>JACRUU010000022.1:12865966-12938466 GCA_030449085.1 Kryptopterus vitreolus
TGAATGTGTGTGTGTGTGTGTGTGTGTGTGCCCTGCGATGGGTTGGCAATCCATCCAGGGTGTGTCCTGCCTTATTGCAGGGAAGACCCGAGGGAAGATAGCGGTAGAAGATGAATGAATGAATAATCGCCAGTTGAAAATATTGAAAAGCCAGATTCCTTAGAGCTATACATTCATTAGGACTGAACAATACTCAGTATACTCACCACACTGATGAGTAATTAAATTGTGTGTACTAGTGATCCCTGTGGAATAAACCACTGAAAACCACTCCCTGATGATCAAACACAGGCCTTTGTCATTTTGAAATGTCAAACATCTGGCTCTTTTGCTGCATTTTAATACCCAAAATAATTTAGTTTCTTTGTTTTGTTTTGTTATATTATATTATATTGTTTGTATTTTGATAGACTTTCTTTAATTGTGTGCGTATATATTTGTGTACATGTATGTATGTATGTATGTATGTATATATATATATATGTCAGATTTCAAAAAATAAATTTACCTTGTTTTCACTATACGATGATGTGCCTTTCAGATAATGCATGAAGGTCTATTGGATTTACTTAATTTCGTCACGCGTCTGCTGATTATACTGGCTTGGTTGAGTCAACATCAGCAGTAATCCATAGTAATTTTCAGGGTTTGGATGCATGTGCCTGCCTGTGTTGTCTAACACATTGCCTAAAGTATAGCTTTCACAATAAGCATAGGTGTGTTAAACCCCTGAATTTCTTTTTTTTTTTTTCAGACTAAAATGTATAGCCGTGTCTCTTTGTGCATGTGGTTGGCTGTGTTACTGTTTCCTCCGCTGCAAGGTATGGTTCCTACATCCTAGTCATACTTAAGAAATTGATGTGCTCTTCCAGGTAGCACTTTAAAGTATTCCGTTTCTTCATATATTGATCTGTTAAACCTCACAGAAGTTTGGAAACCTTTAGTAACCTTGCTTACTGTAGTTTTAAACTTCATGTCTTTTCCTACAAATCAGGTTCCTACAAATCCTACAAATTCCTACAAATCAGGTTCTGATTTGTATTTATCATTATTTATCATTCATTATTTATCAAATTTATCATTCTTATAAATTTGCGGTCTCAAATTGTGGTGTTACAGTTGAAAACATTTTGTTTGTCTAATTCACTTTTATTTAAATTATATATATATATATATATATATATATATATATATATATATATATATATATATATATATATATATATATATATATATATATACACACACACACACACACACACAAAATGATTCCTCGGCTTATGAATTTAATGCATTCCGGAACACGACTCGTATACTGAAATATTTGAAATATTTGTACGCTGAAACGCACTTTCCCATAAGGAATAATGTAAAGCGGGATAATGCGTTCCAGACCAAAACTTCAAAAAAACATTATCTTTACTGGGTACTTTACCTTTGACAACACTGGCAAAGGCTGGCATAATGTAGAGGAAACTTATTGTTTGGAAGGAGAATCTCCTTCCATTATTATATTGGCGCTGGTGAACCTTGTGAAATCTGCATCACTTACGAAAAAAAGCCCATACAAACTTTTTTTCATGTTTCGTAATCTGAATTCCTAGTTTACAAGTCCGAGGCTTCACTGTATTCAAATTACGACTTATAAACAAAATGATTTAGTAAGTTATTTTGCTTTTGATACCTAGCCAGAGTCAGTGCCCCGGCACAGCTGCAAGCGACGTTGGGCCATCCTGTTACTCTAGGCTGTAACGTGACAATGGAAGACGGTGAAGTTCTCAAACAAGTTCGTTGGCTGGATTTGCACAACAAAACTGTCCTCCATTACCAACCTGAAAAGCCTGGCAGCCTCATCAAGCGAGAGGGTGTGGAGCTTTTTGACCAGCATTTCCACACTAGTTCTATTGCCATTGAGAGAACCAAGCTGGGTGACGAAGGCTGCTACACGTGTGTGTTTGACGTGTACCCGTCTGGACAGCAGCATAGGAAGATATGCCTCCTTTTAAATGGTAAGAATGATGCTAATCTTGGTTACTAATTAATATGAGGCAAAGGTCTTTGACGTACAATGATAATCTAGGGTCTTTGGTGCCAGTCCATAGTAATAAATATAGATAATTATCTATAGACCTTCTCCTAAGACCTAATGAATGGTGAATTAGAATACATATGCAATGCTGGGCACATTTGCTGGAGTTACTTGCCTATACATTTTAAAGTTGTCCTGGAAAACCAATGAACATTAGCTTTTATTGTCCCTCAGAGGTGCACTGTGATGATCCCAACAGGAAGTGGAAAAGATCTGGTGCTCTTTTATTCTGGCCTTGTCCTCCTGTCCTGTCTTCCTGCCCTATCATCTAGTACATCCTGTTTAACCTATGAGCAATTATACTGTGAGGAAAACCATTTGAAAATGTGAAAACGGCAGTATGTTTTTGTTACCCGGTGAAAATAACGGGGTGATTCACCAATGTTTGAAGTGGGAAGAATGAAAACATGTAGGCGGATGGTTACCAGCCAGTGACCATCAAAGTCCTGTCATCAATATATCCAGTGAATATACATTTCTCATCCACAGTATTCAAATAGAACTTGTTTGTTCTTTGAGACAACTCTGGTTTCCAAGTCAAACCTATTTGCATCCAATGAACGTGTCAGTCCGACGCAACGTTCAACACTTCCTTCTCTTCTTCTTAGCAAAAGCAGAGTCCGTGGGCAACAAGACAGCGGTGCATGGGAAGCAAGTGACGCTCTCCTGTGCCTACGCACTCGCCAGCAAAGTCCATCAGATACTGTGGAAGAAAACCACAGAGCAGGGCGACACCGCCACTGTGGCTTCTGTGACCAAGAGTGGCAACCTGAGTGTAGAGCTGCCCTTCCGGGGGCGTATGAAGGTGGGCAAGACGTTGGGGTACAGCCAGTTAAGCATAGACCCCGTTCACATGGAAGATGAAGGATGTTACACCTGCGATTTCCACACCTACCCGGAAGGCCTGAAGAGCGTCACAGCATGTCTGGCCGTCTACGGTGCGTATAAATCAGGGGTCACCAACGTGGTGCCCGTGGGCACCAGGTAGCCCCCAAGGAGCACATGAGTAGCTCTCAGGCTTGCTATAAAAAGTGCACAACTCATCAGTGAGATGCGTCTATAATGTAAAATGTAGTTAATTCGTTGTTGATAGTCACTGTCAAAAATCACAAGTGTATTCACATAGATAAATGAGTATCATTATAATAATAATAATAATAATAATAATAATAATAATAACTAATAATTCAGAAATTTGTTATTTCAGGATTTTCAAACTGGTAGCCCTTTATATGACTCGGTGTCCATGTAGTAGCTCTCAGTTACAAAAAGGTTGGTGATCCCTGGTATAAATGATGACAGAAGAGAAGTATATAAGAAATAAAACACTGCTGGACATCTTATGGACAGGATTTTGTAATTGTTCTTTTCAGCATTACTTATCTATCTCGCTATGAATACTCGAACCAAGCTCTGTTTATTTAATGATTAAAAAAAAGTGACCTTTTTGTAATATATGACAGTAATTTCCCAGGCTGATATAAAACACTAACATTTAAGACTCCTTCCAAATCTCCTCAGAGATAGCAAAATACATTTTTATATTTTATTTAAAAATATAACATTTATATTGCATATATATTCAACAAAAGTTATTTTATTAATAATAAATTAATAATTGATTTAATATTTTTGCTTAATTGAGTCATAAAAGTGGCTTAAATACACGATTATCTATTAAATAATATTAAATAAGTGATGAATTCACGTAGAGGTCATGAACAATATAATGGTCAGTTTATTTAATTAATTTATTATATGTAAATTTATTATATATATTTCTTAGATTTGTCTAAGTTTTATTGTGTTTCGTTTGCTGTCTTCAGTGACAGAATGTTTGTTTTTTCCAAGACATGCAAATCTATGTGAAAGTGAAGTATGCGTGTGGGTGTATGTGTATGCGTATACATACAGTACATGCATGTGTGTCGGAAATAGAGACCTCTGTCTATGTGGCTTACTCTCTCCACTGCAGAACTCAGGAAAAGGAAGTCATTATGTAACCCAGCCATCACTTCTAGACAATAAAACGAGATAAAAAAAAGTGGCTGCGCTACTGGTTACAAATCCGTATTTAGCTTGACAAGATCTCGCTTGCTAAATTTGTTGGCTCTGGGATTCCGTTCTTCCCCCAACATGGTATTTCGGAAATATAAATATTCGTCAAATTATATACTATTGGAGAAGCATCAAGTAAAATGAATGCATGGTTATAAGATACAGAAATATAGTCAGAAGAAAGGGTAAAGACTGGCCAAATAATCAGAAGAAGTTATACATGGGATAATTGAATAATAATAATAATTATAATGGGGGCACGGTGGATTAGTGGTTAGCACGTTCGCCTCACACCTCCAGGGTCCGGGTTCGATTCCCGTCTCGGCCATGTGTGTGTGTGGAGTTTGCATGTTCTTCCCGTGCCTCAGGGGGTTTTTCTCCGGGTTCTCCGGTTTCCTCCCCGGTACAAAAACATTCACGGTACACCTTGGAAAATTGTCCCTTGTGTGTGAATGTGTGTGTGTGTCCTGCGATGGGTTGGCATTCCATCCAGGGTGTATCCTGCCTTAATGCCCATATACGCCTGAGATAGGCACAGGCTCCCCGTGACCCGAGGGAAGATCGGATATAGCGAATATAATATAATATAATAATGAAATGTGTAAAATTCAGGATTACTACCAAGATGGTCCAAAAGCAGTTCAGTGGAAAGTAGTGGAAAAAGACTAATTTAGACATTTAGACAAATACTAATGTGTTTTATAAGTGCTAAACTAGTCATATTGATTTCAACCGTAAATGAAAAATTAGCTATACGATACTATATACCTCCATGCAAAGATAGATAGCTAGCTTTTCTCGGAGTGTGTTAGGAAATCTGTGATACAAGTTCACATAAGGGAAATAAGACAGTTAATTATTTAAATAGTACATAATTAATCCTTAACAATTTCAAATACAGTTTCCAATGAATAAATACGCCGACCGAATGGCGAACGAATCGTTAAGGTAGGAGTCAATACCTGATAGTGTTTCGATCTTGTACGCTTAGGCTGACTAACCCACTGCACAAAGTACACCTGATTTCCCAGAGACAAAGGTTAATAATGTCATTAAGGTGCCTCCATTTCATTTGATCACAAAGCGTTTTTTAAGATTTATTTCATTTTACCTACTTAGACCAATGAATATTTATACCATAGTTCCTGCTGTTTGGCTCCAACCCTGGCTGTTATCCTGATCTTGTGCTAGTGACTGCCTGATTGAAAGGCGTTTGCTTTGGACCAAAGCCTGCTGCCATTAGCGTGACGCATTTCTCCTGGGAAACAGAGCTCCTCTATGTCTCGCCTTCTGATAACGTTGGTTGAACAGTGTTGCTTTTGTCGCAGGGGGAATAATCGCTCCTCCAGACAGTGGGATGAATTCACATCCTCTCACACATCTTTTTACAACCTGTGATTTTCGCGTCCAAACACCGTGCGTCACGGCTGTGCCTTGTAAGTAGCGATAAGATGGGCCTTACGTTATCTCGGATAAGGAAGAGGGAAATACCAGTCTGTCTATGGAATGAAACATTCATATATTGTGCTACTGTCCACCACCGGTTATGTCTTTTTAGAAGGTGGCATGGGAAAACTTTCCAACCAATTCTGGGAAAATCTTCTTCCTGATCTCTCTCTCTCTCTCTCTCTCTCGCTCTTCAATTAATGTTCTTGTAGTGTGCATGTTGCTCAAAACCCCTCCAGCGACTCAATGCCAGATACGTTTTTTAAATTTTTATTTACTTTTTGTTCCAACTTGCTGTCTATCGTGAAATCACAGCCGTGGTAATGCAAGTGGTCATAACTGGCACCAGAAGCTTTAAAATGAGTTATTTTTACAGTCCTGCCCAAACCTGACGTGAGCTACACCGCCACAGAGAATGGAGTCATCCAGGCCAACTGCACAGCCGTGTCTCGTCCTCCTGCAGATCTCGTCTGGAATGTGGAGGGTTATAACCGCACGCTGGGCCCCTCCGAGACCTCGGTTTATCCGCAGGGAGACGGCACTGCACTGGTGGTCACCACCATACAGTTTCAGTCCCAACTGTTGGATGAGGAGCAAGTGACGTGTACAGCACTCCATAAAGGCTTGGAGACAAGCATCTCTGTTACCCTGAACAAGGGTGAGTACCAAAAAAAAAGGCTTTATAAATCATTTTGTATTTTTATTTACAGATCCACAAAAAATACACTGAATATTACATAAACATATGTACCAAGGGTACATCATCAAGTATAAAATGACCATCTGTCTTCTAACGTCACACTCGGTTTAACCTAAATTAGCTAGAACATGAACTGTACACCTCATGGTGGTTATACTGGTACACATGTCATTATCCTCCAGAAGAAACATAAAGTCTCAGTTCAGTCTGTAAGTCCAGGAAAGATCTCCATTGGACAGAAGGACAGTATCAGGATGCAAGATAGTGCTATTTCATCATATTTTGTGTTTCATTTATTGCGTCCTGTATTAAGAGGACGGGGTGTACCTCAGTGGTCTGAGGTGCTCGGCTGCTGATTGGAAGGTCGGGAGTTCGAGCCCCGGTATCGCCAAGCTGCCACCCTTGGGTCCTTGAGCAAGGCCCTTAGCCCTCTGTGCTCCATGGGTGCCGTATCATGCACTCTGACCCCAGCTTCCAAAACAGGCTGGGATATGCGAAGAAAGGATTTTACTTTACTGTAATGTGTGCTTTTGTGTGGCAGCTGGATATCGGAACATCATCATCATCTCAGCTGCGCTTGCCGTGCTTGTACTCCTCATATGCCTGTGTTTGAGCATGAAGAGACGATAACGACGCATTCACAGATGGTCAGTAGACTCTCACATATAATCCACATTGTTTCTCGGAATTGTTTTCCTCACATTCACTATCCACATTCCAACTTTCACTTATATACCACATATAATATGGACAAAAGTATTGGGACACCTGACTTCTCCATCCATATATGAATCCTCACCCAAGTTTTAACCTGGAGGCGCGCAGTTGTATTAAACGTTGTTGCATTACATTTTCCCGTGACAGTGCCCCTGTGCACAAATCCAGCGTTATGAAGATTTCCTCCTATGGAAACTCCAAGCCTTTTCTCCACACCTACATCTGACTTGACCTGTCTTTACTAACATGCTTGTGGAGGAATTTGCACAAGCACTCTCGGAAAAACCCGTGTCAAATGTAACAGTCAGGTGTCCACACGCTTTTCTCCGTATAATATGTCACAGCAGCTGTAATATAATAAATAAGAGGAAAATAATATTTTTTTTAACCAGCGGGAAAACTTATTAGTTACGCTTACTATTATAATCTCTCTCTAGCTTCGGCGCGTAACTCGTCCCGCAGCTTTTGTCCGATACTCACAAACTCCCCCCGCGGAAATCCGAACCCTGTGCCGAAAAGCGGGAATTTTTTCTAATAGAAAACGAATGGGGCCGATCTTTCGTGTCTCACAGTTCGGCCTGTGACCATCCGGCATGCACATATGGCAAATCCACTCATAAGGGGTCCGGAGTGGATCACAATCATATATAATCATATTTATATCCCGAATGTTTGGAAATACGTGACATTCCGGCCGCATAGAGAATGAATGGGGAAATTTGATGCTCCGCTGTTCCGACCTGAAATGGACATTTGACATCCACTCGTAGGTGAGATGGAGTAGGTCACGAACATATGACTGACGCATGGCATCACATGGTCGAAAACTTGAAGAAACTCGGACTGAAGAAACTGACATGTCTAAACGCTCGGCACATCGACGGGAGTCGGACACTGGATAATTTGATGTCACATGCGTCACTGGACCCGCCCTCTCTGAAAAAAAATGCCCCAAACGGCTTTTTGGATGTCTAAACACTCGTCTCTCCAAACGAGCTAGCATTTCGAAGTCAATGCTAAATATTAAACAGACCAGGCTCTAAAGGGTCACACCTGGAGCTGCGGTTTGCATCGGCAAGCCTCACTCACATTTTCTTCAGGAAATGTCCCATGTCTAGTTTACTGTTATTAAAGAAGAAGAATCTCCTCAAATTGAGGAAATGATAAATATAAATGAATCTTCTTAAAATCTTCTTTCGTTCCTTCTTTTATTTCTGTCTTTCTTTCAATGTTCTTCTCTGTACAAAGCCGTTAGCCGTTACGCAGATAAACACAGGCTTCCGTTGGGATCGTTCCAGCTCGTGAGACTTTTGCCCTCGAACAAGGCAGAGTTTGTCGTTGCCCTGAAAGGTTCTTTCACACGAGTCAGCTACCTTTTAATGGCAGAGCGGTTGTATAAATAAACATCGGAATTTTAATCCTCTGAGACTTTCACACCAGGATGGAGGGTTTTTCAGAGCGCCAAAATGTTCATCCAGGATTCACTTTATAAACCCGTCATTACAAAATGCACGTACACTTTTAGCTTTCGAAAATCCTTCGCTTGTTTTTTCATGGTTTTGCAAGAAGGGATGATAACTTTATCTAGGAGAGCGTCAAATATCACCAACCTTTTATTTTTTCTTATCATGTATTACATTCTGACCATAGAGTCTGATTAGTGGGTCATGGGTCAGTTATCAGGAAGGCCAGTTCTGTGTGTCGACTGTTTTTTTTTTTTTGTTTGTTTAGAATTATTGGATTTGAATAATTATCATATATTCTTAGTTCAAGAACAATCATGACTGCAATTCTGGCATTCTAAAGCTAGCAGAACTCGATTCTGTCCTTAGTCTTGACGTTTCGGTTTTTTTGTTTATCAAAGAGCTAAAAAAACAACAACAGCGCTGTGTCTCAAATTATACTCCTGACCAAAAAAAATCATTTTGGTCTGTAGCCATGTGGAAGTGATATTTAAATGGGAAGAAATGACGGTACTCAATGTAGATCTACAGTAACCCAATTTAACCCAAACCAAATATTTAACTTAGTATGTAATTACTGCATTTGTAATCTCGGACATTTCGAGGCGTCGTACGCTGTTTGTACTGACTATTATTCATTCATTCATCTTCTACCGCTTTATCCGATCTTCCCTCGGGTCACGGGGAGTCTGTGCCTATCTCAGGCGTCTATGGGCATTAAGGCAGGATACACCCTGGATGGAATGCCAAACCATCACAGGGCACACATACACACACACACACTAGGGACAATTTTCCAAGGTGACAATCAACCTACCGTGCATGTTTTTAGACCAGAGGAAACCTGAGAACCCGGAGAAACACCCCCTGAGGCACAGGGAGAACCTGCAAACTCCACACACATGGCTGAGACGGGAATCGAACCCGGAACCTGCGGTGTGAGGCGAACATACTAACCACTAAACCACTGTGCACCCATACTGATAATTAGTCATTCAGTAATTAAAAATTAGACTACAGAAATAGAATCCAGCTTGAACCCAATCATACTGCACAACATTGATGTGGATTGTGGTTGGATAATATATGTAGAGACAAAAGGAGGCATTTAAAGGAAAAGCAGGGAATGGTACAGAGGGAGAATTCACGATAGTAAGGAGAAATACACAGGGTTGTATAGATATAAAGGCTTGAGACAAAAGACTTTGGCTGCATAATTACATTTGATACCATTTATATAAATGAGCTGCTATGTGGATAAGGGCCTTGCTCAAGGGCTCAGAATGTTGAAGTGGCCTATATTCGAACATAAGGATCCAAAGTCCAATCCCTAAACCACTTTGCACAAAACAATGGCTACAAATCCATACTTTCGAAATCTACGGGGGGAAATGTTACACCATCCAGGTACTGTTAGGATACTCGGTTCAATGTACCATGATTTATGACACATTATTTCTAATCGTTTTAGAACAGATATGGAAAACATCAAACTCCAGATGAGAACTTTCAAAGTGCAATTTTTTTAAAATATGGAAAAAATGAAAGAGAAAATTATGTTTCATGCTCAACTCTTGCACAATTTGCGCACTGAGAATTCTGGCGTCGTCATCTTGAAATTTCCGGAGAGAAAAATCATCCATGGTTGGAAAAAGCAGGTTATTCAGATAGTCATGTTGTTATTTTGATCACACAACATCGATGAAACTAAACTTGTCTGACTACAGCAACCCCAGACCATCTCAGTGCCCCCACAGGATCGTGTAATAGGCAATAATCGTGAGGATTGCACCATGCAAAGTTTATAGATGAGAACATTGAACATATTTTTTAAATGTTTTTTATATATATATATATATATATATATATATATATATATATATGTATGTATAATTTACAGGACTTTAACTGTGAACAAAACACTACCAAAAGTTTATGTTGAGAGATAATTTATTAAATTTTATTTTTGTATCAGCTGTCCTTAAGAATAGTTTTATATTAGAATTAAATTAAAAATTTGAATTTAATTTTAGTAGGGGCACGGTGGTTTAGTGGTTAGCACGTTCGCCTCACACCGCCAGAGTCTGGGTTCGATTCCCGTCTCGGCCATGTGTGTGTGGAGTTTGCATGTTCTCCCTGTGCCTCAGGGGTTTTTTCTCCGGGTTCTCCTAGTGTATGAATGTGTGTGTGTGTGTGTGTGTGCGCTGTGATGGGTTGGCATTCCATCCAGGGTGTATCCTGCCTTAATGCCCATAGACGCCTGAGATAGACACAGACTCCCCGTGACCCGAGGGAAGATCGGATATAGCGGTAGAAGATGAATGAATGAATTTAATTTTACTAAATTGAGTTATATTTTTATTAAATATAATATCGTTTATATATTTATATATCACATATTTATATATCATTTTACAGCTTTTTTTTTTACATAACAAACCTAATTTAAAATGAATACACTCACACATCCCCAGATTAAAATTTTACAGAATAAAGTTTTGTGCATGGCTACGAGGAAATGCCAAACAGACATTTTTTTTTAGCACCACAGGAAATGGGGTGTTACCATTTCCTGTCTCTTACAAGAAACCTCAGCATCCTCAGAGCTGCCTTTTGAAACCTGTATTAGTTTAAAGGGGAATTCCTGTTTAAATAGTGCCTTTTTAGATGCTATTGTTTGGGGTGTGAATATAATGATGGGTAACGGATAATAAAACCCGAGCACTGTGGCAATTACCTTTATAGGCTAATATTCAAGGCTGGATTGTCGTAGCGGGACTCCCGTCTGAGTCGAAGTGTTCCTGCTTTTCATGGCGCCCGGCTTCAGAGCGCTGAGTTTGATGTGGGTGTGTTCGTTGATCAGGGCTGATTGCTGCTGGTCCTTTTGCCTTTTATTTTTTAAAACAAGCCACTTGAATAAAAAAGGAGAGGAAACATGGTACATTAGATTAACAGTTTAAATAAACATTGAGATTTGGGTGTGCAATAAATTTATCTGAAATAACAGCTTTGTGTTTTGATGAATGTCAGCATGCCAGCGGGATGTTTTTCCTTTTTTTTAATAAGAAACAGGAAAAAGGTGAGACTAAAGGAGGTTTAATAGGTTTTAAAATGAATCAGGTTCAGCATATCTCACGAGTTCAGATTTCCGGATTGATCCATTTCCACTCCTTTTTTTTCAGTTTGCTAGGATACAGAGTGACTTTGATAAGAAACATGATTAAAAGAACTCGGTTAGTAATAGGAAAGAATGTGTCGCATTGGCTCAGCGGATGGATATTTGTTGGATGTGAGATTCAAATAGTTATCCGAGAACTCGAATTCGCTTTAATGGCATTAATTGTATCAACGCACAATTAACGCAGAGCGCATTACTACGTGAGCGATCTGCTCCTTCACTCTGCGTTGTGTTGGCGAATGAACGAGTCCCGGACACTCGAGAAGAAACTTCAGCCTTCCACAGTAAATTTCAAATGGGTCTTGCGTACATCGTGGCTGATTTCGGCGCTTAAATTGAGACTTGGAGACTTCGGCGGCGTTTATTTATTTTTAAAATGAAAGAAATGACCTTGGGAATGAATGTCTGTTGCATTTAATGTTTTGGTTTTAAGTTTAGTTTTCTTTTATATTTATTTATATATATATATATATATATATATATATATATATATATATATATATATATTAAACAATAAAAGGTAAACCGAAATGCTCTGCGTTAATCATGTGCCATTAAAATGAGCTCCTTTATATATATATATATATATATATATATATATATATATATATATATATATATATATATATATATATATATATATATATATATATATACTTCTCACTGTCGTATATGTACACTGTATTTATAGGAAATACCTGAGTGCCAGCACCCACCAACACACACATTATAACATGAGAAACATTTCTTTTTTCTTTTGTGGTGCCACGCTGAAGCTTTTCAAACCACAGTCGCCCCTCTTTTATTTTTTTCTTCTGCGAGGGCAAATAAACTAGGTTGAGAAATTAAATGGTCATTGAGTTCAAAGCAAGGCGATGGTAAAAGATGTGTCATCACTTCCTTTATGTCCTAGTTCTCATCATAAGGTCTTGTCTCTCAGTGACATTATGAATACAAGTGAGACATGATCCGTCTGAAAAGTGTGTCTGCAGCTCAGGAAAACGTCTCCCTCGGTCACACTGACTGCTGAATATAAGGGTTTTATTTTTCAATTTGTATACTTCATAAAAATAATATGTTAAGAAATGCAATTTATAATTTCTATTTATGTTTTTAATGCGGGGCACGGTGGTCTAGTGGTTAGCACGTTTGCCTCACACCGCCAGGGTCCGGGTTCGATTCCCATCTCGGCCATGTGTGTGTGGAGTTTGCATGTTCTCCCTCCTCCCCGTGCCTCAGGGGGTTTTTCTTCCGGGTTCTCCGGTTTCCTCCCCGGTCCAAAAAAACATGCATGGTAGGTTGATTGGTACCTTGGAAAATTGTCCCTAGTGTATGAATGAGTGTGTGTGTGTTTTCCTGTGATGGGTTGGCATTCCATCCAGGGTGTATCCTGCCTCAATACACATAGATGCCTGAGATAGGCACAGACTCCCCGTGACCCGAGGGAAGATCGGATATAGCGGTAGAAGATGAATGAATGAATGAATGTTTTTGATGCAAAAGTTTCTTTTACGCTATAGCAAGGTTCCACCTAATTATATCTGAAGCATTTTTTTTTGCGTGTCTAAATCTTTCACACGGGACTGTTGTTAATAAAGTGTGTCTTATTTGAACGTAAATCACAGGAACAAACCGGAAATAACACTTGGCTTACACTTTGTCTCCGGTTTTATACTGTAGAGCTGACTCTTGATATTGTGTTTGTCGTTGGAAAGCAAACCTGGTGTTGTGAAAGAGCTTCAATTTAACATGTGTAAGGAAAATCAGAGCTCCAACATATGTGTGTGTGGAGTTTGCATGTTCTCCCTGTTCCTCTGGGGGTTTTTCTCCGGGTTCTCCGGTTTGATTGGCATCTTGGAAAACTGTCCCTAGTGTATGAATGTGTGTGTGTGTGTGTGCCCAAATGCGCAGGGATGCCCAAAGACGCCTGGCACCCCTCGACGTGAGGGATGATCGGATAAAGCTGTATATATATATATATATATATATATATATATATATATATATATATATATATATATATATATATATACATATATAACACACACACAGTGAAGGGGCACGGTGGCGTAGTGGTTAGCACGTTCGCCTCACACCGCCAGGATCCGGGTTGTATGTATATATATATTGTACAATATATATATATATATATATTGTACTAATGTGGCCGAATGACTCTCACACACATTTCTACAACATGTTTCCAGGTAGAAAGCTTAGCTGGTGTAGGTGAAGGAGCTTAAATAAAGCATGGTTATGATATTTGCACGAAAAGAGAGAAAGTGTTCTACAATGCTTATTATAAATAATATTCTATTTGGTTGCATGTAATTTTGACACAGAATCTGATTGATAATATTTCTGTATAGAGAATGGATTGGGGGGGGGGGTATTGTTTTGTTTCCACAGAAACACCATTTAAATGTTGTATGAAGTAACCATACCAATCTATAATCTGTAATCATTATTGACGTATTGTTTTCAAATCCTGACTTTGTTTTTCTTTCACATCTAATACAGCACTGTTTTTTTTTTCTTTTTTTCAGCATGTAGACCAAGATGAAGAGCTCCACAAAAAAAACCCAAATGCTGCTATGACTGAAACTACGGTCTGTCTTATTATATACAGTCATGTATTTTATGAATGTACTAATGAGTGTGATTTTTGTAATGCCATTTGTAATGCCAGTTGAAACTAAAATGCTACCACTGGAAATATTAAACGTGTCATTTTACTAAGAATTTATGTTAATGCTGATGTTAATGATATTTTTAAAATGTACAAAAAATAAATACAAATACAAATACAAAATTAAACAGAAAAATTACCAGAAATCCAAGTTTTAGTTTTACTCATTTTTATGTTGATCCATATATAAATATACATTAATTAAAGACCAGTGGATCTCATCAGCAACGCATCAGCAAGTACATTTCTCAAATGTATATTCGCTTTGTATATTATATGTTACAACATTCTAAAAATGGCGATTTCTGCCTTATTTTCTTTAGAATATTCTATTTTTACAAGGCGCACAAGGGCGCCCCCTTGTGGTAAAGAACTGTAAGAACTCCTTATTTGTAAACAAATCCAGGACTCATCCAGTTTCATCACAGCAAGTAAATATTTAGATTTTTAAATATTTAAATATTTAGGATACATAACAGCATTTTCTTTATTATTCTATTAAAAAGCGGTGCATTTTTTTATGATTAATTGGTTATTATGGACATGATCATAGAACGACTTACTGACCATTCAGTAATTAACAATTCTTCAGCATTGTGTTCTATAACATGATACTACATGTCCATTATGGACACCCACCCAAAAAACCCCACTCCAAAATGAATGTTTTATTTTAATTTGGTTTAAAACAAATGTTTATTGTAAGACCAGAAGTGAGATTCCACAATCATTTTGTCATTGAGTGACTTCCATTTATAGGGAATTTATAGGGAATTATAGTTTCCCTGTTCACGAGGAAATGTGAGTTTCATAAAAGGTTCTAAACAGATTTCAAATAATCTGTTTAGAAACAACAACACGTCCTTACATATGTGCTCAAGTCAGTAAAAAAGATGGAGAAACATTCTGAAGTTAATTGACAGCATATC
This sequence comes from Kryptopterus vitreolus, assembly GCA_030449085.1. Classification (NCBI taxonomy): domain Eukaryota; kingdom Metazoa; phylum Chordata; class Actinopteri; order Siluriformes; family Siluridae; genus Kryptopterus; species Kryptopterus vitreolus. The sequence goes on from JACRUU010000022.1 coordinate 12,881,236, forward strand.
AGTAGAGTGTAAATAGTGTACCTTAGTGAGGCTCGGAGAAATAAAGATGTGCAAACCTCTGTAAATAATTGCGTAAATTTAAATATATCATTTGTAGCACAAAATATAATAAATCATTTTAAAGAACACGGTGAAATCTTTGTGCACGAGGGAATCGATCCTGGATGGTCGTGATCTTCGGTCTCTCGGGACCTTAAAACAGTCATGACTCTGTGATGGGAATCACTGCATGATGATCATTAACACCTCCAGAAATACTCAGAGGCAAAACGGAAATCTGTGCTGTATAGCCAGAAGAATTTATTTCTGGAAACCATGGATACCACGTCCTCCAGACTAAAGAAGGTAGGGACATTTTTCTGTTCTGTCAATTCAAAGAGTATAGGCTTGGGCAGCTTGCCAAAAACTCCATCAATGCTGAATGGTCCACACGGATTTTAGAGAAACAAATCCATCCATCTTTTTCAGGGACGACCTTGTACATATTCATTCATTCATTCATCATTCATCTTCATTCATCTTCTATTCATCTTCTATTCATCTTCTATTCATCTTCTATTCATCTTCTATTCATCTAATTCTACTACCTCTCATCTTCTACATCATCCTCAATCTTCTAAATCTTCTACCTCTATTCTACCCATCTTCTATTCTAATTCTAATTCTATCTATCTATCGCTTCTAATCTTCGCTCTTATCAATTTCTATCTACCCTCTTAACCATCTACTAAAAAACTTTTTCTAAACTAATTCTATTCTCTCTTCTATCCTTCGACCACCGTTTATCCGATCTTCCATCGGGTCACGGGGAGCCTGTGCCTATCTCAGACATCTATGGGCATTAAGGCAGGATACACCCTGGATGGAATGCCAACCCATCGCAGGGCACACACACACACACACTCATTAATACACTAGGGACAATTTTCCAAGGTGCCAATCAACCTACCGTGCATGTTTTTTTGGACCGGGGGGAAACCGGAGAACCCGGAGAAAAACCCCCTGAGGCACGGGGAGAAAATGCAAACTCCACACACACATGACCGAGACGGGAATCGAACCCGGATCCTGGCGGTGTGAGGCGAACGTGCTAACCACTACGCCCCTGTGCCCCACATGACCTTGTACTTATGAATAAGACAATTCTAACTGCATACTGCAGCTGTCACAATAGCATGACTTTGCAGTAGAATCTGCCTGCAGTCCAGTTCACCATCTGAAATCATTCGGAGCATAATGAAATGCAAAAACACAACAAAGAACACACAGAACTGTTGAATCCTGTATCAGAGACATATGGAACTAGATTCCTCTCCCAAAACCTTAGCAACTGGACTCCTCAGAACCCAGATTTATACCGACAGAAGACGTGATTCTGTAAAGGGCTAAACACTGCAACTTAATCTCCTAATAAATAATCCAAAGCCATAAGCATTTCTTCTTTTAAAATATCGTACATAATCATAACATTAGAGTTGTAATAGTAGTGAAACTACAGTTAAATAAAAAAGTCCCTTCTGGATCACGTCAAATAAAATTCCCATAGACGTCTTCACATTTCCCGGTTCTCCTGTGACGCAAATTCAGATACTTAGCCTGCACTTCTTGGACTTATTTCAGGTGTGTTAACGGTTGTGGTTAGCTGCGAAACATCGGGTTGTCAGACCATAAAGGACAGGTTGAGCAAGGATAGCACATGCAACCTCACACTTGTGCATGCACTGCAGTCGTGCTGCTAAAAGCCACAAATCATACATCTCCTGTCGCAGCATCCTCTAACATGTCACATAAAAGCTAAAGGCGGATACAGTGTTTACGTGAAAGAGACCTCACAAGGTGCACAGAACCAACCTGAAATAGGCAGCAAAAGGGGTGTACATACGGAGATCACACGGACCAGATCACTGAACTGAAAGCTGTATGAGGTCCCGAAAAAAAAACGTCCCAAGCAATTCCTGTTATAATTGTAATGATTACTCTTTGGGATTTACAGTGACAAATTAAAGGCACTAATATAGAGAAAAAAAGGGGAAAAAGCTGTTTGCATTACTGTTTGTATTGACATGAATATAGAACTTGATATGAAATACTGTGGTAAACGCCTCTGCGTGTCTGCGTTTTGCGTTGACGAAATAGTGTAGTTTTCTAATAGAACACTTTACCTTGCAATTGTGGTGGAACGAGACCATTTAATTTGGATTCATTTTGGCGGGCTCGTTTCAGAGCTTTCATCACACTTTACTATGGCTTTTACCTCAGAAATGAAAGCTTGTTTTTAAAATAAGCTCAAATGAAACCGGCTTTCTGTGTCATGTGCAAAACAGGATCCAAAACAAAGAACTAGAAATACATGCAAAGGATCTGCTACTAGTCATCGATTAGAAAGCCCATTCGGAAATGTTAAATATTCAACATTTAAAAAATTATATATAATATAAATATTTAATAAAAAAAGAAAAAGAAAAAAAATATATATGTATATATATATATATATATATATATATATATATATATATATATATATATATATAATATATATATATCAGATATATATTGCATGCAAATTTGTACCCACAAGTGCACTGTATGGAATCAATTGCTCAAACACACATTTTATGATAATAATAAATGTTACTCATCTATTGTGACTAGAGGAACAGGTTGAGGTCAGACCCCACGACACCTCGCTTTATTCCGTTCCATACTTCTCAAACAGGAAATCGTGATCATTTCATATTGTGGCGTCAACACAATTGGTCTTTGCAGAGCTACTACTATACAATGCATTATTTAAACCAGTGCTATTGAATCTAAAACTATACATTTTTAATTGATCTGTTTGAACAGGATGGAATAAAGCGATCGAGAATCCATATCCAAATGTCGAGAACTGAGGGTGATGACGGTGATGACGATGAAGATGTTGACAAAGATCTTCTTACACAGTCCATTACAGAACCACACACAGTGTGTACACTGACAGGTCTTGTCAAACATGCAGCAAGTTTCTTTTCATATCTATATTTACCCAAGCAAGCAGATAAAGGACCGGCAAACAAATCTGAAAAAAATAAAAATATCCCTACTAGAAAGTATTCTAACAGTTATTATATTGTATTCTAATAATATTAGACAGTCCCAAATCTCACTAACACAAATGTTCATTCATTCATCTTCTACCACTATATCCGATCTTTCCTCGGGTCACGGGGAGCCTGTGCCTATCTCAGGCGTCTATGGGCATTAAGGCAGGATACACCCTGGATGGAATGCCAACCCATCGCAGGGCACACTAACATTCACATTCACATTCACTCACATTCATACACTAGGGACAATTTTCCAAGGTGCCAATCAACCTACCGTGCATGTTTTTGGACCGGGGAGGAAACAGGAGAACCCCTGAGGCACGGGGAGAACATGCAATCTCCACACACACATGGCCGAGACGGGAATCGAACCTGGACCCTGGCGATGTGAGGCGAACATGCTAACCACTAAGCCACTGTGCCCCCACACAAATGTTTGTTAAGTTAATTAGTTACTAAGTTAATTAGATTGTTAATTAAAATCCAAGCGACGCATAATTGGCGATATTAACAGGAAAATCTCCATACGTTCAATATTAGTAAGCACAAGCAAGTTATTATATAGATTATACAGCCATATGTAATACTGAATCACCTCATGATTAGGTCATTAATGAATATTAATTATAATCTATGTCATGCAACCCCAATTGTTTTTTAAGAAAGTTGTTAAACAGTGTAAAATGTACACAAAAAGAGAATGCAAGGATTTAGCAAATCTTCAAAACCCATATTCTATTCAATTCAGAGACGATATCAAGTATTTAAATTGAGGAAATGTAAAATTTTAAGGAGAAAAATAAAGTCAAAGAAATAAATTTCGTAGAAAATAGTAGTATTTCCTCCGTTTGCACATTTGACATGATTTCTATGTTTTATTAAGAATAAAAAATGAGTTTATAAGATTTTACACAGTAAATGGGCTTAAATTAATTATTCTTAGAATTTTTGCATGCAATTTTAACATTTCACACAATATTGAAGTATATTGAGATATATAAGATATTTTGAAGTCCAATTTTTTTGTTTTATGTTCTCGATGACAACCAAAGGTTATCCATTTATAATGCTGGTCTGAAGATCTTTCTTGACGTCAAATTATCCCGATTCTGGTCGAATCCCATGTTGGGCTTGGGCATTTGCTTGGTCTTGGTTAGGTCTTTTCTTGGTCTCAGGTGGTACTGGACTGGGATCTTTTATTGGTCCCAGTTGGTACTGTCTATTTTCTTTTCTAGGTAGTGGTTAACATTTTCACCTGCTATTATTTCGACACAGGTCGGCCTGGGCTCAGGTCTTTTCATGTTTTTTTTTTGGTATGGATACAGATATTAGTTTGTGTTGATCCATGGGAAATCTTAGTCATCAATAAAGCTGATATGGGAATACATTTACATTTATAGCATTTGGGCAGGTGCCTTTATCCAGTCCGACTTACAACTAGTAAGGGTTAAGGGCCCGCTAGTGGCAGCTTGGTGGTGGTGGGGTTTGAACCCATGATCTTCCAGTCCAGAAGGCCAACATCTTAACCACTGGGCTACCACCATGCATTCAGGCCTGTACAGGTGAACATCATTTAAGTAAAAATCTCAGCCTACAATATTTAGGGAAGTATTCAAAAGAAAATCTGCCTCTGGTCACTTCTCTGTAGCATTAGAGTTAGCATTATGTGACTTTAACGGCAGCATATTCGGACTCCTCGATCTGTAAATGAGCGATTCTCTGCGGTCTCTGAGGCATAGCATTGTGATTTAGGGAGGCGTATATCAAGCGATTCTCTTCTTCCACAACGATGCCTCGGTCACCGCGATGTCTCGGTGGCCCGTGATTGACAGGATGTCTCCCTGCTGATGCGTGATCCCTCAGAGATCTCACCCTGACTGGAGGAGGGATGTCATAAACGGGTGGCGGTTGGCTCGGGAGAGTTTGAGCTTTAATACACGGAGACTCTCTTGCCCTATATGTCGGTGGGGAAAGATCAGCCACCGGACTCGCCATTGACTGTAGATCGGATTGGATCGTGAGAAACATTCATGGTTGGTCAGTAACAAATAAGAAATATGCATACTCCACCTGATTCTCGTGTATTTTATCGCTGAGCACTTTTTTCTGTCCTGTTAAAAGAGAACAGAAAACCATGTCACTGAAACTCAGTGTACAGAGAAATACTAGATATGTAGAGAACGGGGGGGAGGAAAGTCACACCTCGACACCGGATAGTAGTTACACACAACACAATGACTACAAGGGGCAGCAATCCTATTCCACTGTATATGTATATATTGTAGTCCAGCCAGGTGTTCTCACCACCATTTGTACTGTCTAGGGAGAAACAATGAAATATTTCAATAATGCATCATTATTATAATACACTGTTGAATAACCGAGGCATATATATATATATATATATATATATACACAAAAGTTTCTGGACACCCATATGTGCTCACAATTGAACACAGTTGTGCACAACGCCTTCTGTGCTAATATATGATATTTATATGGGTTGGAGTGGCATCTCCTGCTATAGAGCTCTTGTGATGCATTTTTTCACACTAACCTCACCTACATCAATTCTGACATTTACTAACACCCTTTTATATCTGAACCATCCCAGTATAGTGGAGGTTACAATACCAGCAAGAAAAAGAAACAAATGAATCCAGGTGTCCACAAACTCTTGTCCATATATTTGTATGACTGTAATGTCATTATATGATACATTTTTACACCTACAAACCTGTTTGTCAAATTAGAGGTAAAAACAACAATCCTTACTCATTGTGTTGATTCCTTCGCTAATAACCGTGTTATTAGGTCTAATTTCCGGAACATAATCTGTAAGAATGGTAGGATCAGTACATCAGTCTTAAGTGCAAAATATTATGAAATGGCTGTATAAATTCTGTATAATGACTGCATACGATATACAGATGAATTGAGAATTACATCTTATAGAAAAATTGGACAAATCTCAGTTTACTTACAATTTTTTAAAAATACTACCAACATTAAAGAATTGATAAATAAATAAAAAACCTAGCAGCATCTAACTGGCATTGTTTGTTTACATTTTATTCTGTATTTATATTCATTCATTCATTCATTCATTCATCTTCTATCGGGTCACAGGGAGCCTGTGCCTATCTCAGGCATCTATGGGCATTAAGGATGGAATGCCAACCCATCTCAGGACACACACTCACATTCATACACTAGGGACAATTTTCCAAGGTGCCAATCAACCTACCTATTTTTTTGGACCAGGGAGGAAACCGGAGAACCCGGAGAAAAGACACGGGGAGAACATGTAAACGCCACACACACATGGCCGAGACGGGAATCGAACCCGGACCCTGGAGGTGTGAGGCGAACGTGCTAACCACTAAGATACAGTGACCCTTTCTGTGTTTATATGCCTTTTTGAATAGATACATAAATTATCTACTGCATATATAAATAACATGTGTTTACCTGTCACAGTGACACTGATAGAATGGCTCACTGATCTTACAGGTGATTGTAACTCACATCTGTAAAGACCAGAATCTTGCTTGGATATTTTGTCAAATATCAGAAACAATAAGTGTTTATTCTCAGTATCTTTATGCCAGTGTGTTCCGGTGTACTTAGATGGTTTCAGTGGTCCACATTCACTCATATTATTAACTAGGCACCATGAGACATTAGGGACTAATGGGGTCATCCAGCAGTGTGGGTCAAGCTCAACAGTACAGTTGATCTTCAGGGAGGTTGTTTCACTAACTGTCCACGTTGTATTCCGGGCCACCTTGATAGAAGGCGTACAGACATTGCTTTCTGAAAAACACAATCAAAGCGAAAGATTAACATATAAGTAATGTGTTCCTCAAACTTTCTTCTTAGCCTTATTAATATCTCTTGCTTAGAAACGGTTCTTGTTTACAGTTCTCCTTTATAACAGTAAACGAAACCTTCCTAATTTAACCCTTTTCTAAGCCTAGTCAAGGCAACATGAATAGAAAGATAACCAAACCGAATCACTATCACACACACACGTTCACACACGCCCACATGCCGTTTACTCAGAAATGACACTTTTTTAAATGATATATCTGTGAGTAGTTGTAACATTTTTCGCTGTGGGTGATTGATGGGATGACGATGAGACCCCCCACCTCCTCCTTCTTGAGCTGAAGGGGCACATCCTGTTTACAAGACGTTGCTGCAGTGCAAAATGTCAGTAGAAAGGTGGGAAAAAGTTGCAAAGGTGAAGTGAAATCGTGAAATAGTGTATGTGTGTGTGTGTGTGTGTGTGTGTGTGTGTGTGTGTGTGTGTATTTATATTACCATGAATACAATTACTATATTAGGTATCTATCTATCTATCTATCTATTGATATATATGTATATGTAAATAAAAGGCTTTTCATGGAATTATATAAATGATATAAATTAAACACGATTAGACAAAGGCGACACTTTTGCTGTTATTTAGTAGATTCTATGCAGAAGGCGAATAATATACACATTATGTACAAACTAGGGACATGTGTAAACAACAAATAAGAAAACACCCAAGCATGACATACATCAGTGTATAGAGAGCAATCAGACAATCATATATATATATATATATATATATATATATATATATATATATATATATATATATATATACACAACGCTGCGGCTGAATGTTACACACCCAAATAATCCGTCAAATGATTTGTTCAGGATGCTCACATGGAGGTGGCCTACACAAATATGGCATGCGTACATGTTTCAAGGTCAGAAAACCTTAAAATGAAACATATAGTATTTAACAACACAGCAGAACTAAAACAACAACAACAACACAAAGCATTGTGAATGATTCATCCATATTCATTATTCCTATTACTGAACAGCGTCTCATTGTGTGACCATAATCAAAGCCATGAATTTCGATATTTTGCTATTTAATACTCTTCTGTGATCCAGTTATGCGGTAAGGTAAGTGTTGCTACAGACACTGAGATTGATAATGTTAATAATAAAGAATGGAGGTTAAACCTCTGACTTACCGGCTGTGTCACTGATGATCTGGGATGAGAGCCATAGAATAGCAAAGCACTGTAAGAAGCGGCACGCCATGAAGAAGCTTTTTGTTACACAAGAAGTCTGGTGCTGCTGGTCTTGCTGGTCTACACACAGGGATAACTCACATGAGCTTACAGCAAACAGAAGTGTATCAGGGAAAAAGGGTGAAAGGTCAATCTTTTCCTCTGTATCATTTGCTCTCGATTCATGTGATCACATCACTCTTACAGAACTCGCTTCCCCCTTTTCTTCAACTTCTGCTTTTATCAGATCTGTTCGTTTCTCACCTCTTGTCTCTTGTGTGTTGTGGCTTGACATGAGAAACGTTCAACATGCATTGAAGCGTCAACTCAGCAGCACCATCCTGTGGTGAAGAATAGACTAAGGGGAGATCCAGGGCCCATCCCGAGAATACTGTTTTTTTTATCTTCTGGCATGTTGCGTAATTTGTAGATTAGTGGATAAGACATTTGACTTTTTCTGAAGGTTATTAGTTGTAATCAGACACGCCAAACTGCCACTCCTGGCCCCTGAGCAAGGCCCCTAAACTGCTCAACATAAATTTCTGTGTAAATGTTATTAGAGGTCAAATTAAATCTCCACAGACTCATCAGTATCATATCACTTGCAGTCGTATGGGAATAAATGATCTAGAGTTGCTCCACAGTCAATGGTCAAGCAGTTTACTATACACACCCTCTCATTCATCTTCTACCGCTATATCCGATCTTCCCTCGGGTCACGGGGAGTCTGTGCCTTTCTCAGGGGTCTATGGGCATTAAGGCAGGATACACACGGGATGGAATGCCAACCCGACACACACACTCACATAATCACAGACACGTTCATTCACTAGGGACAATTTTCCAAGGTGCCAATCAACCTACCGTGCATGTTTTTGGACCGGGAGGAAACCGAAGAACCAGGATAAAAACCTCCTGAGGCACGGGGAGAACATGCAAACTCCACACACACACACACATTGCGGAGGCGGGAGTTGAACCCCCGACCCTGGAGGTGTGAGGCGAACGTGCTACCGTTCATTCATGCAATTACCTCATTAGTCCACCATGTGGAGGCAGAGCAAAGCAGTTCATCTTGTCGCATCTATACGGCTGGTAGGAGAGCTTCAGTTACCTTCTACACTAGGAAGGAAAATCACAGCGACACCACCAACAACACCAACATTCTGGACCCCAGCTATATGTGAGTATAGTCACTATTGGGTAACTGTAAAAAAATAGCCTCAAATCAATTTTTGTCCCATTTACCAATTATAATTTTAAACTCTAATAATACCAATGAGGGGGCACGGTGGTTTAGTGGTTAGCACGTTGGCCTCACACCTCCAGGATCCGGGTTCGAGTCCCGTCTCGGCCATGTGTGTGTGGAGTTTGCATGTTCTCCCCGTGCCTCAGGGGTTTTTTCTCCGGGTTCTCCAAAAACATGCACAGTAGGTTGATTGGCACCTTGGAAAATTGTCCCTAGTGTGTGGATGTGTGTGTGTGTGTGTGAGTGTGTGTGCCCTGTGATGGGTTGGCATTCCATCCAGGGTGTATCCTGCCTTAATGCCCATAGACGCCTGAGATAGACACAGACTCCCCGTGACCCGAGGGAAGATCGGATAAAGCGGTAGAAGATGAATGAATGAATGAATAATACCAATGTCTTTTAGACCGCCCTTCCCCCAAACCCTAGGTATACATGCAATTATAAATAAATTACAAATAAATAGTATAAAGTGGAACTGAACAGTGACGATAAAACTGAGGAACCAAACCATGAATGTATTTTGTGTACCGTTGCACACCTAGTATGTTGTGTAACACACAGGCAAATTTAGCATATTTCATAATATTTCATAAACCACTTGAGTATGCAAATAACCAAACAATCCTTTATCCTTAGATGGAGACCTAAAGCACTACTTGTACGTCGCCCTGGATAAGGGCGTCTTCTAAATACTGTAAATGTAAATGTATATGTACATATTTAAATGTAACATATATAAATGTACATATTTAAATGTAAATTTAACTACTGTATGAAATATTTGCTTAAATGTCTTCCACTGAAAGTCATAACGCGTAAGCATTACAGTAATGAAAGATGGTAAAATTGGTGTGTTTCTCGTCTTGGAAAACTCAATTCTGAAGCAGATTTCTGCTCTCAACAATAAACCGACTCAGTATCCTGCATTGACCCTTAATAGGAGATGAAGAGTACATTTTAACGATGAAATCTCTCTGGAAGCCACAGGCCTGCTGGAAATAAATCGTAAAATGTAACCAATGATGTTTCGATATGCAAATTAAGTTTGTGAGGAAATTCCAGATTACCGGATGATTAAGGGTGACGCTTCTAAACGCGCAGGTTTGTAACAAATTGGATTGATTAGTTGAGGAAAGAAAAATGAAGATGATATGATGGACTGAAATGGGTTAATCAACAATTTATTACTAAATATAGAAAGACGGACTGGGTATTGGGTGGCTTTACATACAGATATTAAAATCAAACACATTTTTTAATTTCTTTTTGCAATATACCATAACTATTTAATTAAAACATTGCTGTGTTTATTTGAGTGCATATATTTGTGTATATTTGATCAGGAAACAAAGCTTCTGTAACACAGCAACACTGGTATTTTATGGGAAAGACAAAGAGTGTAGGCTGATGATGTATTTCTGCTGTTCAAGTTACATAAAAGATCCTTGTGGCGCTTCAGGCCATCTAGAAACTCTCAAGAGGGGTTTTAAATTTCCATTAATCGACTGTGCAGTCATGACTGTGCAGTCTTGTCTTTGATCGTCTAAGTATATAAGGGAAGACTGGCAAAAGCTTGTAATAATTCCTATAAAATAATAATTCCTATAAGAATGCCAGGAAAAGGTTCTCCAACCCGTCTAATTATAGGCCAATAACTCCTACATCAAAGGTCTGATGGAATGGATGATTATGGTAAGATTGAAATATTTGTTGGGAAAATATCAAAATATAATATAATATCAAAATATCAAACTGGTTTTATAAAAGGAAGACTAACAATGGATCTTATTGCATGTTTAGAAAATGAAATTAGAAAGGTTGAACAATATAGCATGTTCACCTCACACCTCCAGGGTCCGGCTTCGATTCCCGCCTCCACCACGTGCGTGTGTGGAGTTTGTGCATGTTCATGCCTCGGGGGTTTTTCTCCTGGTTCTCCGGTTTCCCCCCAGTCCAGAAACATGCACGGTATGTTGATTGGCACCTTGGAAAATTGTCCCTAGTGTGTGAATGCCATCTGGTTTGGCATTCCATACCGGATTTCTCCTGCCTTAATGCCCATAGACGCCTAAGACAGGCACAGGTTCCCTGTGACCTGAGGGATATAACGGTAGAAGATGAGATGAGATATTTTAGCGAATGAAGTATCAAATACATTCCAGACAGACAATGGAACTTCACAAAGCAGTGTAATAAGTCAATGATCAATGATGTGTTTAATTAAGTAGAACCAGATATAGGTCGATCTCTGGAAAAGCAGAACGAATATTTGATGCATTAATAGAAACACTCAAGAGGCAATTAGGGAAGTAGAAGAGTGGGTAAATGAGTGTGGAATGAAACTCAGAGTAGAGAAAAAGACAAAATTATCATCGTTTCTCATAAGAGGATTTGTTCCAGAAGTGTATTTCAAGATGTATGAGTAATCAATTGAAAGTTTGACATTTCTAGGTCTCTCTTTGATCCCAAACTTACATGGACTATACATATAAAATAAATATTTGAGAAATGTCACAAGGTGCTAAACATCATGAGACGTGTAAGTTGAGTGAAATGGGCCTAATCTTCATTAAAAACTAATTATATAGCAATGACCTGGCCTGAAGGGGGCACGGTGGCTTATGGTTAGCACGTTCGCCTCACACCTCCAGGGTCCGGGTTCGATTCCCGTCTCGGCCATGTGTGTGTGGAGTTTGCATGTTCTCCCCGTGCCTCAGGGGGTTTTTCTCCGGGTTCTCCGGTTTCCTCCCGGTCCAAAAACATGCACGGTAGGTTGATTGGCACCTTGGAAAATTGTCTCTAGTGTATGAATGTGTGTGTGTGTGTGTGTGTGTGTGTGTGCCCTGTGATGGGTTGGCATTTCATCCAGGGTGTATCCTGCCTTAATGCCCATAGACGCCTGAGATAGGCACAGACTCCCCGTGACCCGAGGGAAGATCGGATAAAGTGGTAGAAGATGAATGATTGAATGAATGATTGACCTATCCTGTGTTTGATTGTGGTTGTGAGGTATCTGGTGCTGTCTCAAAAACAGTAAACATGGTCAACAGTCAACAAATTAAGATCTTAATCTGGAGTACAATGATTGAGGAATGGCAAGCTAAATGTAATGGTGAGGAAAAGGGTAGAGATTTTAAAGAACATTTTATTAAATAAAGTAAACCAAAATATAAAGTGTATAAGCAAAACAATAGAATAATACACATAAAACAATAGGGAATGGACCAAATGGGTTAAGTGAACTCTGTCATGTTGAAGAAACAAGATAGAAAGGCAAAATGACAGAAGAAATAAGGAAAAATGCATGCCAATAAGTACATTTTAAGGATTTAACAAAATAGTCAAGTGAAACAATTTGTAAAGTATTCTTTGACTTTATAAAAGTGCTGTATAACAGGGATCTTATAAAAGACTTTATATAAAGGCTGATAAATCAAATATTAAATTATGTATAACGCAGAAGCTATCGGTAATGCAACTATTCTTGTTGGTGCCAGGCACTGTTAAAAAAAGAAAGAAATTTAAAAAAAAAGGAAAAAGGAATGGCATGTTTTTCTTACTCTTTCAGGCTGCTCCCGGTAGGGGTCGCCAAAGCCGATGTGATCCGCATGTCTGCTTTGGCACGTATTTGACTCTGGATGCTCTTCCTAACGCAACTCTTTCCATTTGTCCGTCTAAGATGACTGCCAAAGATTATAGCAAGATATGTTTGATCGTCTGCAACATTATCTTCATTGTAAGTTTTTTTTTTGAATGATATATGTATTTATTAAATAATGATTTTAATGAGTAATTTTACAGAAGCGCAATTATGACTTAACAACCCCCTAATTATGAGATCAGTATCTCATAATTAGTGGCGCTTCCAAAGCATCAATAGTATTATGACTTAATATCTCATAATTATAACTTACTAAATCATAATCACGAGATAAGGGAGGGACAGTTTTACCGCATGACATCGCATCTGACTGCATCGTTTACGCCGCTGTGCGCATCAATGGAGATGTAGCCGCTGTCCTATGGTAATTTATTTTGTTACGGTCTTTCTCCAGTTTATAGATACGTGGCATTGAGTATTATTATTATTATTATTATTATTATTATTATTATATTTTAACATTGCCTAATAATATATGTTACACGTTCTGACTGTCAACTGCCCACTTTATACATACTTTTGTGTTGTGTGTGTGTGTGTTGTGTGTGTGTGTGTGTGTGTGTGTGTGTGTGTGTGTGTGTGTGTGTGTGGTGTGTGTGTGTGTGTGTGTGTGTGTGTGTGTGTGAGGAAAGAGAGACAGAGAGAGAGAGAGAGAGAGAGAGAGAGAGAGAGAGAGGAGAGAGAGAGAGAGAGAGAGAGAGAGAGAGGGAGCGATACATTAGGAAGATTCACTTTTTGCTCACCGCTTGGGAATAGCACAGTCGATCTCTCATATCATTTACTGTTAGAGAACTAACACCTCTGTCTGATCATAGTCAGATTACTGTGTATCTCGAAAAGACAGAAATAGCATGAGCACAGAACCCAGTAAGAAACATGCACAACATCAGAAATCCATACAGATGGGCTGAAAACAGTGCAGAAGCATTTAACAGTGAACAAATACAAGTACTGTTCAATATCTTCATAAATAACACCTACTCTCACACTAAAGAAGGCGTCAATCTAGCGCTAAAGGATCTAAATTACGTCTTTGAAAAAAATCAGCGAAACATTCAAATTTGAAAACAAAAACTGGAAAAGAATCAAGAATCGATCAATACAAAACAATTTTGGGAAAACTGGAACAATATGAGGGGCACGGTGGCTTAGTGGTTAGCACATTCGCCTCACACCGCCAAGGCCTGGGTTCGATTCCCGTCTCGGCCATGTGTGTGTGGAGTTTGCATGTTCTCCCCGTGCCTCAAGGAGGTTTTTCTTTCTCCGGGTTCTCCGGGTTTCCTCCCAGGTCAAAAAAACATGCACGGTAGGTTGATTGGCACCATTGGAAAATTGTCCCTAGTGTATGAATGTGTGTGTGAGTGTGTGTGTGAGTGTGTGCCCTGCGATGGGTTGGCATTCCATCCAGGGTGTATCCTGCCTTAATGCTGATAGACGCCTGAGATAGGCACAGGATCCCCTTGACCCGAGGGAAGATCGGATAAAGTGGTAGAAGATGAATGAATGAATGAATGAATGGAACAATATGAAAAATAAAACTGATGTCGAAGGACTGGCCATTCAAACTGGAGAACATATGGGAACATCATATCCATATTTGAATCAGTAATTGAGCTGCTTGCCCTCTATGGCAGTGAGGTGTGAAGTCACCTGACTAATCCAAATCAAGATTTCACCAAAAGGAAAAACATCTAATCAAAACCATGAACGTGGAACTCTAACGCGTGCAGGGCGGAATTAGACAAATATCGACTAATCATAAAAACACAACCATGCACAATCAAATTCTGGAAAGATCTGAAACTCAGTGATCCGCACTCGTATCATTATAAAGGCCTGAAATACCAAGAGATGAGCAAAGAAACAAATCCCCTCTCTCAGATAATCCAGAGCTCCGGTCCTGATCTTTCACTCGTATCTACTGACTATAGTGTATGAATGTGTGTGTGTGTGTGTGTGTGTGAATGTATGTTTGTGTGTCCTGCGATGGGTTGCCATTTCATCCAGGGTGCATCCTGCCTTAATGCCCATAGACACCTGAGATAGGCACAGGCTCCCCGTGACCCGAGGGAAGATCGGATAAAGCGGTAGAAGATGAATGAATGAATGAATTTTATGAAGTTAGATTTTTCACAAATAATATAAATAATTTGACATGTAGCACATTAAGAATTTCCAGGCTGGTACATTTTTGCGGATGGATTTAGTCCCTCAGTTCTTCCTGTAACTTTACATTTCCCCAGCTACCTTTACAGTAGGCCCTCTCTGTTCATTCTAATATATTTGCTTTATATCTTGGTCTCCAGTTAGGAGGAGCTGCAATTCTGATAATTGGAAGTGTAGTCGAAATTACTAGACGTGACCTATTCCAGGTGGACTCTCACCACGGATTGACATATCTGCATTTTATCATCTACCTGCTGTTCCCTGTCGGGGGTGTAATCATCATCATGAGCTGCCTGGGCTGTTTTGCAGTCTACAGCAATAATAAGGACCTGCTCAAAATCGTGAGTGATTGTATTTTTTTTCTACTCTTCATCTTTTATTTAATTGAATCTTTAAATGGACGTTTAGTACCTCAGAACCTCTAAGGATTGATGCGATGAGTCCAAAGATAAAGCCAAGATGGCTGATGTTTTTCCAGAATTGAGTGTTCTAGAAAAGTTTTGTTCAATATATTTTGTTTCTGTGTAACTCTGAACATGACAATACTGCAGTTGGAGAATATATGTTGAATGTTTTTGTATGTTGAATGATTTTACTGTTTATGTACAGTATTGCAAAAAGATCGCCTTTGTGTTTGTCGCTGAGGTGATTGTAGCAGGGCTCCTCGTGTATTTTTGCATCAAGGTAAGAACAATGAACCTTAGATACAGTCGATTAGTGAACACATCTAAACTTGTAGTACATCCCCAAGCAGCCAATAAAACCCCCAACC
This sequence comes from Kryptopterus vitreolus, assembly GCA_030449085.1. Classification (NCBI taxonomy): domain Eukaryota; kingdom Metazoa; phylum Chordata; class Actinopteri; order Siluriformes; family Siluridae; genus Kryptopterus; species Kryptopterus vitreolus. The sequence goes on from JACRUU010000022.1 coordinate 12,897,254, forward strand.
TCACCTGTGTAAGAATTCTGACCTAAAAAAATATTATTTATAATATTTTCAAACAAAAAATAAATAAATAATCACCTTGTGTTCCCAGGTGGCCTGTCTTTATTCCTATCAGAACATCATTTTATGCATCTTATAAATGTACCAGTGTACTGTTATATTTATGGCATTTGTCAGAAGCCCTTTTCCAGATATTCGTCTCTATCATATCACTGAGCAGTTGTGGATTTGAAGTCTGACTAGATAAGTCCATTGCCTTAACATTTAAGCTACCAACTCCCCACATACGGGTGATATACATCTCTACTTTAAACCCTGATTAACGTATGATTTGAGGCCAGAACTTATGATCTCCAGTCAGAGATTATGACTTAGGGCCATGAGGCTGATTTGTGTATGAGGCATAAGAACATTTTGACAGGCATAAGAACATTAGATATATATATATATATATATATATATATATATATATATATTAATATATATATATATATATATATATTATATACTAGTAATAGTAGCATGGGTAACTAGGCGTTGCATGTAACGGCGTTACATAATTTAATTACTTTATGAAAGTAACAGTAATCTGTTACAGTTACTGAGAAAAAAACATGTAATTAAATTACAGTTACTATTGAAAATGTCGAAGATTAAAAATCCCACCAGCGACAAAAATTTTCGCCCCCCCCCCCCCCCTTCCCGACAATTTGACTCTGAAGAAAATATATCCCACTTTTTCCGAGTGCCACCTAGTGGACAATGAAAGTAATCAAATGTGATCAGATACTTTACTATCATAAAGTAATTGAAGTTACACTACTTATTACATTTTGCATAGGGTACTAAGGGGTACTGTAATCTATTACATTTCCAGAGTAACCTTCCCAACACTGCCTGTATATCACCCGTCTCATCCACATCAGACAGACTTCTGGTTGCCTTCTGCCTTGTTCATTGTTAGTTTGTAAATGATAATAGATTGATGGACTGAATTTTTATGCAATAAGAAGAAAAAAATATAGACATTTCAATAGCTAGATTAAAACTAAATTAGCGAGTCTGGTTTAAAAAATGTAAGAATTAGAAATGACGGGTATTTGTGTCAAAATATAACGTGTCAATGTAAAAAGTTGTCAGAAAAATCAATAGTGGTGTATTATACTGATAACTGAAAAATTTACTTAAGTACAATAATGAAGTATTTGAACTTCCCACCTCTGGTAGTGACACAATTCCTTGTTTTGAGACACACTGTTATTCACATTCTATTCTTGTGGTATATGCTGTTTTGGATTTTGGAAAGATGCGAAACCAGGACGAGACCCTTAAAAGCAAACCTTCCTTATTGAAATGAATACAAGCATTTAATTGCCACATGCAATAAAGAGTATGACAAGAAAATAAAACAATTTGGAAAAGTTGTGTAGACAATGAAAAAAAAAAGTGTGTGTGTGTGTGTTCCATGTACGATTCAACACTGAAATATTGTATATTACATTGTTTTCCTCAGAGGGAAAAGCTGTTGGAAGGTTTCAATTACAGAGAGAAATTCAGGGAAGATATCAAACGGACATACAATGTTGACGACGCAGTCACTAAACTGTTAGACGTCGTAATGTCGACGGTAAGACTTGTTTTAATTTCTGACTGTGCTGGATTTAGGCCAGTTTGCATGACTACACGCTCATAAATGAAGGTACAAAACAGTACCTTTTAAGGTACAAGTGGCTATCACTGGGATTTGGCTCCAAGTCAGAGTACAAATTGTACCATTTAAGGGGCCTCAAGGAATAAAGGTGAAATAATTCACTGAAATAAAAACGGTGTCTTTGGATCAAAGTAAACAAATAGTAAATTTGTTATAGTAAAATGTCAATAAAGACAAATTTGTTTAATCTCAAATGAATAAATATTCATTCCTACAAATCAAATTTCTACATGTACAGAAAGTTAAATAAAAATCACTTTTACCCAAAGTGTTTTTTTTTCACATCTGACTAACGCACAAAATATCATTATATGTATTTGGATAAACTTAATTTTTGCACATCATTAGAAACAAAAGATGTCAATTTTTCTGTCAAAAGAATTTATATACTTAAACAGCAGATTGACTTTAAGATTGTGGAAGATTATTATTATGAAATGGGTGTAAATTACCAGGGAAAAGTTTGTGATAAATGTGAACGTACACTTTAATACATATGAAAACGAAATACTCCTGCATGTGTGTGATCAATCTGAGGACCATCATTGGCAAAAATTTCTTCTTGTCTCATTTATCAGTATCTGTGACCGTGGGTTTCACCAGGAACATTCATTCATTCATCTTCTACCACTTTATCCGATCTTCCCTCGGGTCATGGGGAGTCTGTGCCTATCTCAGGCGTCTATGGGCATTAAGGCAGGATACACCCTGGATGAAATGCCAACCCATCACAGGACACACACACACATTCCTACACTAGGGACAATTTTACAAGGTGCCAATCAACCTACCGGAAACCGGTGAACCCGGAGAAAAACCTCCCGAGGCACAGAGAGAACATGCACAAACTCCACACACACGTGGCCGAGACGGGAATCAAACCCGGACCCTGGCGGTGTGAGGCGAACGTGCTAACCACTAAGCCACTGTGCCCCCACCAATTTACATTTTTTATTTATTTATTTTTTGGGGGGAAATTTTGAATGTAAGAATGAAGAAAATGCATAATGCCCAGTACAGGGTTAAATATTATAGATCACTTATAACTTGAAGCGATTTGTTTACTTTGATCCAATAACTTTTTTTTTCTGTGTACTTTACCTTAAATGGAGCACCATTTTCTTCAATCTTAACTTAATTTTCCAAAATAAACATTTGAATAAAAACCAAACACCACAACCATGTTCATCTTCCCCAAATACACTATTTAAACAAATAAATAAATAAATCTAAATTATACAATACGATCCACGAGAGCTGGTCTCTGGTCATAACCTTGTATAATACCACAAAAAATTCAGACACATAAAAATTCTGTCTAAACAAAATTAAATGAAACGCACTGCTACTTAGCGGACAAGCCAACAAACAACACAATGCGTGTTATTAAAATAAAAGCCAATCCCGTGTAAGCAAACATCTTTTTGGACAACCCTGTACTACGCCATCTTAGTTAATGATCCAGTAATGCAAATGATCCAAAGCGCTGCTGCATGACACGTGTTCAACCTGCCCAAGTTCTCCCACACCATCATGCCATAGCTGCGCTATGTCCACTGGCCTCAACCTGCCATACAACATCAGCGAGGGATCAAAAACGTTTTCCTCCTCATAACACTTGTTTATTCTGTTTTTATTTTCTATAAGTTGTAGCATTTCATCCTATAAGCTGTGTGTTTCTAACTTTGTGGTAACCGTTTGGGGAAGACTCATAAATATGTATACAAAATAATACACAAAATAATTGTGTCCATATAGTGCATTTTCTATTATGTTTGCAACAAAATATCTAGTTTTAATGTGCTTGAATGCTTCTCTGATAAATATAATGGCTGATTCATATATAATACAATCAAAATGTAAAAACGGCACAATTTGTCGCTAATGAAACTGCAATGGGGTGAGGTGTCTGTGTATGTGTATGCTCCTGTAGTTGAACTGTTGTGGCTTCAACAACTACACCGACTTTGTAGAGGGGAACTCCTGGTATCCCCGTTTCTGCTGCCATGAAGAAAAATCTCAACAGTGTGATTTGGATAGTGCAAGTCAAGCGGTAACTCTCCTGAATCCTCCGTTTAATCCGTTTATCTGTTGCAACCTTAAGAGTAATGAGATTAATGAGGACCCGACCTCATCAGATCCTACTCATCCACTGATATGTTCATGTTTTCGTTGCAGGCTGTGATTGGCTGTTTCAGTGCTTTCATGAAATGGTTGTTGAATAAAGCTGTTTTGATATTAGGCATGATTATTTGTGTCGCTCCTATCCAGGTACTTAAAAACCATAACGCCACACTTTGTAATGAGGCAGTTGACATAACACCAATGTACACAAAGCTGGATTTGTTTACATTTACTATGTTTAATGCGTTCATTGGATTTTCTCTCTTATTTTACAGTTTGCTGCAATGATAGCCTCCTGGAAACTCTCCGAGTGCACAGTGGAGAATATTGACAAGAAGGTGGATGCTGAGGAGGGGGTGGATTTGGCCATTGAAATGTCTAGAAGCTTACCTGAGCTTCTTAACTGAAGCTTAAGAAGAATTCTTACCAAAAAAGAAATCCAGAAAAATGCATTTCAGAAAAAGTTATAAATTGATTTTCATTTTAATGAGGGTACTTGAGGCAAAACATGCCTTGGCACATGCCTTGACAGGGTGCATAAGTTTCTTGTAGTTTGCACGCAACCAGGTTTGCACACATCTTCGGAGACCTTTTGTCCCACTTCTCGCATAAGCCAATGTTTGGCAACTGCAAAGCTTTGGAAACCTTCAGCTTCCTCCACAGATATTTTATGGGATATTACAATATGCACCCCGTCCAAACCGTTCCACCAATGATGCTATCTCCTACCCCCTGCACTGTGTATTGTTAGTTGACCTCAGCTCAGCATTCAATACAATCATCCCCAGCAACTGATGTGAAAAACGCTCTGTACTGGGACTTCACTGTGGGACTGAACCTTCACTGTGTGGTTCAGATAAACCTCACAGCGCGAGGCCCTACAGTCCACAATTAAGACATCTGAGCGGATCAATGGGTTCCAGTGCATCAGAACCCACAATTAAAGCTTCTTTTTCCCCTCAAGCTGTCAAATCCCTAAACACCCTTGACCTTGCATCCTCCTCCTAATTTAGACACTTTAGAAATGCACATTGGACACTGTACCACTGTACCACATCTGTAATCAGGGACCATGTTTACTTCTTTACAACTGTTTACAACTGTTACTGTTTACTGTAGGCAGCCACACAAATATTGCACAATGGACATTGCACACACCTACATACTGTCACTCTTCGTGTGCACTTACTTTACTTAAACCTTACTCTTACAATACCTCCGTGTCAAACTCGTATTACAACACTACTACCATATTTATATTTATCACACCTTTGTGCATCTTTGAGAATTCTTAATTCTGACTGGTGCAAAAAATGGTCATCTATCTTTCTAAACAGAAAACAAATGACTTATTTATTTAAAGAGACTTGTCTGCTTTTCTCTTGTATATTTAGTATTGCTCTTTTATGAGTAAAAGGTGCTTCTTGTTTGATTACTCAATTAATCATTGACATAATCGGTGGAATAATCTGTTACTAAAATGGTCTATAGAAACAGCTCTATATTCAAATAGTCTGCTGTTGGAATGAGTCGTCTTTGTCTTTGCTTCTCACTAATATGCTGGACAGACGTCATTTATTTCGCATGGATCACCATATAATGTATTAAAAATAATGCAATGGGTGTCAAAGCCTGCAGCATTTGTGGAAATATAATTAAAAAATAGAAATTTTGTCCTGCTCTCTGGTGCTTATCTGTTTAATTTAGATGTCTACAAAAAATCCCAACATTGTGTGACTTTTGCCTTATATTAGTTGATGGAACTATTATTATAAGTCCTCCGGTTTTACACCTGACTTTACAGCATTTCCAATGCTTTCAAATATGACATTTCACACAGATAACTGCTGATCATAGCATTTGTTTTTGGAACCTTTTGTACTTAATAATGAAGCTTGGCGAAATGTAAGCGTTGTCTATAATCGTCTGAGACTTTTGGCCACCAAATGTTATGTTTCATTCCAATGAACTTATTAACATAAACCTGCACGAATATTCACCCTGCTCCCTCTACTTCATGATGTTTTGCAGTGTTGCAACATGGAGTTATTGGATGCAACCGCCACCATGCTTCACCATTGTTACACTTTGTTAAAGTAAGGCCATTAAGTTTTCACCAGAACAAAGAAGATTTACATTTACATTTTTGGCATTTGGCAGACGCCCTTATCCAGAACGATTTACAACTGAGCAATTGAGGGTTAAGGGCCTTGCTCAAGGGCCCACTAGTGGCAGCTTGGTGGTTGTGGGGTTTGAACCTGAGATCTTCTGGTCCAGAGTCCAACACCTTAACCACTAAGCCACCGCCTCCCATTTAAACACAAACACCACACAAACACACACCACACACACACACACACACACACACACACACACACACACACACACACACACACACACACACACACACACACACACACACACACACACACAGGCCAGGTCTCTCTCCACGGTCTCGCTTTCCTTCGTCTTCCGTCCATCTCGCTCCCGGATCGGTAGGTTTTCTCTCTTTACTAGTTGTTTTTAAAAACAACTAGTTTGAGCTGTATGTCCTTTTTGAAATAAAACTGAAATAGGAGAAAAAAATTAATCCCCTATCTGTTAAAAAAAAAACGTAACTTAGGAACTTTTACTCTGAGATGGTAAATGAGTTACTTGAGTAGTATTTTTTGAATGGTAAATTTCCTTTAATTAAAGAAACATTTCTTCAATATAATAAATATCTGCATTTCTATTTCCCCCTAATTCTCACGTTATATTTTTACACAAGTACCTAATTACCAGCAGTGACCCACAGAGAGCGTTTTACTTATTTCCCACGATAACGATAAAAGCCAATACAAGATCTATGTTCTCCGGTTGATTGGCACCATGGAAAACTGTCCCTAGTGTATGAATGAATGTGTGTGTGTGTGTGTGTGTGTGTGTGTGTGTGTGTGTGTGTGTGTGTGTGTGTGTGTGTGTGTGTGTGTGGGAAGAAGGACCCTGTGTGTGTGTGTGTGTGTTGCCTGCCAATGCAATGGGTTGGCATTCCACCCAGGGTGTGTTCTGCCTTAATGCCCATAGACGCCTGAGATAGGCACAGACTCCCCGTGACCCGAGGGAAGATCGGATATAGCTAGAAGATAAATGAATGAATGAATGAATGAAATATTAAATATAATGCTTCTGATGCTTTTTTCTTCTTTTTTTTTTTTAGCTTTCATATCATCGTGGTGCGGTTTTATGTAGGTCTTTTTTTCTCCATCAAGCTCTGGGTTCTTCCATGAAATAGGTGTATTTATAATGTAGCACTCTTATTCACACCTCTATATGGTGGATTAATCCGATAAGATATACTTGCATTTAAAATTGCTGTAGATGAATGCAGGGCAGTTTTATAACACATTGGATTTATTAGCTGAGGAAAGAAATATGGAGATGAAATGATGTTTTAATTGTACAAAAGAATGTGAGTAAATTAACAATGTGTTACTAAATATAGAAAGATGAACTTAGTATTTTGTGACTTTATATCCTAAAAATGAAACAATTTTTTGTTTTGTAATATACCAATACTATTTGATGAGTAGGCTGATGTAATTGAAATGATTGACAGATTGTTGATCTGATATGAAATGATATACTTGATATGTTTGTTGTTGTTATTTTTATCATTATTATTATTATTATATTTATATTACGAAAGCGACACTGTGCTTTTCAATTGACGGAGAAAAGTTGCACGGTCATCCCTCAGCCTTGTCAGACAAACAGTCTGAGCGTGTTGTGATGCTGTGTTCCAGCCCTTTGTCTTCCTCAGGAGCTCGTCGTGGTGCTTCTGGGAACGTAGAAACTTCCAAGAGCGTCGTTGCATTCCCATTCGTTGAGCCTGGGGTCGTGACGTTGTCCTCGTGGCAGATAGAGAAGAAGTCCGGTGTTGAGCGGTTGGTGCTGGTTGAAGTTGGAAGTTCTGGCACTCGCGTTAAAGATGGATGTATCTTCAGCATCGACAGCTCCTTCTCATTCTCAGCTACCTTGCATGACTCCCGTGCTAAGAGAGGAACGTGTGTGTTGGAGCAGCTGCAGATTTTGCTCTGGATGTCGTTTCTTGGTCCACCAGTGGCATCATTATTCCCAGCGTACCTTTCCTCCTCCTCCCCCCCCTCATCTCCATCAGAGTAGGAGGAGTCACGGCTGACCGATCTCATCAGTCGCTGCAGATGAGCAGAGGTTCTGCAGAAGGCTCCTCCCATAACACTGGCAGAAGGGGCGGAGTTAAGTATGCGGTTGAACAGAGCGAGGTTTTGGTTGCGTGTTGCGGATTCTTCCAGTTTCTCCGAAATTTCTTCCAGGCGCTGGAAGTGCATCTCTTCCTTAGGAATTCTAAGTGTTGGGAAAAAAACAATTAAAGGAACTGCCTGGAATAGATTCTATACAGGAATACGTTTTGGAAATGACTAGTGTAATATGTCATATGCAGTTATTAATATTTTTGGTGTTGTACTGGATGTAGGGGCACGGTGCACTATTTGTACGGTTTGCACGTTCGCCTCACACCTCCAGGATTCTCATATCGGCCATGTGTGTGTGGTGGAGTTTTTGCATGTTCTCTCCCAGTGCCCCCCCCAGTGCCCCCCCCCCCCCCCCCGGTCTAAATACATGCACGGTAGGATGATTGTCACCTTGGAAAATTGCTCCCAAAATTTTGTCCCTAGCGTATCAATGTGTGTGTGATTGTGAGTATGTGTGATTGTGAGTTTGTGTGTGTGTGTGTGTGTGTGCCCTGCGATGGGTTGGCATTCCATCCAGGGTGTAGATAAAGATAAAGCGGTTGAATGAATGAATGAATTCATTAATTAATTAATGTACTGGATGTTGATATACAAAGCACATATGCAATAATCCATTGTGTGTCTTGTAGGTATATAAAATGATCACTCGAAGTCACTGTAAAAAATTAGCATCGGAATCATTTTTTCAAGACTCAATAATCACACACTAAAGCATATTGCCGTTGGAATGAGTCTCTGCTTCTTCTTCTCCTGGTTTCAATGTAAATATAAAAATTTGGGGGTGATGTTTCATACAAATATATTATTTCACTGGTACAGAATACAGTTATGCATCAATCTCCGAATGATTTCTTCCCATCCTTCCATTTGCCAAAGCATACAGCATTTGCAAAAATAATATTCTTTGATTTATACGTCTAAAATTTTGTTCTTAAATTGTGTTCTTAAATTAGTGTGTGTGTGTGTGTGTGTGTGTGTAGACCTACGCCATGTCAAACGTGGAGCCCTGGAAGGAGGGTTTGCGGAGGACGATTAGCGTGGCGGCGGTATACGGGGGCCGAGGGTTCGAGTCGTTCCAGTAGCGATCCCGCTCCATTTTGGGCAAATCGTCGTGCATTTCATCTACTGCCATCATCGAGACCTGGAATATTTAATAATGTGTCCATCCACATATGTCCATCCATCCATCCATCCATATATTCAGACTATGTCAAAATATCCCTCCATCCATCCTGTCCATAATCTGCATATATCGATGGATGGACATACTGATAATTAGATAATAAATGGATGGATCGATGGATGAAAGTTTAATAACAAGATAGATGGATGAGTGGATAAATTAATATTTGGATGGATGGATGACTTGATCAAATATGGATGAATGATTGCTAATTAGATTGATGGATGGCCGGATTCATATTTCAGAGAGCACGGATGGGTTGACGGATGAATAGATGAATAGATGGATGAATGCCTGAAGACACACCTGGAAGTTCCTGTCAATGAGCCAGTTGGTTTCAAAATCATCATCATCCTCACCAAATGGGTTGATCAGTTGTTCTGCCACCTGCAATCACAAACAGACAGACTATAAAGACGGGGTGACGGATTTTGTATAAGGAATGATATTTGGAGACAGCAAAACTGGAAACAGTGTGGCGTTAAAGTTGCTTTTCTTCGTTAGTGCACCTTGAGCCAGCCAGCATAGAAGAAAAACTGTAGGAGGGTGAAGATGGGGACGTACAGGTCGAGGTCGTGACCCGGGTATCCCTGACTCGGATCCAGAAACTGGCGGCCGATCAGACACACCAGGAAGAAGCTGTACACTGCCAATGTCACCACCTGAGACGGACAAATCAGTCAACAAATAGGTCAAGGCGAGACGAGGCAGTATTCTCTCTTACCATACAGGGAATTTTTAGTGCTTAAATCTTCCAGTTAATGAAATGACCGAGTGCTTCTGCTTTTAAAAACAACCGTAAATAATAGTACATGCTTTGGCCTGATCTGCGTTCAGTTTATTTATGATTAAGACGATCTTTAATTGCTTTAATTAACATTAATAATGCAGGCTTAACTAACTGCACTTCTGCCAGCACTTATTTCATTTATAAAATGTTAATTAAATGAACCAGTGCAAGCGAAACTAATAGCTTATATTAGAACAATTCTATGTTATTTCTTTCTTACACATCAAACACACACACACACACACACACACACACACACACACACACACACACACACACACACACACACACACACACACAAAACCCTCACTTGCGTGTAAACGAGCGGAACGCTGATCATGTCGTAGTGGAACAGCATGCTGCATTTATCTCTGAACTGATTCAGCTCCTGTATAAAAAACATAAAAAAAAATGGGAAAAAATATTTATATATTATATATATATATATATATAGATATATATATATATATATATATATATATAATGAATACGAGGAATTAATGAATGAATTAATCAAATTAAATGCTCCCTGTGGGTCAGTACTATTAATTTATTGACTTCTGTCGGTGCCGCTTTATTTTTTTTACTGAATGCCATTAAAGAACAACACAAAATATTCGGCAAATTTATGATGACATCTACTGGACAACAGAGGTGTAAACAGTCATAAAACATTCGACGCAAGCAAAAGTAATGTTAAATAACGAAAAAGAAAGAGGGTAAAATAATCGAAAAGTAAATTTACCAGTAAAAATAATATACTCATTAAAAACACAAAGTAACTCATTTCAAATGTAGTCAAAAAATACCGACATAACAAGCGGATAAATCTGATAGTAGTTGTTTTAATTGATGGAACACCATTGCAAAATAAAATCCGACAACAACAACAACAAATAAATAAATAAATACATCAAAACATTACAATCCCTGCTAATATCTAATATGAGTTACTTTCGCAGAAAAGAAAAAAAAATATGTCAGTGTCCAGTTATGCCATTTACGATAATGAGAGAATTTGCTGAGGTGCGATTTTTTCCCTTCATTAAGTTTTTTTAATTATTTCCTTTTTTGATTAGTAATGGGCATTATTTAAATACCGATATAATAATTCAAACAAAGAATATTAATATATTTATTAATAAAAGAACAATGACCGATTTTAACATTGAAAGAGAATAAGTAAACAAAAATAACACAATTACAGTAAGGCAAGTAAATGTAATTTGTTAATTTAGACCTCTTAGAACATGATGGTATCTATTGGAACATGGAGAATTAAGACTCATTGGCGCATAAGTAAAACAACTATTTCCGGTAAAAACAAACAAACAAACAAATAAAACGTGTATTTATTTATTTATGTATTAATTTATTTTTATATCCGAGTAAAGAAAGAACGTTGTGAATACATGTTTGTTACGTTGGAGGTTTTAATTTCATTAATATTTATTTATTTATATTTGCAATAAAAATTGTTACAGAAATCAAATAAAAAAATTAGTGCTGTTAAAATGAAACGTGTGATAATTTTGCACTATTAGTGGCAGTATGTCTGTATTATCACTTTCTGTGAGCGGAGACTAAGAACCTTCCCATAACTTATTGTCCTACTCCCATATAACATATAACACATATGATATGATATGATATGATATATGATATGATATATGATATGATATGATATATATGATATATGATATGATATATGATATGATATATGATATGATATATATATATATTATATATGATATGATATATATGATATGATATATACACAAAAAAACAACCAGGGTCATGATTTATCTTACAACAGCGATCATTCTTTTTCTGTTTTACTGATTGAAAGTGTCCACGCAGTTTGCATTCGTCTGCTGTAAAAGAAATTCCAATGTACTGTGAAGAATGTTTACTATAATATTTTAATATATATAAAAATGAGTGATTCATCTGAGCGATTATAATCTGAGTGATTATAGGGTCACATAGCAAAACGAATGAAGAAATTACCTCCATCAACAGTTTATAAGTGCTATTGTCTTTGATTCGACCTTCACACTGAGCCACGGCAGCCAGGTTTGAGAACCACACACACGGGATCCAGTATTTATTATAGGGAGAGCGCAGACTCTCGAATTTCTTCCTCTCATCCCGGGTCATAAATCCTACAGAAAAGGGGATAAAGAATGCGCTTCCAAACGTGGAGCAAAAATCAGGATAATATAGTACATTTGTACAGTCTGAACACATAAAATAAATGACCTTAGACCATACAATTAAAGAAATAATCAAAAGTAATTACTTATTTGATTTAATTTGTGCAAATATCATTATTGCTATTATATTGGTACAGTAGAAACAATAATAATACAATTCCTAAGTACCTGAATGCAATTATAGGCTATAATTATAAGAAAAGAAAAAGAGGACAGATGCTTGAGTTCATACCCTTATACAATAATCCCACCAAATGCTGGTTAAATTGAATTTAGTCTTGCTTTAATATTGGAAATCTTTTAAGGACTATATTGCAGACCTACCCGCCTCCACCACGTGGTCAACGGTGGGAAAGCGTTTGAAGACGGCTGTGCTGACGGAGCGCAGGATGAGCAGAGCAGACAAACTGGTGTAGCGCATCAGGGTGCGGCGCAGAAGCCTTCCCCGCTCGTCCCCACCCTGTACCCCGCCCGAGAGGACGCACATCACCCGGTCCGGCAGCGGGATCGACGTGTACTGACTCCACCAGCGATTCACTATTACTGTCACGTAGAACCCTGGAGGTATTTACAGCACACAGATGTGTGGAGATACCATATTGCACCATAGGAACTATGTAGAGGTCAAAACATATCAACAAATAAATATTGATACCCAAGACAAACGACATCGGGATGAGGCTGGCATAATGGTTACAGTATATGGAGAGCTTTTCGAAGTGTCTCTTCTGCTCGTCTTCAAGAATGAATCTGTGAAAGACATTGTACTAATGAATAAACAGACTTTACTGTATCACATGACAACAATGTTGTTTTGCAACCATTCTGCCCAAAACCACTATAACAATTAACTATTTTTCCCAGCTACTCAAAATGTATAATCCTAACGCACTATCCCAAATTCCCAAATGCTATAAGAATTTCTTAATATTATTCCAAATCCCAGCCCCAAAGTCCCAACTACTATAACACATTTCTCACAGTCTATCTCAATTTCCTATAACTACGATAATATATTCACAATATGCACTCCCAAAATCCCCAAACATTATGCCAATCTCCGAACACTGTGTTCCAAATTCCCGTTATTCCCGTTATTATATCCTACCATATTCCATAACTACTATAACAAATTCAGAACTACTGTAACCAATTCCTAACATATTATCCCAGTTTCACAGCTACTATCCCACATTACCAACATTCAAAAATCCCAACTATCTATTCCATTTTCTTTATATGATCCCACATTTCCAACTACAAAATTCCAAATTCCCACCTCTTTATCTCAAATTCCAACTGCTCTCCCAAATTCCCAACCAATAAAACCCCAAATCGCTCTGAAAAAACAACAACACATTCTCTAAACCAAACTGCCCACCAATGTCCCAAATTCCCAACCTGAAGCACATTATTCCCAATTCCACAAATTCCTAAATCCAGTCATCTAGTGTTCTGTCCAAACCTCCCAAACGCATGACTCAAAATGTTCCCCCTGTGCGGATCATCTGGTGTTCTGCATGTAACTCACCTGTACGTGACACTGATGGTGCTGTACATGACAAAAAAAGCCAAGAACTCTTTGTAGAGAACTTTATAGATGCTCCCTTTCCAGGCCAGCAGCAGTTTGGAAAAGCCGCAGAAGCGAGCGTTTGCTACACGTGCAGTATATGTGACGGTCATCCCAGGCTTTACTGCTTCTTAACTGGAGCTCAGTTAGGAACTCAAAAGAAAGATATAATCAAATAGGAAAGATATATAAAAAAAAGAAAGATATAATTTCTTATTTTACATTTTATTCTATAATCTTGACCTAAGTCTTTCCAGTCTGTCATGTCCAGGCACTTGGGACAAATCAGCTTTATGAGGAAGCCAAAGCTCATTAATGTGGATTCCTGCTGCTCAGAGTGCTGATTCGTCCCCTTCCTCGAGATGTTCATGTGCCATAAATAATATTGTAATAACTGCTTAGAGAAACAATTACAAAAAAAAGACTACGACTACATGAAAGACGAGAAGGTCTGATTTTAAAAAAATGAAAGAAAATACTCTGAAAATAAAGAAATGTATATCTTCATGTTTCCCTCTCAGAAGGCTGATGGATTGCGAGCGATGGGGCGGTAAACATGAAGCACTCGTGTCTCGTATTTAGAGTCTATTAGAGACGGACAGCTTGTACAAATATCAAACTGTATATAGAGCCTGAATATGATATTGTTCATAAGTGTGTTATTTTTAATGTGTAAATAAGGATTCATTTAAAACTCCGAATGACAGAATCCGGGGCACGGTGGCTTAGTGGTTAGCACGTTCGCCTCACACCGCCAGGATCCGGGTTCGATTCCCGTCTCGGTCATGTGTGTGTGGAGTTTGCATGTTCTTCCTGTGCCTCAGGGGTTTTTTCTCCGGGTTCTCCGGTTTCCCCCCGGTCCAAAAAAAAAAACATGCACGGTAGGTTGATTGGCACCTTGGAAAATTGTCCCTAGTGTATGTCCCTAGTGTGTGAATGTGTGTGTGCCCTGCGATGGGTTGGCATTCCATCCAGGGTGTATCCTGCCTTAATGCCCATAGACGCCTGAGATAGGCACAGACTCCCCGTGACCCGAGGGAAGATCGGATAAAGCGGTAGAAAATGAATGAATGAATGAATGACAGAATCCCATTAGATCATCCTAAGATGATATGAAGTGTACTGACACCAGTGTACTGGCTGGTGGGTCCCCATCATAGTCATACACAATCCTGGAGGCATTTATTACACGGATAAGAAGAGAAATTCCACCATAGCCACTAGGTAGCTGCAAGCCATTTAAAACTAGATAAGAAATAATATGCCCTTTTACCTATTCCCACCCCCAGCAGCAATGATACTTCCTAAACATTTTACCCCTTAACACTCCGCCAAATTCTCCACTTTAACAAGATTCTTAACGATTGTCCCAATAATCCTACCATTCTAAGCCAAATTTCCCAACCAGTGTCCCAAAAATCTTACTATTCGAAAAAAATTCCCAAATATTTCACCCCTTTCCTGTCACCCATTGTCTCAAACATTCTACCCTCAAAATGACCACCGATATCCCAACTAAATATTATACCAAATTCCCAGCTATTGTCCCAAATACTGAGAAGGTGAAAAATCCCAATTCTAGCACAAAATTTCCAACCATTGTCCGCACAACCCAAAAATGTATTAAATTCCCAACCACCATCGCAAAAACCCTTCTATAAAATCTCAGATATTCTCCCCAGATTTCCATAGATTTTTTTCCGAACGTCTCGACTGTCACTGACCTTCATGATGTGCTGCACTGTGCCGACACCACAGGACTCCTTGTTTGTACAGATTACGATCACAGGATGGAAGACGGCTCCTGCTGCTCCAGTCACTTCGGATATTTTGGGACTCAGAAAAACGTTTTTTATTATAATCTCCCAAACCTCTGTGCTTGTGCTTTCGATACGGTGGATTTATACAGGAGAAAAGACGTTCCAGTGAAATGTGGAGATCTACCTTTTACAGCATGACTAATGAATGTGATCTATTGGATTTCCGATCTTTCAACCGATTAACCAGGCCTGTTTTTGCATACTGTAACCTGATTGGTTCTCATGTTTTATGACACAATAACATTAACCTGTCATGTTACATTAATTTTTTTAAATAATAAATGTTTATTAATAAATCTCTTTGGGTTAATAACTGGTGAACAGAGGGTAATTATTATATTACTATTATATTACAATTTCTTATGATGAAAATGTTTTATTTCCTCATTTGCATGTTCATGCAACATAATTTATGATGTACAGTGTGTGTATGTGTGTGTGTGTGTGTGTGTGTGTAGAGATAGATTGAATACTTTGATTACAATAAATACACAGATGAAACACAACAAATACACAGTAAACAGGTTGTATTTGTTGAAAGTGAAAAAGAAAAAGGGGAAAAAGTAATTGAGAACAAAAGAGGAAGAGGGGGTAAGAAACGCAGAGGGAACACGAGAGAGAGAGAGAGAGAGAGAGAGAGAGAGAGAGAGAGAGAGAGAGAGAGAGAGAGAGAGGAAGGAAGGAATAAAGACGGGGAGAGGGGTGAGAGAATGGAAAGAATAAAAGAAAGCTGTGAACAGAGTGAGAGTAGTAGAGAGAATATAAAAGGGGGAAGGGGAAGAAGATTGAAAAGAGAGCGAGAGAGAGAGACGGGTGGAAGAGGGAAAATAAAGAGGGAAGAAAAAAAAAAAAAGGAAAAGAAAAGAAAGTAAAAGAGAAAGGAAGAGAAAAACGAATAAAACATTTCCCTTTACTCTGTGCCTCGTTGGGATTCAGAAAATCATCCTGCTGAAACTGACTCAGGCTGGAGTCGGTGACACTCTGGGGAATTTGTTCATCTGTCATAATTATACACTTCATACACAAATAACTACAAACAGAATGAACTGCTGAGACGAAATAACAAAAGAAACACCTTTGCCCAGATGTTTGCAGTAAAGCAGATGTGTGATGGCATGCAGCTCGCGCTCGCTCGGGTGTAGTGGGTTTTTTTACGCACAGACCAAACGCTGTTTTCTTTTTCACCCATCGCAGTTTTTATGCCCTTTTACACACAAGTCACCATCACCTGACAAAATAACCACTCGATGCGATGTAACGGAGAGTAATAATAATAATAATAATAATAATGGCGATATAATAAAGGAATGGCTGGGAGTAAAGTAAACAACCTCTGTATAAGAAATTGGAGAGAAGTGATGGACAGAGAGGATGGGAAGAGAGAGAGAGAGAGAGAGATGTTCACACAGAGACACAGGTGTATGTTATGTTGTGAGGCTTTTATCACTACCAAGCTTTCCAGATATGATGAGTATGTGGATGAAAATCTTGCTGTGGGGAGATAATGGGCCGGCAGACTGCAGCGGAAGGCTTTGTGTGTGTGTGTATGTGTGTGTGTTTAATTGAAGGTAAGTCACTTGGGGGGATTATACGGCTCCAAGAGAAGTTTGGAAAATGTGTTGACTTTGTCCGCTCCTCGTACCTCATGAGGCAGTAGAGGCAGTTTGACTATGTGGAAATCTTCATACAGGTCCTCCATCTGAAACACACACACACACAAATATGAATAATGTTATAATACTACAAAAATAACTTCATATAATACACAATTTACAAAATGGGAATTAGATATACGTTGGGTCTGAATGTTGTACATTAATACTTTGTGTTTTTCTAATACTATAAATAATTATTAATTTTTTTAGTGGTTGTTTAATTGTTGAATATGGTATGTGGCTCCATTAAGAATTATGTTCCAGTTTTGGTTTCTTTCCATATAAACAGGTGATACGTTTATATAGTGAGTACCTGTTGTGAATACGCGTAAAGTAGGCAGACGCCTCTTATCCAGAACTGAGCGAATGAGGGTTAAGGGCCTTGCTCAAGCGCCCCCTAGTGGCAGTTCGGTGGTGGTGGGATTTGAATCTGTGATTCTCTGGCCAGAGGCCAATGCCTTAACCATTGCGCTCCCACCTCCCTCAAGGTGATTTACTAAGTTCTCAACAAAATGTACACTATATTGACGACTTATACATCATGTGGACGTGTCTTTTGCATTAGTGAGTGTCTTGGAACAATTCAACAATCACTGTTAAAGAAAAAAAAAAAAACTCCAGGGTCCACTGGATTTTTTTAAAGTTTGAGAAAAAAAGAAATATAATGGTCAGGTGTCCAAATATTTTTGCTCATATAGCGTATCATTAATATGTATGACAAAATATAATAATTATATCACATTGCATCACATAAAAGAACGAATTATTAAGCTGGGCCCGCTGTATTTTCCAGACGCTCCGTTCTCATAATGAAGATGATGTCATTATACCGTCAAAAGACTGAAGAAGAGCGGATCCAATCACCCGATCTCCGATAAACATGGCGTATACAGTAGTTAGGAGCTCTTCCCACAAAAACCCTCATCTACGAGCGAGTAACTATACCATATCGAAACCACTTGAGCAGTACTGGAGCTGTGAACGCGTTGTGAACTCGCACCCACCTGGTCCAGGTACTTGGACTGGATCTTGTGCCTGGCCTCGCACATCTTGCAGGGTCTCTCGGTGTCGGGGAACACCAGCTGGTTGACGATGATGTTGTGCGTGTCGATGCGACACTTGGCCAGCTCCTGGATCAGTCGCTCCGTCTCGTACAGGGACAGGAACTCGGCGATACACACGCAGATGAACGTCGTTTGCTCCTGTTTCCGTTCGGAGAGGAAATAAAGACCAGACTGAGGATCTCTCCTCCCGGAAAATGGCACTGAAGACAACTTGCGTGCAATAACAACAACAACAAAAAAGCTTTAAAGAACTATTTTTAACACACGTAAATAAATACAGCCACGGCTGTATTTAAGTTTCACTTCCCATGTTCTGGGTCCGACACAAAGGCATCTTGGCAGCAAATATTTAAAGTGGCTGGCATATTGTGTACAGGTTTATTTTGTCCTAACTTGTTTGTATAAACTCATGTTTTTTTTGTTGTTTTCCATTGTACGGTGCAATGTACTTTGTGTGTTCTGTTTCTATTTGGGTTCATGTTTCAAATATAACATGAACCACATGGTTAATTTTTCCACCTCAGTGAATTAGATTATTTTATTTTAGGCCGTTTTCTCCTAGTTATATACAATTAATACATTTTCTCCTAATAATACATAATTTATAAGGTTTGGAATTTTTTCTGCCAAAAATAAATAATTAACAACTTTTGGAATTTTCTCCCAATAATCAATAATTAATAACTAATTAATATTCTCCCTATAATAGATAATTAATAACTTTTGCAATTTTTACAATTGAAAACATATATTAAAATAATTTTCATATAACTGTATGTATGTATGTGTGTGTGTGTGTGTGTGTGTGTTATCAGTATAAAATGTTAAATGGGAACTCACCGGGTCTTTAAACTGCTCGCTGACGGAGCGGATCACAGGAAGGGTCTCTTCCAGTTTGGAGGCCAGTTGATCGGCGTTCATATCACCCAGCCCCAGCATGTTACACATCTACAGGGAGAGAGGACATTATTATACAACAATTCCCAAAAGGTGCACCGCTAGAAAGTTTGTGCACCCCTACTATAAAAAGCCACTTTTATCATTGCAGGTGATTCACTGTCCTCATGAAGGTGACTGAATGATTATTGGGACACCCAACACTTAAAAGCCATTTATGATTCTTCCCCAAACTGGTACATACAGTGTTGTGAAAAAGAATTTGCCCCCTTACTGTTTTTTGCCTCATTACACTTGATGATGATTCAGATCAAGGAGCACATTTTAATATTACACAAATATAACCTGAATAAATACAACTAAACAAATTAAACAAACGTGGAACGGGAGGTTCAAAACATCCCAGCATGCAGTGCAGCACACCTGAGAAATGAAGGGGCTAATCTGGTTCTTGATCTGCATGAGGCGGCCCAGGCCGCGCTCCACGATGGTGGGGAAATTGAGCAGGCGTAGCGTGTGGCCTGTAGGAGCCGTGTCGAACACCACTACCGAGAAGTTCATCCCTTTAACTAACCTGCAGCAGAATGAGAGCAATAACCAGGAAAGCGAGTTAGACCGTGTAATCTCAGAGAGCTGACCATGGCGCCCCCCGGTGGCTGATGAGCAAACTCCCCTGATATAATCGGTTGGATCAAAATGTCCATTTCCAATATAAAGATGCATTCACAGGACCTGAACTGAACTTGGTATACATACATAATAGTAATCTATACCATACATATATATATATATATATATATATATATCTATACCATACACACACACACCACACCACACATATATATATATATATATATATATATATATATATAATATATATACATACACATACATATATACATATACATATACATACATATATACATATATAAAAAATAGTATACATAATAAAATTACAAAAATATAATTGATCAGTTAAATAATATAATCGATTTATAAACATAAAAGCCAGGCATTTAGAAGGACAAAATAACCAAATTAGGTGAATAGTTTGATGCTATGAATTTGTGACTCGTGTCACTGTTTGTGTACATGTACTGGATGTAAGATGTGTCTCGAACCTCATAACCTCGGCGTAACTCATGGCCTCGTCGATGCCGGGAAAGGCACTCATGGCCTCCTGCATCATCTTCTTGCCCATACTCAGCATGTTATCCTCTTCGAAAAACTCGTCCGGAAGCTCGGCCACGCCCAGACTTGGATCAATTTCCTAGAGAGAGAAGCATTAGCTCTATAAGGTTATAGTTCACAATGACACAGTCACGGACTGAAGTTTCTTTATGTATTTGTCCAGAATGAAAAGTGTCCAGTGTCTCGTTCATTCGCCAACATGACACAGTGAAGGAGCATACCCCTCATATAGAAACACTAGCTCTTTTGTGTGTGTGTGTGTGCGCGCAAGTAGCTGAAGCAACATTTTGCACATTGCAACTAATTTGGTTAACAGAAGGTGGTTACATAAACTTATAATAACAGCTATAAAAAGTGTGGAATCTTGAAGAGTCTCTCAGAAGTTCAGGATGGACAGAGGTTCAGCAATCCTGTGAAAATCTGCTTCTGCATCCTGAACACCGTGTTAATTATCATTAATTAAAGTAAGAATGTTGCCTATTAAAAGACAAGTCCTGATTATTTAGTGAACGATTGGAGATTTGGGAGGGGAGAGAGCTGACCATGGCGAAGAGGTTATCGTAGCCCTTCACTTTGGTGGGGACTTTAGAGAACTTCTGGTCGAAAGCATCGGAGATGTTGTGTGCCGGGTCGGTGGAGATGATGAGGACGCTCTCCCTCACCGTGGACAGCTGGACGGCCAGACTGCAACTGTACAACAGGCCGAGGAGAGGAAGATATTACCGCTGATACTATAAATGCATTCGTGTAATACAACTCAGCTCAACACGCCAACGAGGGGCACAAATTCAGAAGCGGTCCCAATGCAAACATGTATATTAAATACTCAGACATGGACTTGAATTTCTTTGTGATTATGAATGACTGAATGAATAAATACATACATACATAAATAGATAGATATGTATAACTAGTTTTTAATTTGTACACTATGTACACTAGATGGGCAAAAATGTATGGACCATAAGATCGCACCCATTTCGCATTTAGCTCCGGTTACAATACACCACTCTTCTGGAAAGATAGTCCTCTA
Source organism: Kryptopterus vitreolus (assembly GCA_030449085.1). Lineage (NCBI taxonomy): Eukaryota > Metazoa > Chordata > Actinopteri > Siluriformes > Siluridae > Kryptopterus > Kryptopterus vitreolus. The sequence goes on from JACRUU010000022.1 coordinate 12,918,779, forward strand.
GATTTTGTTGAGATTTATACTCATTTACAAGGGTGCTAGACCTCACCATATGTATACACATACACACACACACACACACACACATATATATATACACATATATGTATATATGATGTGTGTGTGTGTGTGTGTGTGTGTGTGTGTGTGTGTGTTTGTATGTATGTATATATATATATATATATATATATATATATATATATACTATATATATATATACTACACACACACACACACACACACATATATATACATACACACACATATACACACACACACATACATACATACACACACACACACTACTATATATATAGATATATATATATATATATATATATATATATATATATATATATATATATATATATATATAATATATATATATACACAGATATACGTGTGGGTGCATATATATGTGTATACACACATATAGATATATATCCATTCATAACAGAACATATATGTTAGCTAGCTACCTGCATTACTGGCTAGTCGGCTAGCTTTATCCCAAACATTAGCTTTAGGCACAATTTTACCTGCATGTCGTTTTCCCAACGCCGCCTTTCCCACCTACGAAAATCCATTTCAGAGATTTCTGCTCTATTATATTTTTTAACGTCGGCTCTAAAGGCTCTACATCAGGTGCATCTTCAAATTCGTCTTCCAACGAAGCTGCCATCTTGAAAACGATATAGTCTGGAACATACCAAGGCAAGCCGCGTATCAATCCGTCAACAGACGCCGAACGACGCCATTCCGGCTCAAGCTCCCTTTCAAACCAGGAAAGGCGACACGAAACATCACAGATCCAACATGGCGACTTACAGCGCGCAGTTTCCAATTGGAAAGTCACCCGGACAAAAACGATGGCCGAATTCAAAATAGATTCCTAGTCCCTACTCATGTACACGACATAATACAGGGGCGAGGGTTCACCGCCTACCTAGGGCACTTGTATTACGCTACGAGAACAATTTGGGATGTGACCCATGCCTCTAGCAGAGCTCTTGGAGCGGGCCAAGTGGTCTGAGAACCAAAGTGGACGAGAATATTCCAGAAAACGTGCTTATTTTGACCAGATATTTTATTAATATAACATTTAAAAAACAAAACAAATATATACACAGCAACTATGAAGCCAGACACAAAAGAAGATTTGTGGAAGAATCGCTATTTATTTATTTAATAATATTATAATATTCATCATCTCCATCATAATGTTTACACAGTCGTAAAAGTTGTACACACACACACACACACACACACACACACACTCTAGCAGCCCAGATTCAGTACTACACATTACTGAAGCAAACTTGGCATCAAATCATGTTATATATCCAGCTCTATAAAAAAAAAAGGATTGTACTTCACACAAGTTCATTAAGTCACTATTTTGTATTGAGAAAAAAAAAATCCATACTAGAGTTAGATTATGAAACATACTCAAATTTACAGCTAGACAGCTTCATAATAACTATACTGAACGCAAACTTCTCATTCTGATTTCTTCAGGCTGAACCTCCTCCGGTTCGTGTGTTCCTAACCCGCTTCTGTATCACATGGGATTCATTTCTTTCTAAACACTTTTCTAATACGAGCTTTAAAACATCCACATGTTTTATTTACTCGCTTCTCCAGCACTAACAAGGTCGTGACTTCATTTCACGACAAGATCTACCTCAGGATCGAGAATCTTAAGAACCGCAGAACAAGAATCTTGAAAAAGAAAAAAATTCTAATAAAACTTCTTAAGAAGAAGACAACACAACCACGAAAGATCCGGAGACCTCAAATCTCATACAGTCGTCTATCCAGATTAAAAACAATGTAGGAGATCTCCAAAGAACTGAAACATTTCCCATCGATAACACGATTAGGAGTGATTTTAAAAAACACAAAAGAAAAATTGACACAAAAATCAAGGCTCTTGAAAAACAAAGACAATTCCAGATATGCAAAATTCTCAACACGAACGTCAGCTCTGAAATCACAGGAGTTAAAAATAAAAACATTTGTCAGGACATCAACATAATCTCAGAGAAGATTGTAACCCGGGGCACGGTGGCTTAGTGGTTAGCACATTCGCCTCACACCTCCAGGATCTGGGTTCGATTCCCGTATCGGCCATGTGTGTGTGGAGTTTGCATGTTCTCCCCGTGCCTCAGGGGGTTTTTCTCCGGGTTCTCCGGTTTCCCCCCGGTCCAAAAAAAAAACATGCACGGTAGGTTGATTGGCACCTTGATTGGCTCCCTAGTGTATGAATGTGTGTGTTTGAGTGTGTGTGTGCCCTGCGATGGGTTGGCATTCCATCCAGGGTGTATCCTGCCTTAATGCCCATAGACGCCTGAGATAGGCACAGGCTCCCCGTGACCCGAGGGAAGATCGGATAAAGCGGTAGAAAATGAATGAAATTAATGAAAGATTGTAACCCAAACTCATCTCTGTATGGGGGAGGGGGGTAAATCAGGACACCTGACTTTTCCAGCAACGTGTATTTCCTCAACAAACACGGAGGCACACAGACGTCTCTGGAAAACGTCAGCATGACATTTTGCCCTTCACTCGATTTCACTACGAGACCCGAGCCAGCTCCATGAAGATCTCCTGCGATAGATCTCCATCAGTAACTGCCTTTACGAACACACCTTCTGGCTGAGACCTGCACAAAATCTCACAAAACATATTCCCAGAAGGAATTCTACAAGCAAAATAGGAACTGAATGTGGAATGGGAAGTTCAGAAAGCACCAGGTTATTACCAGAAGAAAAACAAGTAAATAAAAACGTCAATCCTTGGTGTGTAAAGTCCTACACACATTAGTGTTTATCCAAATCATACAGATTAGAGCCAATGAACCGGATTCATTTCAGCCTGAAGACTAATAAGAAACATAAGTGAACAGACGTCTCGCACGTCGTTGGCATGGCAACGGACTGAAGCATTTTTTTTTTTTTTTACGACACTGGAACATTTTTATCCTTTAAAAGACGCAACAAACTTTAAAGCTTCGGTGTTAAAGACGAGTGTTTCATCCAAACATCTCTCTTAGTGTAACATTCAAGCACACACACACACACACAGTGAACAAAACACACAGGGTGAAAGTTCACAGCCAGGTGGATCGCGAGCTGCATGTACAGTACGTGATGTATAAGGCAGAAATTAGTAGAAAAAGAGTTACGGAGTAAAGATGACTTTTTTGTTTTTGTTTGTTTGTTTGCTTTTGCGCTGATGTGAGAACTTGGATATGCACAAAATGACAAGCGAAGAAAACAGCAGCAGTTCCATGACGGAACAAAACATAAGGGCAATACATTACGTTGCCTAATGGGTTTATATGCAAAAGTTTTTCTCTACAAAAATCCACAGCAAAGGACGTGTTTTTGTTTTGTTTTTGCTTTATAAAAACAAGCCAGAGGCATAAACTTGATTGGAAGGGGGATGTTGCCAAATCTGGCAACACAATAAGGTGCTATATACATCATGATTTATTTTCCGTTTTTCACGATGGTTTTTTAAAAGGTGCGGGTTCACATGCGCCCCCTATCGGCATGTAAGTTAAATTGCACACACACACAACAACAAAAAAATAACACGTAATCCTTCCCTTAACCAATGCCACCCAGTGTTTAAAAAACAACACAAATTGAACGCGTTGTGTGTTTTAAACATTTACATGTTTTAAAACAAAGACCGTCGTGTCGTATGAGATGCGGGCGGAGCTAATTTCAGGGCGGGGTGGGATGCAAACGGAGGCATGGAATGGACAGGATATTTTCTATCACAGTTTTCTCACCCGATCCAAGACGTTATAAGTTGATGGTAATAAACGCAGGAAGTATTTTATACAAAGTACAAACAGCAACTCAAACCATAACGATAATGACTTTCGAGTAGTTCATAACGTGAACAGTGTAATAAGGTGCTTTAGAGCGGATTGAGGGAAAACCTGAATCCGTGCATCGCGTTGCTGGAAAACGGAATAAAAACAAAAGAATGAAAGAAAATAAAGCTGATCTAAGTGAAATATATATATATATATATATATATATATATATATATATATGGCATTTGTCTCTAATTAAAGAGCGCTGTGCGCAGGATATTCACGGCCGCTCGATCTTAGCCTTCACAAGGAGAAGTTTGATCCGACGCGTGTGAACTATATGGTGGGGAAGAAAACAAAAATCGCCTAATCACGTGATCACTTTTCATTGTTTGAACGTATTAATTCCACCAATATACCAAAAGAAGTCCTTAAGCCAGTCTGATCAGCTTAACCATTTCTTCTCACACACACACACACATTCAATCATACACACCTCCCCTCCCCCCCTATCTTGACCCTCCGGCTGACTCGACTGGCATGTTCCCCCCCCCCCGCCACCCCCCCCCCCCCCCGTGCTGGCGTGGCTCAGAGGCTCAGTTGGTCTCATAGGAGGAAAGCAGCGCTGCGTCCACCGGCTCCATGCAGGAGGGGCAGGTGAAGGAGCGCATGAGCCATGCGTCGATACACTCCACGTGGTAGATGTGCATGCATGGCAGGAACCGGATCGGGTCTCCGTACTCGAAGTCCAGCATACATACAGATCACACACCTGGGAGAAGAAAAAAATATATGATAAAATATATACATGTGTATATATATATATATATATATATATATATATATATATATATATATAATTTTACATTATAATTACTTTCACTGTGGTTGTGGAGGTTGAGAATACAGTGTGTAGTTTGGCTGAAGATCGTGGTGATTAATGTGGTGATGATGGTTATGGACTGTGATAAGGTTAATGTGATAAGGTTGGGTTGGATTGGAGGGGGGATTGTGTTGGTTAGTGCAGTGTTTATAATGATGGTGTCTGTGGTGGTGTTGGTACAGACTCTTTGATCTTCTTGTCGGAGGGTTCGGAGCCCGGGTTGAAGATGCCCCGCGGGAGGTGCTGGATGAGGCCGATGCGCTGAGCAATCCGTACCTGCTCCTCCTCCGTCAGCTGCGTGGCCAGACGGGCCTGACCTGGCGTGGGGTGGTACACGGGTACCTGCACATGCTCCTGTACACACGGGGTAAAAGTCTAAATGTAATGATAATTAAAACTTAAAATTAAAACATAAAAATTAAAAACTTCAGAATTGTGTGTGTGTGTGTGTGTGTGGGGGGGGGGGGGGGGGGTGGGGGGGGGTGAAGAAGCCTGGATGTGGCAGAAGAGGCGGAAAAGCGTTCTCTGGTTACATGACCAGAAAATTGACTGGTATTCAAACAGCGTGCTTCCGTCCCCAAATACTGCGGCTGATCTTGTTGCCTGGTAATGAAAGCTACGGAAACCTTAGCCTGCCAGGATTAAAGGTCTCACACGGAGTCTAAGCCTCTGCAAATGCCAATCCGAACCGAGAGGTAGCTTACATTCTAATTATACCGAGGGCGTTGCACCACGCGTACGCCAGCTCGCACTGATGCTTAATATCTCATATATTAGAAGATCTTTTAGTGTAGAAAAGAATGATAAACTGTACGACGAACTATACAGTATACAGTAGCCCCGCCTTTAGAATTTAGGCCACACCCCATAATGACAAGTCTAATGAGAAATTCTGAAAGGAGGAGTGAAAGGAGGGTGTGTGTGTGGGGGGGGGGGGGGGGGGGCTGATCGCTGATCAGTGTGAGAGATGAGTCTGTATATAACCAGTTTATGGCTGATCAAAGGGTGATGTGTGTGTATGCGTGTGTGTGTGTGTGTGTGTGTGTGTGTGTGTGTGTTAGTACCTGAAAAGTCAGAGGTCCTCTATGGAGGAGACAAATGAGTTTAGTGTGAGAATGTGTCATATATAGGTGTGTGTGTGTGTGTGTGTGTCAGATCTGTGAACCTGGAGTGAGATGGAGAGAATTGATTATATGTGTGTGTGTGTAACCTAATAGAGACTTTTTCGGACACTGTGTGTGTGTGTGTGTGTGTGTGTGTGTGTGTGTTAGTACCTGAAAAGTCAGAGGTCCTCTATGGAGGAGACGAATGAGTTTAGTGTGAGAATGTGTGTCATTTAGGTGTGTGTGTGTGTGTGTGTGTGTGTCAGATCTGTGAACCTGGAGTGAGATGGAGAGAATTGATTATGTGTGTGTGTAACCTAATAGAGAGTTTTTCGGACTCTGTGTGTGTGTGTGTTAGTACCTGAAAAGTCAGAGGTCCTCTATGGAGGAGACGAATGAGTTTAGTGTGAGAGTGTGTGTCATTTAGGTGTGTGTGTGTGTGTGTGTGTGTCAGATGTGTAAACCTGGAGTGAGATGGAGAGAATTGATTATGTGTGTGTGTGTGTGTGTGTGTAACCTAATAGAGACTTTTTCGGACTCTGTGTGTGTGTGTAACCTAATAGAGAGTTTTTTTCGGACTCTGTGTGTGTGTGTGTGTGTGTGTGTGTGTGTGTGTGTGTTAGTACCTGAAAAGTCAGAGGTCCTCTATGGAGGAGACGAATGAGTTTAGTGTGAGAGTGTGTGTCATTTAGGTGTGTGTGTGTGTGTGTGTGTGTGTGTCAGATGTGTAAACCTGGAGTGAGATGGAGAGAATTAATTATATATGTGTGCGTGTGTAACCTAATAGAGAGTTTTTTGGACTCTCTGTGTGTGTGTGTGTGTGTGTGTGTGTGTGTGTGTGTACCTGGTAGGGAGGTGGAGGTTCTCCGGGAAGACTCGCTCCCTCAGACTCGTTGAGAAGGGACAGATCATCAGCACTCTGCGAGGAGAGACAGTTCCCCATCGAGCCGAACAGGAGACCAAATCCCAACCACAAACAATCTCTGGAGAAAAACCTGTCTGTCTTTCTGCAAATAGGTCTGTCTGTCTGCGTATCTGTCTCTCTGTACACAGCTGGAGATTGACGTTATTATACACACCGAACAAAATAATAACAATAAAGAAGCCAGTTCCGGTGAATCCTGTACTGTATATCCAGAAGTTCCTTCAGATCCGCTTCTCACACCTCACACACTCTCTCTCTTCATATGTGTGTGTGTGTGTGTGTGTGTGTGTGTGTGTGTGTGTGTGTGTGTGTGTGTGTGTGTGTGTGTGGAGGGAAATCTAATCGGAGGAATATTTTTAGGTGAAACCTCTTGTCGACTCCATCTCTCATTTCGCAGTGTTTACAAACTGCTAGACGGAAGTAGTGGAACCGGACGTGGAAACGGTGCATTGTGGGAAATGGAGTCATGCAACCGCAACGTTCTGGCAGAACTTCATCACTGAGAGATATGGGTGTGTATATATATATATATATATATATATATATATATATATATATATATATATATATAGATATATATAGAGAGAGAGAGAGAGAGAGAGAGAGAGAGAGAGAGAGAGTGAGAGAGAGAGAGATAGAGATAGAGAGATAGATAGATAGAGTTGGGGAGTAACAACCACCCCTTCACCAATATATATATACAGTGGTATGAAAAACTATTTGCCCCCTTCCTGACTTTTTATTCTTTTGCATGTTTGTCACACAAAATGTTTCTGATCATCGAACACATTTTAATATTAGTCAAAGATAACACAAGTAAACACAAAATGCAGTTTTTAAATGAATGTTTTTATTATTTAGTGAGAAAAAAATCCAAACCCACATAGCCCTGTGTGAAAAAGTGATTGCCCCCCTTGTTAAAAAATAACTTAACTGTGGTTTATCACACCTGAGTTTTTCTGTAGCCACCCCCAGGCCTTTCAATCAAGAAATCACTTAAACAGAAGCTACCTGACACAGAGAAGTAGACCAAAAGCACCTCAAAAGCTAGACATCATGCCAAGATCCAAAGAAATTCAGGAAGAAATGAGAACAAAAGTAATTGAGATCCATCAGTCTGGTAAAGGTTATAAAGCCATTTCTAAAGCTTTGGGACTCCAGCGAACCACAGTGAGAGCCATTATCCACAAATGGCAAAAACATGGAACAGTGGTGAACCTTCCCAGGAGTGGCCGGCCGCCCAAAATTACCCCAAGAGCGCAGAGACAACTCATCCGAGAGGTCACAAAAGATCCCAGGGCAACATCCAAAGAACTGCAGGCTTCACTTACCTCAATTAAGGTCAGCAAACCACTATTAAGCAAAAAAAACATTAAGGCTCGTCTTAATTTTGCTAAAAAACATCTCAATGACTGCCAAGACTTTTGGGAAAATATCTTGTGGACTGACGAGACAAAAGTTGAACTTTTTGGAAGGTGCGTGTCCCGTTACATCTGGCGTAAAAGTAACACAGCATTTCATAAAAAGAACATCATACCAACAGTAAAATATGGTGGTGGTAGTGTGATGGTCTGGGGTTGTTTTGCTGCTTCAGGACCTGGAAGGCTTGCTGTGATAGATGGAAGCATGAATTCTAATGTCTACCAAAAAATCCTGAAGGAGAATGTCCGGCCATCTGTTCGTCAACTCAAGCTAAAGCGATCTTGGGTGCTGCAGCAGGACAATGACCCAAAACACACCAGCAAATCCACCTCTGAATGGCTGAAAAAAAACAAAATGAAGACTTTGGAGTGGCCTAGTCAAAGTCCTGACCTGAATCCCATTGAGATGCTGTGGCATGACCTTAAGAAGGCGGTTCATGCTAGAAAACCCTCAAATAAAGCTGAATTACAACAATTCTGCAAAGATGAGTGGGCCAAAATTCCTCCAGAGCGCTGTAAAAGACTTGTTGCAAGTTATCGCAAACGTTTGATTGCAGTTATTGCTGCTAAGGGTGGCCCAACCAGTTATTAGGTGCAGGGGCAATTACTTTTTCACACAGGGCTATGTGGGTTTGGATTTTTTTTCTCACTAAATAATAAAAACATTCATTTAAAAACTGCATTTTGTGTTTACTTGAGTTATCTTTGACTAATATTAAAATGTGTTCGATGATCAGAAACATTTTGTGTGACAAACATGCAAAAGAATGAAAAGTCAGGAAGGGGGCAAATAGTTTTTCACACCACTGTGTATATATATATATATATATATATATATATATATATATATGTTGTGGAAAATTTGTTTCAGTTATAGCGATACATTATACAGTTATAAGCAGTATTCCCCTCTCATTTCCCCTCTATATAGTTATTAAGACAAAACAAAAAACAGGTGTGTCACGTCGCATAGATGTGATAGTGTCTCTTCATTTTATAAGCCCTTCTTTGCTGCATTTCTGTAACGGAAAACTACAAAATCTTTACATTCTTGATTCCATAAATGATGATCCGTATAGTTAAACATGTTCTAACCGAGTTGTTAAGGGGGCACGGTGGTTTAGTGGGTAGCACGTTCGCCTCACACCGCCAGGGTTCCCGTCTCCAAAAACATGCACGGTAGGTTGATAGGCACCTTGGATGTGTGTGTATGTGTCATGTGATGGGTTGACATTCCATCCAGGGTGCGTCCTTCCTTAATGCCCATAGACGCCGGAGATAGACACAGACTCCCCGTGACCAGAGGGAAGATCGGATATAGCGGTAGAAGATGAATGAATGAATGAATGAATGAATGATACTCGTTAAACTGTGTGAAGCCATCTGATCATAATCGGCCAGGAAATCAAGACGGGAATAAGCGGGATATGTGGTGGCTTTCGGGTCGCTGGCGCAGATGCAAGACTGAGGTTCAAATTTGGCGTGGTGTGCATTAATACATCAGGTCAGTGTTTCCGAGATACATAATGCACTAGATTCATTCAATTCTTCATGGTGTTATGGGTAAAATAAGTTCAGGATCATTAGTGATGTGTTGATTTTTTGTCCTGGTGTGTTCAGTCTATCGGAGCGCGTATGTTGCCAAAAAAACCGAGTTTGAGTTTACCAATGTAATTTGATGTCATTTTGTTTTGATAAGTGATGTAATGCTAAGGCATGTTTTGTGTTGTCATTTTTTTTAGAAGTGCCACTGCCGTATTTTGTTTACTGTGTCTGTATCTTTTTTTCCCCTTTGTTTGGTTTATCCCATTTTGTACCTGCTGCACACCACATGTTCTGTTTGCAAACTCTTTCATTTACCCCTTGTGTGTGTGTGTGTGTGTGTGTGTGTGTGTGTGAGTGAGTGTGTGAGTGTGTTAAGCCATTCTCGATTCCATAAATGATGATCCGTATAGTTAAACATGTTCTAACCTAGTTGTTTATTGTTTCCGTGTTAAACAACAAAGGAATGTATTGATGATTATTTAAAGCATGTGACTCAATCAGTGTAGGAGTGACTGTTACTATAGCAACCAAAGCAATACCAGTTACAGTACAGATACGTTTCATTTATCCTTCTCCAGTTTTTACAAGTTTATTGAATGATGGAAACCATGGGGAGGATTTAAGAACAGTGCTAGTTTATTTTTATTTTTTCATTTTTTATTTTTAAGATAAGATAAACTTTACTGAACCCTTTATTAAACCCTATGCACATGTGACCGGGGATTTTGAATTACCACCAGGAACACATGGAGCGGTCTTACTTTTGTAGTTTATTCAAAATTATAACAAAAGGATAAAAAAAAAATGAGCATTTGTGTTCTGACAGTCAAAAAATTCACTAAACCATCAATAAAACAGGAAATAAAAGAATTTGTAGTCTCAGGTAAATAAAACACTGTATACAGAGCTCACTGGACACTTCACTGCTCTACACATATACAGTTACACGGAAAACCAAAAAAAATATATCTACTATTTAAAATAAATGTGGAAATCAAATACGGCAGTGGGAACACTGTACAAACAAAATCATAAGTACATCGTCATGTTACTCACTTGCCCATCTCTTGGAAAAATACCAAAGAAAATAACATTTACATACCCATGAACTCCTATACAACATCCCGAGTTCACTTAACAACAGCCGAATTTCCCCAGCATCAAACAGCGTGCTGTATAAATAATTAGGAAGTGTAAGGCACATGGAAACATCTAAACAGCAGCAAAATATGCGTATATGCTATTTTCATACATCCACATCTGAACAGGCCTGCACCACACATGGCGGCACACTATCAAACATCATCGCGCGCGTTATTAAATTAAAAATATAACATCTCGCGGCAAGAAATATACATTTATACATTCAGATATAGCAATTTGCCGGAAAATAATCATATTTACCACTGGATGGTCTCAAATACACCACGCTTCCACAGAGAGCCTGCCACACCTCTCCATCACTCACCTCAGGTCATGCTACAGGGCTAAACACGAGAGCGCATGCGCATTTCTCCCAGGTACTCCAAAATAAAGGTATCCACAGGTTAACCATTATAAAGTTTATTTAAATAATAAATTAAATTATTATATATTTTAATAAATCCTCAAGAATAAACAACCATGTAGTGGAATATTTAACCCTGCAAAGAAAGAAATAACCTCTATGTACCACCCGGTTACACTCTCCCCTGCAATAAGTCAACGCCCTCGATGACCTACTCAGTTACAAAATCAGTATTCATGACACCCTGTAAGGCTCTCTCAAACAATGCAGTACCAATACTGGTTAATACCTGAGACATCATATCCGTGCTGACACTCACTGAATGACATACAGACCTGGGGGCATGAAAGGGATTCGTGTGCACCCCTGCAGTTGTTCGCTTGCTCCTGCGCACAGCTGGAACTGGTACATCTCTTTGCACCCTAGGACACGTTTCACCAGACTCCGGAACCTGAGAACACTCAACTGCAGCCTCAGAGTCAAGACCCTCACTACCAGATCCTGCCTCATCTCTTCCAGTGTCTCCTGTGCCCGTCAGCAGCTTACTCTCAGTGCAATCACCACTCAGCTCCCAATTACTTGGACCCTCTGCATAAATCGGAGTGTCTGTAACACCACTTACTGTAGGTTGTCCCACCTCCTCCACTACTACCAAGCATGGCTCAAAAGTATCATCCTCATCTCCGACAACGAACCTGGGCCTCTGATGGAGACTTGCTCACACTCCTAGGCCTAGGAGTGGGCATGGCACCAGGGCGTAACTCAGACCTGTGAACTCGTTTGGATGGCCCACCTTCTAGGGGTTCCACAGTGTAAGTCGTGCCAATTACGTCAATTACCTGATAAACTATAGGACTCCAGGCATCTTGGATCTTATTTCGGCCTGGAGGCCGGTGACGCAAATACACCAACTCACCCACACTGACCTCAGGACAGTATGCTCGTTCATTGAGACGAGTTACTCTCTCCAGTGCTTTTTCTTCTGAGAACTCCCTAGCTTTCTCATGAGCGTACCGAAGCCTCTCTTGATGTATAGACAACCAATTATTTCCCTCAGAGATCTCCCTACTCCCCAACAAAGCGTCAATGGGCAGATGTGGCTGCACCCCAAATAAGAGGTAATAAGGAGAAAACCCTGTAGTAGCGTGTGGAGTCACATTGTATGCATGAACTAACTCAGGCAAGTACTCAGGCCAACGTCTTTTCCGTTCCGGCGGTAATGTGCGCAACAGGTTGTGAAGCGTGCGGTTATACCTTTCACACTGGGCATTACCTTGCGGCCTATAAGGTGTTGTACGTGTCTTTTTTACCCCATAGAGTCTGCACAACTCGGCAATCACTTCACTCTCGAAATTTCGCCCTTGATCGGAGTGCAACCTCTCAGGGACACCATACTTCATAAACCACTCTCTCAGCAAGATCTTGGCTGTGGTGTCGGCCTTCTGGTCTTTCGTAGGAAATGCCTGTGTAAACTTTGTAAAAACGTCAGTCACAACAAGGACATTTTCACGCCCATCAGAAGCTGGCTCTAGGACAGTAAAGTCCACTGCGATCACTTCTAAAGGCCTGGAGGCCAAAAATGCTCTCACAGGTGCTCGAATTCTGGGCTGAGGCATCTTTGTAAGAATGCACCGTTGACAATTTTTCAACCATGCTTCCACATCCCCATACATGCCAGACCAGAAACATCGCTGCTTTAACAACCCCACAGTCCTTTCAGCACCCTGATGCCCCATATCATCATGCACACTCCGTAGCACTCGTTCCCTCAAACACCCCGGTATCAACAACTGCCAGCAGTTCTCGCCAGAAGGGTGATCTACTACTCGATACAGCAGCCCATCATGTTCTTTAATCAAGCTCCACTGCTTCAGAAGACACTTTACTGGCTTGGACACAGACTTCCTTTCTGAGTGATTCGGTCTCCTCTTTTTATCCCAAAACCTCTTAAACACTTTCAGAACAGGATCGCCTTTCTGGAACTCAACCAGCTTGCTCTCTAGTGTAACCTGGGAGTGTATGAGTGTTGCCCTGCAGACCAGTGCCCTCTTCTTCATCAGCCTCCAATGCACGAATCTGTCTTAACCTGGCAGACTCAATCCCCTTCAGTGCAAGCACAGACCCCAAAGCTGTACCCCTGTTAATCACGCTACAGATGGCTACACACCCATCCCAGTCACTGTCCGAATCAGATCCAGGCTCCCCTGCAAACTCCTGCCTAGACAGAGCATCGGCGGCCGCATTACTCTTTCCTGGTCTGTACTTCACCTCGAAATTAAAGACAGACAGTTGAGCTACCCATCTCTGCTCGATCGCTCCTAATTTAGCAGTTTGCAAGTGACAGAGAGGATTATTATCCGTGATCACCTCAAACCATGATCCAAGTAAATAGCTGCGAAACTTCTCGACCACCGCCCACCTAAGGGCCAGTAGCTCCAGTTTCATGCTACTGTAATTGCGATCATTTCTCTCAGCATTACGTAACCTTCGACTTGCATACGCAATAACCCTTCTTTCTTCACCCTGTTTCTGATATAAAATGGCACCTAACCCATTCTGACTCGCATCTGTCTCAAGAATGAAAGGACGACTAAAATCTGCAAACCCTAGTACAGGTGCCGTGGTCAGTTTCTCTTTTAACTGGGTAAATGCCTGATCACATTCCTTCGACCACAGAGCACTAAAGTGACGACCGCTCTTCACACACCTGCCTCCACTCAAACACGCATTCACCAGGTCATGTAAAGGTCCAGCTATTTTTGAAAAGCCCATGATAAACTTTCTATAGTAGCTGCAGAAACCTAAAAATGACCTAACCTTCCTTCACTGTTTCTGGAATCTTCCACTCGCTAACTGCAGCAACCTTATCCGGGTCCGGCGAAATCCCCCATGCCGACACCTGATGTCCCAGGAAACGAACAGAGTCTTGAAGGAAACGACACTTCTCTAGTTTCACTTTCAAACCAGTATCTGCCAACCGCTTCAGCACCATTTCTAATCTCTCCAGGTGTTCTTCAAATGTTTGTGAAAACAGCAAGATGTCATCTAGATATACTATCAACACCTGGAAGATTAAATCACTCATGACAGCCTGCATGAGTCTCTGAAACGTTGATGGTCCATTACAGACCCCAAACGGCATCCTCCTGTATTCAAATAAACCAAAAGGTGTTGTGAAGGCCGTCTTTGCCCTGTCTCTGTCACTTACTGCTATCTGATGATACCCAGAGGCCAAATCCACAGTTGAGAAAAACTTTGCTCCCCTGAGAGCATCAAAACTCTCATCAATCCTGGGTAGCGGAAATGCGTCACGCCTCGTCTTAGCATTTAGCTTTCTGTAATCCACACACAACCGTAAAGACCCATCAGGTTTCCGCACCAATACCACAGGCGAGGCATAAGCACTCACACTCTCTTGAATAACTCCCTTCTTTAACAACTTTGTGATGTGCTCTCTTACCTCCTGGTACTGATTTGGTGGAATGCGCCTGTAAGGCTGATTTACAGGTACATCATCAGTCAAATGAATCTCGTGCTGAACTTTATCTGTGAAGCCCAGATCTTCATCACCGGATGCAAACACACTTGAGTACTTGCCCAACACTGCTTTTAACTGAGCCTGCTCTTCCGGTGTGCCACCCATGACAATGTGATCTAAGACTGATCTGGTGTGAGATTCAGAGTCCTGACCTACACCCACAGTAACACGTTCTGTATCAGCAGAGATTCGTTGGAACCTCACTTCGCAGGACGAACCTGCCGCGTTAACCTCTACCCGGGAACACATGCCTACACGGACCCTGGGCTGTAGCCAAAGATCTTCCTGAGATAGATTAAGCACTCTTACTGGACACATAGGCAACTCGGATGTGACCAAGGTAGGCACAACAACTAAACCTCCTGGTAAGGGTGTGTCTACTGGCTCCACCAACCATGCAGAGTCGCCCCTTTTTCCATGGTCTATACCCCTTGACCAGAACAGTAACTGACGACCACGCCGGCACATGAGTGGGAGTCTTACCAGCGACACGGGCGAACGAAGTTCGCTCAATCAACTCAACTGACTGAGCCTGTTGAAAAGCTACCCGCCAATTAGAATCTAGCCTCCCACCAAGTCTCGTGTCAAATTCCGCATGCACAATCTGACGGCACTTACTGATGATGTTCATTCCAATTAGAACAGCCAAAGATGATGAACTAGGGGTTTCTTTAATGATCAAAAACCCACACTCAGGCAAAGTCATCCCCATGACCTCCACATCTAGCTCAATGTACCCCAGATAGGGAATGTCTAAACCATTGGCCGCTGTGATCTTTAACCAGCCAGAAGTGGACATCACATCACTGTCATCACCAAATAAATGCTCTCGGAAAAACCCCTCAGTGATCGTACTAACCTGACTACCAGTATCGAGCAGACATGACACCAACACACCTCTAATTTTTAAATCCACCATTGGACAAGTTCCAACCGCCCGTTCTAGAAACCTGTCTCGACTAGTTCCTTCAGGTGGTGGACCAGAAACAACTCCCTGCGCTACCTGGCTCAGTGCGACAGAAGGACCTTGCCCTTCGCCCCTCAGCTGTCCTGGTTATCACTCTTTTGTCTCCCACCCCGCCTCAAAGTACAGTGTCTGGCGATATGCCCAGCCTCATTGCATCTAAAACAGATAGGCTCCCCCTCTCCAGTGAACCTAGGTTGAAACTTGGATGAGGACTGCTGTGGAACTGATGTTAACCCGTTTGCAGTTAACTCCCTGACAGCCTTGGAAAGCTCCCGAAATAGTTTGCTCTTGCTCACTTATTCGCTTGTCCTGCCGTGAAATCACCTGCAAAATATCATTCAATACCGTTGATGTGCGAGTTGCAGAACCACCAGTTTCTATAATTTCCTCCTGTACTTCTGAATGAACAGGTCGACTATTTACAACTCTAGTTGGTCCTGCTCTCTTCTACAGACCAAAAGAAGGGCTTCATTTCGAGCCTCAAGAAGGGTCAAGTGGGGCTTTTCTCTGATCATCTTGCGCAACTCTCGTCTTAACCCAGCATCTCGCACACCTTCCACAAACTGATCACGCAAAAGCCCCTGCTCATTAGCCACAACTGCCTGGGGACCGCTTTGTAATAGAGTTTAATAGATGAGAAAGAGCATGAGAGTAATTCCTAAGATCTTCCCCCTCCAATTGTTTCCGGTTATAAAACACCTGCAACAACTGAGTCCCACTACGCTGTTCCCCAAATGCTTCACGCAAAAAAATAAACAAATCACTGGCCTGCCTGGACTGGTTCCCTACACATAAACAGGACCTCTTCTAGTGCAGACCCCCTCAAAAGTGATATAATAAAATCTACTTCCTCATCCGGCGTCTGGTCTCTGACCCGTAGAACCCTCTCTATCTCCTCAATAAACTCCTCTACAGACCTCCCATCTTTGTTATACTCCCCACAAAATGGCTGAACCTGACGTTCACGAGGGACATAAATGTAAGAACGAGCTTGAACTACCTCCACCAACGGTCCTATTTGCCATAGCGTCATTTCTCCCATCCCTCAACTGTTGGAGCTGATCTCTCAATTGCTCTATGCTATCATTACTCACGGCGTCAGCAACAGGGGCGTGTGCCCCAACTGCAGGCAGTTCATCAGGGTTTGACATATCTCACACAAGTAGATCTCAATTGATGTCTTGGGGGCAACTCGTCCAGCGTTCCTTGGTCTTCTCAGTACCCGATCAGTTCCACGCTGGCCACGTCCTTTGTCCTCCTTCCTTTACACCAGCTTTCGTATCAGATGTCCTCCGCCTCTGCAAACATTCACCACTGCCGTATTGCCTAACCAAATCCACAATGCTCGTCGCAACCAAATCAGCCTGAATAAACTACCCCACTCCTGGTACCAAAATGTGTGACCGGGGATTTTGAATTACCACCAGGAACACATGGAGCGGTCTTACTTTTGTAGTTTATTCAAAATTATAACAAAAGGATTTTAAAAAAAAAATGAGCATTTGTGTTCTGACAGTCAAAAAAATTCACTAAAACATTAATAAAACAGGAAATAAAAGAATTTGTAGTCTCAGGTAAATAAAACACTGTATACAGAGCTCACTGGACACCTTCACTGCTCTACACATATACAGTTACACGGAAAACCAAAAAAATATATATACTATTTAAAATAAATGTGGAAATCAAATACGGCAGTGGGAACACTGTACAAACAAAATCATAAGTACATCGTCATGTTACTCACTTGCCCATCTCTTGGAAAAATACCAAAGAAAATAACATTTACATACCCATGAACTCCTATACAACATCCCGAGTTCACTTAACAACAGCCGAATTTCCCCAGCATCAAACAGCGTGCTGTATAAATAATTAGGAAGTGTAAGGCACATGGAAACATCTAAACAGCAGCAAAATATGCGTATATGCTATTTTCATACATCCACATCTGAACAGGCCTGCACCACACATGGCGGCACACTATCAAACATCATCGCGCGCGTTATTAAATTAAAAATATAACATCTCGCGGCAAGAAATATACATTTATACATTCAGATATAGCAATTTGCCGGAAAATAATCATATTTACCACTGGATGGTCTCAAATACACCACGCTTCCACAGAGAGCCTGCCACACCTCTCCATCACTCACCTCAGGTCATGCTACAGGGCTAAACACGAGAGCGCATGCGCATTTCTCCCAGGTACTCCAAAATAAAGGTATCCACAGGTTAACCATTATAAAGTTTATTTAAATAATAAATTATTTATTATATATTTAAATAAATCTTCAAGAATAAACAACCATGTAGTGGAATATTTAACCCTGCAAAGAAAGAAATAACCTCTATGTACCACCCGGTTACACACACACAGCAGGTGGGGGGTGAAGGTGGAGAAATTTAAGAAGGAACATTCCCGGACACATACCGTATTACTCAGTGCGCATGCGCATTCTTATTTACTTTGCCGTTGTAGCGCTCCGCTCAATTCTCTGGATTTATAATTATATACTTCTATTTTTTTCCTTTTCCTTTTTTTTATTTATTGGTTTTGTTTTTACGGATACATCGACACTGAGATAAGAAAATAAGTCTGAAATAAGTCCTCTGAATGTGCATTTAGTTATATATTATTATTAAAGATTAACGAAGGAATGATACTCATGAAGAGGGCACGGTGGTTTAGTGGTTATCACATTCGCCTCACACCGCCAGGGACCGGGTTCGATTTTTTGTGGAGTAAAATGCTGCTGTTTTCCTAAATAATATATCTATTAATGAATAAATCAATGCAATTTAAGCATTAAAAAAAAATCTAAACAAAGATATAAAGAAACATCGGCGAAATAGTTACGTATTAAATGTGAACTTGAGGGGAAACACCTAGATAATGTTTACCAGAAATCTTTTCAAGCATTCTGTAACCATAGCATTCTTCCTATTTTTGAATGCCAGATTGCTGTGCCTACGTAGGATCGTAAGGTGGAGTCATATAAAAGACAAAAAACCCTGTGTCATTCTCTCTGAGGAATCAGAAGCTACGGTTGTGCTGAGGGAATCTAGCGGTAGGAAATAGTATTATATAGATCATATGGGCCTGAGGGGTGTCAGGTTCGTCCATTAGAAGCACAAATAAATCCCTGCAGCCGATAGATCTCCCTCCCCGGGTTGACGGTTTGTAGACACCATGGGGAGCAAGGTAAGGGCTTGCTTTGCCTTTCTGGTTGGTTTTATTTGTTATATTTTCGACTTGTACAAGTCTTGTACTTTCCACCTATAAAGGCTCCACAACCGCCACCACCTCCACCTGCTGCTGCGCAACACCCGCCATCTTCTTCGACTCCCTGCCCCGCCTCGGCAGCAATACCGATCATTGTTGAGAATGCTGGACAGGACAGCCCGCAGCAGTATGTATGACTGTAGTATACTTGTATCTACTGTATGTATGTATCTACATTTTATTCATCTAAAAAGTTATTATTATCCTCCTCGCTTATTTTTTCACCCCCCCCCTCTTCTTTATACTATTGTTTGTTTAAGTTTCCGCTCCTGTAACACATATAATTTCCCTCATGGGGAGGGAATCAATAGTGTAAGTCTAAAAAGAAGCATAAATATAAATGCGCATATATTTTTCTTTCCTCACGTTACGCCTGTGATGATTCAGAGCCAAACGACTCCAATGAATGAATTGTTTTAGTAAATGAATCACAATAAGTGCAGGTCACAAACAAATGACGCAATCTGGCTCTTTTAAGGAATCGTTTGTTTATTATTATGGCGGATTTTGACGATATATTCGCGTTATATTAATGTCTAACAGCTTAAAATAAATCGTCTCTTCGGGGATTGTTTGAACTTTCAACGTCACGTGATGATCTATTCGGATCCTGTGTTTTTATGATGTGCTTCTGACCGAAGTAAACAATACATCGAGGCTTCATATGTACTGCATATATAA
>JACRUU010000022.1:12943466-12955966 GCA_030449085.1 Kryptopterus vitreolus
CGGTTTCCTCCCGGTCCAAAAACATGCACGGTAGGTTGATTGGCACCTTGGAAAATTGTCCCTAGTGTATGAATGTGTGTGTGTGTGTGTGTGTGTGTGTGTGTGTGTGTGTGTGTCCTGCGATGGGTTGGCATTCCATCCAGGGTGTATCCTGCCTTAATGCCCATAGACGCCTGAGATAGACACAGACTCCCCGTGACCCGAGGGAAGATCGGATAAAGCGGTAGAAGATGAATGAATGAATGAATGAAACACACACAAACAGCACTCAGATATAATTTATGCAGTCAAGAACATCATTTATTCAACCAGTTGCTCTTTACAAACTTTTTTTTTTATTATTATTTATAATGGAAAAAAAAAAAAAGAATCTGTAGTTAACACATGCACGTTTGCCCGCGGGCTCTGAGGGGTCTGGAAGCTGAAACGACTGAGCTTTTTCTTCTGAAAATGCAGGACTCGGGGAGATCCACTAGAGGGCGCTTTGATTAGAACCGTTCCGCAGGTCGTAAAAGTACGGAAACGGGATAGAAAAAATAAAAATAAACAAACAAAAAAAAAAGAATTAAAAACGAGGCAGTTCGAATCCATTTTAATTTCGACTGATGTGATGCCGGAGTGAGACTCCACTCTGTAAGCAATTTCTCATCCACGGTATTATTAATACTTACTAATACTGATTAAAAAAAATGATAATAATAATAATAATAATAAACACTCGCATCCAGAGCGAAATGTGGTGGACGATGAAGGAAACTCCGGGACTTTCAGCCAAGAGTGAAGAATTAAGTGCATTTCCACGTTAAGTGCATTCTGCCTCATAAGGTGCTTTCAGCAAGTCATCAGTCAACACGTTCCGTTAAAGTAAAGCCTGGCTCGAAATAAACAAAGGTGCTTTGATACAATATATAGATTCATTATTATTATTATTATTATTATTATTATTTTAAGGTCCGTGCTTCTCTTGGAGAGAATCTTCCGGACCGTACCCTGATAGAAAATCGTCAAAAATGTCAGATATACTACTATAAAATCATAATACAAATAAATAATTAAAACAAAAACAAAACTTGTAAATAACGCCGGAGCTGCTGGGTTTCCCCCCGAAGTCCTGCGTTTACAGCGAAGCCGTTTCGCACACACACACACACACACACACGCACACACACACACACACAGTGGAAGCCAGGTGACAAAATCCTGGCCTCCGTTCTCCACGTGACATCACACCAGACCCCCCTGAGCCCGGACAAGGCCACATTTCACTTACACTAGCAGTAGAAACGGAGAAGCGGCAGAACAGGAAGAGGAGAGGAGAAGAGCGGTATGGCGTAACAGGAACAAGCATACGGACGAGGAAAAAAAAATCATATATAAAAGCCTCGTTTTCAGGGTTGGGGGGGATTTCAGGTGTATGACGGGTGTAGGGCGGGTGTTGGGCAGGCAGGGGGTGTTGGGGGGGTGTTTAGCTGGTAAGATGCACGTCTTGTGTCTTGTACAACATCTCCAGGAGCGCGAAAAGGAAGGAAAAAAATGCCTTTACAATTTTTTTCATTTAATTTGGAACAAAGAACGAAATCAAATCCGTTTGCTGTATATACAGTGTCGGGAGAGTTAATCTGGACATGTAATAGACTACATCTTACCCTAATCACAATATAATAAGTAGTGTAACTTTTCAATTACTTTATAAAAGTAAAGAAACTGATTACAAGTGTCCACTAGGTGGCGCTTAATGGGGTTAATTCAAACCCTCGGAAAATGTAGGTTATATTTTCGTCTAGCGGGATTCTTTAGGATTTGTAATCTTTAACATTTTTAAAAGTAACTAATTTAACGAGTTTTTTTTTTTTCCCCTCGGTAACTGTAACGAATTACTGTTACTTTTATTTTGTAATTAAAGTACGTAACGGCGTTACAGGTAACTCGTTATTCCCCAACACTGTATATATGCTAGGGAACGTGGCTCGGAACGTGTGGGGGGAAAAAAAAGGGTGGACCAGAAAAGACGTTTTTTTTTTCTTTCTTTCTTTTTTAACGCATGTTTTACGCAGATGGACTCGTGTGAACAAAAGGCACTTTTGAAGGGAATAACCTTGAAATGCTGGTTTCGTACTACACTACATTAATCACAAGCACTAGGAACTGGGGAGGTGGGGATCTGTGTGTGTGTGTGTGTGTGTGTGTGTGTGTAGTTGGAGGGGTTGGAGCATGTACATTTTGAAAAGGCAGTTCTTGAGAGAGGGATTGTTTTTTTTTGGGGGGGTGGGCGGAATGGGGTAGAATTTGGGATTGGGGATGAAGCCTGTGTTTTCCGTTTTCGTTCTTCCTACATGATTCTACGATTCTCCGGGCGGGAACGTTCCTTCTCCCGTCTCCTCCAGGAAGCCGTCTTAACATTGCTTTTTTTTTTTTTTTTTTTTTTTTTAACCCACCCAAAAAAAAAAAAGAAAAAGACAAGAACTTCTACTGATACTCATTACAACATCTTTCAAAAATCATCACGAAAAAGGCAAAAACACTTTTTTTGGC
Organism: Kryptopterus vitreolus; assembly: GCA_030449085.1. Taxonomy (NCBI): domain Eukaryota; kingdom Metazoa; phylum Chordata; class Actinopteri; order Siluriformes; family Siluridae; genus Kryptopterus; species Kryptopterus vitreolus. The sequence goes on from JACRUU010000022.1 coordinate 12,945,999, forward strand.
GCATTATTGGAGCGCTTTCCGTAATTTACAGGCGAACCGAAAAAAAAAAGATACAAAAATCATGGGGTTTTGAAAAAAAAAATAAAATTACATGAAAAGTTTAAATACAGAATTAAATACGGTGTAAAAAGAATCGCTTTTTTTTCCAACCTGGAAACATGGCGAACCCCCTCCCCCCCTCTGGGTACGTCCTACAGCATATATATATATATATATATATATATATTATTATAATATATATATATAGACTATATATATATATATACACGTATAAACGTGTCTCAGGGGAAAGAATTCTTCTTTATCGCGGTAATCGTAACGTAACGCATACTGTTTGGTACGAAACTTGTTCGTCCCAAATGATTAAGATTATAAATGATTACAAAGATGATTAAATACAGACAAAGGAGAATTAAATGGGGAGGGGGAGGAGTTTGGGATTGCTCAATACACGGCCCTGGAGTTTAGAGTCCTGGACGAGTGGACTTTAAAAACATAAAAATAATTTTAGTACACGGGTTTGTACTTTTCGACCCGCAAACCTTTGCTCCGCCCCCATCCCCTCCCCCCGCCCTTTATTATACTAACACTGATTGTTTTTCCCGTACCGTTTGGTATGACGCGCTAACGATCATCGGTTGTCGTAAATGATTTCGCTTGTTTTGGAAGACGACTGATGTGAACGCGGGGACGGAGCGGGGTGGAAGGTCAAAAAATAACTAGACTGCCGTATTCCAAAAGAAGAGCTACTATACATATTTCCATATATATATATACACAGCACGGACGAGTATTAATGTCTGGACAATATAATATTCATAAAGGCGATGGTTCCAGTCTTCTGCTTCTTGCGATAATGAATTTGTACATTGATTCTGTAGCTTATACATGAAATAAAGACCCCTGAATTCATGACGGGTTACGTAAAAAAAAAAAAAAAAAAAAAAAAAAGTGTAGTGGGAGGTTTGGAGGCACTTTGCAGAGCGGATCGGGTTTCGTCTGGAAAGAAAAGTGGGGCGTGGCTTAATCCCTGACTTGTGACAGTCCAGTTATTTTGTGATGTGTATGAGAGGTGGTTTATTCACATTCAGGAAGAAAGGAGCGTCGATCGCTTAAAAAAAAAAAGGAATAAAAAAGAGCGCGGGACGGGAGAATGTGTAATCGTAGTGCAACGTTTGCGGTCTGGAGTAACGATCCCTTAACGAAGAGGGCGGGACGAAGCGCTGTCGTCAGAACCGACAGCTGACGGTTAAAAAGGGGGGAACGGGACATGCCTTAAGGAAAGGTGTAGTGTTTATGAAGCCAAAAAAAAACAAACAAGTGAAATCGTATGCGTCGTGGAAAGCGGAAAAAAAGGAGCGAAACTCTCATGCGGTAAAATTGTGTGAATGAAAGAAAGAAAGAGAGAAAGAGAGAAATAAAACCCAAAAACAACAAAAAAAAAAAAAAACAAAAAAAATCCCAGATGACACAAAATGAAAAAAACGGTTCAAACAAACTACCGCAAACCAAAACAACAACAAAAATGAATAAAAAAAAAAACACTTTCAGCTGAAAGAGTGAGAGATTGAAAGAGATGGGGGGAGGGGCTCTCGTGTATTCAGAGAGAGAGAGAGAGAGAAAGCTGGAAGTGGTGCAAATATTTGTTTTTGCGCATGATGGTTGGTCATAAAAGCTGAATTTGTGCATTTACAACAATGTGTTTTTCCGCTATTGCGTCACCGTCTTCGCTTTATTGCCAATAAAAAGTGTGTTTATTAGTGTAAGTAGCTGATAATGTCATGGTGTGTCGAGGGATACAAACTACCCAAAATCCTTCTATCCCATTTTTATGTCGATAGTTTTCAGGGTGTGTCCCAAACGCTAGCTGAGAGTAGAGCTGTCACGTCCGTCTGAAGGCTTTGCGGTCGAGTACAAATAGAAACGTCGGGGGAAATAAAAAAGATGATATTTTTGTGCTGTTTTTTTTCTATTCGGTCACGATGCTAATTAGTGGTCAGATTTTTTGGGTTTTTTTTTTTTGCGTCTGGCATGTAACAGCCGGACCAAAAAAAGATGCCAAAATGGATGCTGCACGAGATCAGTCCGTGTTTCGTTGTGTTAGTACGCAAAAAAAACGTCTGACTACCTGAAGGTGATGGTGAGAGAAACGCAATAGTGATCCAGAACGAATCCGGTGGCGCAAGAGTGCACTGAGGCGGTTAAGGGCCTTGCTCAAGGGCCCATCAGTGGACTGATCAGAAGTCGACTATCCACTGTGATAGTGTCTCATGTAGTGCTGATTCTTTTATTAAACGACGCCGAATCTGCATTTGGAACGAATCGTTTATATGACTCATGAATGAATGAATCGTTTATATGACTCACGAATGAATACATTTTTATGTGACTCATGAATTATTGAATCATTTATATGACTCATGAATGAGTGAATCATTTATATGACTCACGAATTAATGAATTTTTATATGACTCATGAATCAGAGAATTGTTAATATGACTCATGAATGAATGAATCGTTTATATGACTCACGAATGAATGAATTTTTATGTGACTCACGAATTAGTGAATCGTTTATCTGCAGTAACCAGCTGACTCGGATTGGTTCATTTTGTACCTTGGGTTTGTTTCTAACATAAAAACGTCTTTGTGTTGGAATTGGAAGTGATTTGTTCTCCGGATCTTCGTTCATCATATGAAAAAAGTTCATAGTGCCAATTAAAGCTACAAACAAGCGAGTCTTGACTTGACATGGTTTGGTTTTGTTGCTACAATTTTCATTTCTGTCAGCATTGATTCTTTTCCATGATGTCAAATCTGATAATAAATCGAATTGTTTTTCTGACTGATGATGCGGAAAAGCAAATAGATAAAGTAAGACACTTGTGAATTAAACAAGAACATGGCCTCGAGCAATAAACCAATCATTTCCTTTTTAGTCCACGTTTTGACGTCGTAATTTGTCCTGGGAAAATTATATATATATATATATATATATATATATATATATATATATATATATATATATATATATATATATATATATATATATATATATATATATATATCAATATGTTGATGGACCTTTCTGTACCTTTTTTCAGACGTTTTAGTGTTTAGTAATGTTTGGGACACACCCGTGATTGTAGGCCAATCCAGAGCTTTTTCCTCTAGTTCTTGTCCAATCAGATGCTTGAAACAGGCTTTGATGTGGAGAATGGAGGTCCTGGTTTCACAATTTGCTTCATTTACTTATAACCTGTGACGGAGTGAATGAGAACAGTTTGGCCCCGCTGTGTGACGGATGGACAGTGTGAGGATGAATGAAATGATGGATTAAAACAAAGTCTTCTTCTAATGAAAGCTGTTCTAATCAAATCTGATTTTCCTTTTCGTCCTGTAGTTTCTGTGGAAGGTTTCCAGACTCCGGCTTGGAGGGCGCACGGGGTTGCTCGCTGGTCTGAGGTGATCGGGGACGGCGTTGGGGTGGGGGATGGTTGTGTGGTGGCCATTTGGGGTTTTCGAGTGATTAGTTAATAGCAGTCCATACCTAGCTTTGTGTTTCACGTTTCAGCTACAGAAGTTGGTTGTATCTGTGTGTGTTCTGAAGGATCTTGTCAAAGAAACCAAGACTGTAAGACAGAGGAAGATATATGGATTAATAATAAATCATTATGTATAAAGTTATTGCATAATCACTGCTTATATCACAAAAATACAGATTATTGTTTGATTATTGTGTGTATACGAGTGTCTGCATATATATATATATATATATATATATATATATAAAATCTTTCATTTGTCCACTAGATGGCACTTCTAAGTTAATATTCTAAGGAAAAAATTGTCTATTTATGTCATTCATTCATTCATCTTCTACCGCTTTATCCGATCTTCCCTCGGGTCACGGGGAGTCTGTGTCTATCTCAGGCGTCTATGGGCATTAAGGTAGGATACACCCTGGATGGAATGCCAACCCATCGCAGGGCACAAACACACACACACACACGTTCATACACTAGGGACAATTTTCCAACGTGCCAATTAACCTACCGTGCATGTTTTTGGACCTTTGCTGTGACCTTTTTTCTGACGTTTGCTGTGTTGGAATTTGTATCTGTTTATTGAAATTTTTAATCAAAATGTTCAAACAGAAATAAAACGAGCGCTGTTAAAATGCGAGACGTAATAATTGCGTACGGTCTCGAATGGCCTGATATTTTCTGTCCTCTGAGTACATGAGAGTGAGAAAAGCTGTGCTGGAAGGCTCTGCTCAGTCTTAAAGTTGCGGTCCTATTGATTAGGCTGCTTCATTTCATTCGGGAAATGAAAAATAACAGGCTGACATTATAATGTTTACTTGAAAAAGTCTTGAACGGAGGAGACTCGCCAACTTGTTCGTTTTACGGCAGAAAACATTTTGGAACCCGAGCTATTGGGAAATGTTTGCCACTCTGCAGGGACTGGGTTCATTTTTGGCAACGCTTCAATACCTAGGAAAAAAAAATAGTTTGTACAGGCTGGAACACCCCTCCCTCCTTCCCTCCCCCCCCCTCTCTCTTTCTTTCTCTAATACTTGGCAGCATCCATCCTTCCTTCAAAAGCTCAAGTTTCACCAAGTTCAACTGTCTATGACATCATGTCTGGTCGCTGAGGGCAACCAGACAGTCGGGTCGGATAGGAACGTGACTCTCTCTCTCTGTCTCTCTCTCTGTCTCTGTCCTATACTTCCTTCCTCTAATTTACTTATTCACCTGTCTCTATCACAGCTGATTATATATTCAGAATGGCCCTTTGACATTCATTCATTCATTCATCTTCTACCGCTTTATCCGATCTTCCCTCGGGTCACGGGGAGTCTGTGCCTATCTCAGGCGTCTATGGGCATTAAGGCAGGATACACCCTGGATGGAATCACAACCCATCGCAGGGCACACACACACACACACACACATTCATACACTAGGGACTATTTTCCAAGGTGCCAATCAACCTACTGTGCATGTTTTTGACATATATATTTAAAATGACATTCTAAATATATGTTTTATTCAAATCATATGTATACTGGATAATAAAGTAAGAAATGAAGTAATTTCTCTTAATTGGTTATTAATATTCATTCATTATTAATTATGGTCTATCTGCAAAAAATCCACATAGTTTGTCCTGCTTCCATTTGGCTGTCATCACGAGAGCGGCCTCTAGAGGTGAATCGCTGTAATACATTATTATTTATCAATTATGAACTGTAAAAACTGTAAAACTTAGTGGCACGGTGGCTTAGTGTTTAGCACGTTCGCCTCACACCGCCAGGGTCCGGGTTCGATTCCCGTCTTGGCCGCGTGTGTGTGTAGTTTGCATGTTCTCCCCGTGCCTCAGGGGTTTTTTCCTCCGGTTTTTCTCCGGGTTCTCGGGTTTCCCCCCGGTCCAAAAACATGTACGGTAGGTTGATTGGCACCTTGGAAAATTGTCCCTAGTGTATGAATGTGTGTGTGTGTGTGTGTGTGTGTCCTGTGACGGGTTGGCATTCCCATAGACGCCTGAGATAGGCACAAACTCCCCGTGACCCGAGGGAAGATCGGATAAAGCGGTAGAAGATGAATGAATGAATGAACTGTATTATTATTATTATTCATTCATTCATTCATTCATCTTCTACCGCTTTATCCGATCTTCCATCGGGTCACGGGGAGCCTGTGCCTATCTCAGGCATCTATGGGCATTAAGGCAGGATACACCCTGGATGGAATGCCAACCCATCGCAGGGCACACACACACACACACACACATTCACACACACATTCATACACTAGGGACAATTTTCCAAGGTGCCAATCAACCTATCATGCATGTTTTTGGACTGGGGGAAACCGGAGAACCCGGAGAAAAACCCCCTGAGGCACGGGGAGAACATGCAAACTCCACACACACATGGCCGAGACGGGAATCGAAACCCGGATCCTGGCGGTGTGAGGCGAACGTGCTAACCACTACGCCACCGTACCCTGTATTATTATTATTATTATTATTATTATTATTATTATTATTATTATTATTATATTATTATGTATTATTATAATAATATTATTCATATTTATTTCTTTTAGTACATTTTCATTTATAAACAAAAAGTTAAGTACATGGAACTTTTTTTACGCTAACTACATTTATTTTTAAGTGCATTAAATGTGAAAAATGTCACTATGATTGTGATAGTGTTCTTTCAATAGGCGGCATACTCACTGAAAAATAAAACTCATTAGTCTGTACGGAGCAGAACGGAATAAAAACTAATCTAGAATTAGGAGTTACGGATTAGGATTTTCCTCTAACAATCACCCAGACCCTACAAGGACATGCTGGAGAGACAGAAAGAAAGAAAGAAAGAAAGAAAGAAAAGAAAGAGAAAGGCAGACAGAGATGGAGACACACTCCAGATTGCCTCCATGTGTGCCACGGCTTTCGTGTTTAACTTGAGGTTGTGTTCCCCCTGAAAGACGTTTACTGGGCATGAGTGAAAGTAACATCTGGTGGCCAGGACCGTGTCCTACAGGAGCGTCTAGAGCAGAATGGCCCACAGGCCTGCTCCCTACACGCGCACATCTGGGTTCCAACACAACGCAACACTAACCACAAACAAGCGTCCACACACAAGTAGTTTCGGTTCGGTCTCCATCAACTATGTGTGTGTGTGTGTGTGTGTGTGTGTGTGTGTGTGTGTGTGTGTGTGTGTGTGTGTGTGTGTGTGGGTGCGAACATGCTTTATACCTGTGTTTGCTGGGGGACGTTTAGAAAGTTGTCCCGTGCTCCGATGCCGACAAACCTGTTGGGAGCTGTGGAGCTTGGCGAGGAGTATGCTGATCCCACACACACACACACACACACACACACACACACACATGTAGAATCTCTAGTTAATGTCTGGGGTTATTCCACTGAATATAACACTATACATGTGTGTATATATATATATATATATATATATATATATATATATATATATATACTCACTTTTTCACGATAGTGATTGATTTTATTTAGTGATGTATTCTGTGATGCTTATACACTTATTTTATTTTTCTCTTTATCGTTATTGGTTATTACATTTATAAATACTATTAATTATTTTCATCTTTTTTAAAAAAATCCTTATTCTTGTTTTATCTTCTCTGCTTGGGAAGCGCTTTGAGATGTTGCTTTTAAACAAGACATAATTATTATTCTTGCTATTATTATAGTGATTACGCGAGTCATTTGGTAAAGGAACGAACGACTCAAATTAGAAGAATCGACACGTGAATCGACACGTGAATTACTCACTTCATCATACTTTGCTCGTAAAAAAGGATTGTGATTCTGAATCACTTTAAAGTCTCGTTTTGTTGTCAATCATTTGGTTCATTCTTGTTTCTTTAATACTTTAATCGCCCTCATACTGTACCATCTCTGGGAGTCACTCGACAAACGAACAAAAGATTCGTTTGAGATCAACTACTACCTATGGAGATTCTTGGAATCACTTTCGAGGGGCGAATCATTCATCGGAGTCACATTAAAGACTCGCTCATAATGAACGAATCGATCATGACCCACCACTACAGTCTGATCTCAATCTAATAGAGAAAGCATTCGCGAACCTCCATTATTAGTGAAGAAACATTGCTCATGTGTTGCTCATTGCTCCAGGACAACACCCCCCCCCCCCCCCCCCCCCCCTCCCGAAATGTGTGTTATCATGGGTTTTCCTTTCACTTGTCACCTTTCTGGATTTCTATTTATTTTCTACAATAATATGAAATATCTCTCTTAAATCGGAGGAATGTCTTAAAAACTGATCAAATTCTGGGCAGAGCTTTTTAATGGACTCCAAACGTACATCTGCATACACCTGAGGCGGTTTCATGCACGGGACCTTGAGCTGTAAGATTACCAGAAGAACCTCTGTGTGTGTGTGTGTGTGTGTGTGTGTGTGTGTAGCATACGGTAGTAAAGACAGTGTTAAAATATGAGAGCAGGTGATGAAGTGTGTAATACTACAGAGATATACAGTAACAAATGTGGATAAAAAGGGTGAGAATCAGAAAAGAAAAGAAATGCATGAAGGAAAACAGATGATGCGAAATTCCTCACGACTCCTCCACTGTCACACACACACACACACACACACACACACACACACACACACATACAGTTCCAGAACGCAACACACGCTCGCACGGTTTAAAATAACCGAGTCAGGATACGGCCCTTTTGATTCGCCGTCGCTTTAAGTCAGAAATTATGGACTTATGGATTTAACTGAAGTATGGCGCTGATTTATTTATTATTATTTATTTTATTGTCTTGTCTGTTTTGTTGAATGTGATTTTGGAGTCCATGCACACTGCCCTGAATTTGATCTCGCAAAAAAAGGCAGGCGTTTTTCCAAGAAATAAAATTTGTATTGAATATTAAAGTCTAAGGCTGTACAGACGTCACACGGCACCTTGTTTTCTTGCCGTTTTTGTTTTTCTTATCATTGAACTTTATTACATTCTATATAATTCAAATTTCCCCTTTTTGCAAATATATTATGTTTTTTAAATATTTTTCATATATTTATATTTTTAATCAGAGGTTGACCGATCGTGGATTTTATAGATGTCGATATCTAAGGTTGGATAACCGATAATCGATTAATCAATCAATGGATCATTTTTTTAAAGGTTAAAAACTGCATGTAAAATAGTTACAGTTAATATAAATATACAGTTAATATTAATATAATAAAGCGCCCTCCATGCAGAGTGTACAAAAACAAACAGCACGTGGCATCAGCGATTGGCCTCTAGAGGCCGCTCTTGTAATGACAGCCGACGGAAGCCGGCTTGAAGTCGGCTTGAAATTTTGCTGATGGCTGATGGTTCCAGAAATTAATCGATTAATCAGCTAAACCAATGAATCAATCCACATCTATTTTTACTATCAGTTTAACGTTATCTGATACCTTTTTATATTGTTTATATAACATAAGTATATATTTTAATATATCAATTTAATTAATATTTCATTTTAATTTAATTATTTAATAATATTTTCTCTCATTCTATATAACTATATAAAAAACTGGAAATGATGAAAATAAATAAATAAATAAATAAATGTATTAGGGAAAGGAAAAAAGAATATTTTTTATTTCACAAGGATTTTCTTCATGTAGGAAACTTCCTGCATGAAGTTTATGATCATGACTACTGCATTACTCGTGTATTTTGGGGTAAATGGGTGGGGTGGGTTTGGGTGGGGGTGGTTGGTATTTGTTCTTGTTTTTCAATTTGTTTGCCTTTTTCCTGAGTGCCTCACGACAACAGGTTTCTTTCTAGCTTTTAATCCACCTTTCCAGGATCGGTCTCTCTTAATAACGAGCTTCTATAATATTAATCTCTCCGGATAAAGTTCCATTCTGGAGGCAGCTGCCTTCCTAGTCACGTTATTTACAGGCCTCTGATTGGGCTATCGATTAAGAGTCATGCCGATATTCACCCAATACTAGCGAGGGTGTAAGTTAGGATACGCTTCACTGAAGACCCGCAAAGCCAGGTTCGTCATCTCGTAATATACATCGGAAAGACCTATCGGAGGTATCAGAGATCATGACCTGATCATCCAGGATCACAATGACGGTCAGGAAGCCGGTAGCTTATTGCTTAAATCATTGGCTCATTAGTTCAAATCCCATGCCCAACAAGCTGGGTCCTTGAGAAAAGTTGAGTTGCTTTAGAAAAAGTTGTCTACCATAATAAGTGTAGCCTCACAATGATTGACACTCCAGTGAGAGTAAGCCACGCCTCTCTCACACTGTTGTGAGAGTAAGCCACGCCTCCCTTGCACTGTAATGAGAGTATGCCACGCCTCCCTTGCACTGCAGTGAGAGTAAGCCACGCCTCCCTTGCACTGCAGTGAGAGTAAGCCACGCCCATCC
>JACRUU010000022.1:12965966-12970966 GCA_030449085.1 Kryptopterus vitreolus
ACATTAGTGTTCCACTAAATAAAATGTAAAAAATGGACGATATATCAATAATTACTGATAACATTGCAATAATTTTTGAAGGCGATATAAATTTAGAAAACATTGTGAATGTTGAATATTAAGAACAGTTCAAGCAATTGAACATCCCATATTATGCCCCTTATTGAGGTCTTTTTTTACAAATATTTTTATAGACATTATAAACAGGTACAAATTATGAAATATTGCATTTTTAATGGGGAAAAAGAAAATCTTTTTATTTATTTTCATTTAAAAGCAAACTTGAGCACATATATTAATTTTCGTGACAATTTTGACAATATCAAGATATCAGTTTCTTTATATTTGCATGCTCCAGCCCTACAAAAAAAAAACAACCTAATAAAATTAAAGAGAACAGTGAACGACCTTAATAGACTGTGATTTTAACTGAAGCATATATGTTTGTTATGATGCATAAATCGTTTTCAAAGATCTGGAAAAAAAAAAAAAAAAAAAAAAAAAAAAATATATATATATATATATATATATATTATATATATATATATATATAACATATAATGATGAACATGATTGTATAATAATAATAATAATAATAATAATAATAATATTATATCTAGTGCAAAATGATTGGTTTCTATAAATATCACTGGGTATGTTTGACACATTTTGTATCATTAAACATCACATAAGGGGTTCTTGATGTGAAAAACATTGAGGACCTCTGGTATAACTGAAGACATAAAGAAATGACTGCGCTCGGAATAATCTGATTGGTTGCTTCAGATCCGCACCTGACCGTAAAACTCCCGCTATTCCGCAGGCTAGCGTCTGTACAAAACGGCACTTTCCACGCCCATGCGTCACCGCCGCCTTCGCGTTCCCGTACTTATTTTTGCACTTGCCTTAAAATCCACAATCCGTGCGATGATGAGGAGAAACGACAACAAAAAAAATGCTGCGCGCAGGCCAAACCCGTACGTATCCACCCAAACCCATTAATTACAAGGCAACCTTCCCATTCAGAGCGACGATTAGAGCCTGAAAAGCACCCTGACGTTGTCACTCAGGTCGAGCGAAATCAATCAGCGATGAAGCTGAGTTAGTCGGCCTGCGTTTTATTGATGAGAACTTGTATTATATTGATGAAAGCGTGTATTTTGCCACGTTGGCGTGTAAGATGTGAAGCGAAACGCTCCTTTCGTCCGTCCGCTGCGGCAATTTCAGGTCTGTGTGTTGTTTCTTGGCAGGACATTCGATCTCAGACTATAAAGTGTTTTATATTTGATTATATTTTTATCCGGGTGATGTAGTTGGACATTCACAGATTTGGCCTGAGAAAAGAACATTTCTCTCTCACACACACACACACACACACACACACACACACACACACACACACACACACACACACACACTCGTATTTCAGAAAGCACAAATTGAATTGCTGCCGTTGCCAGGCAATCATACCGTCAAATTCGGGGTCATTTGTTGCATTTTTTTGGACGAAGACAAACTGCCTTTTTTTCTCTCTCAGCCACCCAGCCCCGACCCCCCCCCCCCACCCCCTCAACCACCCAAATGGTGCTGATGCAACACCGGCCTGGCGTACGCAAACACACACAATCCATTACGAGCGGGTGCGTATTTTCCTTCTGCAAGATATTCATCACTGATCATCACTAAGACTCGGGCAGAGTCGCGTTACAGATGTGGGATAGCGCTGTGTTTGGAGCGTTATGACTTCAGCCCCGCTATGCGGTCTGTTACGAATTTATCCCTCCGGCCCACCATCAGCGCCGCGCCACTTTCCAAAGACGTCGGGTTGCGAGTGTCCTTCCAAAAAGTTGCTACACGGATTTCACTCGCGAAAGGATAGAAACGGAACAAGAAGACGCTCGGTGTGGTGAAAATGGCGCAGAACGAAAGCCGGAATGTTTTTTTTTCCCCCCGAAGCCGGGTCCAGATGTCAGCAGTGATATCCGTACCCTGCTCTGACAAGCTGTTTCATCAACAATGCAGGATTATTGCGCTCGGATTATAAAGTTATACTGATTAATGATTTCTGACTGACTGGTTCATTTCATTTTGTTCATTTGATTGTATTTTATCAGAGGGTTTTCATTGTGTGGAATCTTTTAACTTCGCTATTTATATATATATATATATTCGATTCTCTTTACCTTTGGCATGAACGTCCACGTATAAATCCTCCATAGTTCTGTCGTGTGTAACTATAGCAAAGTCCCTTGTTTATAAAGGCCAACATGACTACTAATATAATACTTCTTATATAATCGATAAGTCCATTCAAAAAAACGTGTCCTCAAACAGAAATGTCTTATAATATAATGTCAAAATAACTTTGACATTGCATCCAATAACGCACTGGATTATTGCAAAAGCCTGCACTTTTCTCCAAACCCATTTAAAAGGAAGTGTTTGCGTGAATGAACGTTCACAAACAACATCGTATGACAAGAAGTGGTAGCTCAGTGATGAAGGCATTCTGCTCCGGATTGGAAGATTGCAGGTTCAAATCCCGCTACCACTAGTGGGCCCTTGAGGAACCTTACATTTAGATTTGTGGTGTTTGGCGGGACGCCCTTTTCCAGAGCGACTTACAACTGGGCAATTGAGGGTTAAGGGCCTTGCTCAAGGGCCCACTAGCAACAGCTTGGTGATACTGGGATTTGAACCTGCGATCTTTCGGTCCGTAGGCCGCTGCCTTACCATTGCGCCACCACCTCCTGCCATGTACCTAAATGTACCTAAAGCCTCAGTTGCTCAGTTGTAAGTCGCTTTGGATGAGAGCGTCTGCCAAACACCGTAATGACGGTAATGACCGTAATGACACATTAAATGTATGACGGCGTACGGGGTTAAGTATTTCCTGATGTAAACTAAGGCTACACGAGCGTACACATTACGGTACGTGCGACATGACTGAAATTGTCATTCTGTTTGTCGCCAATTGGAGTTTCCCCAGATTTGGCTGATATTAGGGAACTAGTTGATCGATTGGTCCATTCATCTTCATTAGTGACATTCGGGATTGGTCTTCATCCAACATTAATTGCAATTGACGCATTTGGACAACATTTGTTGCTTGTTTTTTTTTTTGTTCAACATGACAAACAATGTAGGGAAAAAGCAGACACATTCATTTAAACCGCACGTGTCAACAACTCAAGGCCTGGCATTTTATGTTGTCCGAAGGTGTCTGATTGTCTTGTGCTGCTTTAAAGAGTGCATTGACAATAAACTACATCTCCCACAATGCATGCGTCGCTAGAGTGCGCTGGGTGCCGCACTGAGGTTTTTCCAACAAGTGGAATTTCTGCAAAAATTATCCCAAAAATTCCAGGAAGAAATTGATGCAGATTTCAGCACCGTGTGTTTTGTGTTATGAGGCGGCGTCGCTCATCAAACGCTATATACTGTCTTATAGTTACATCAGGCCTTTTGAAGGAAACCATAATGCTTGGAGATTTAGTCCGTATTTAAATCACGACGGCTGTAATAATCCCCTTTATTACATGTTATAACGAGTTCCACTCCTGAGAAAACATTACACTGCCCATTATGTTCAGTAAAACCCTTCTCTCAGCTATGAATGGATGTGAAAAGCGTTTATAAAGACGCCCCGTCAGATAAAGATGATATAAGTGTGAGTAATGGCATAAAAGATGATCAAGCGCGTGTTCACTCACTTTGTGAAACTCGTACGAGTTCGGCTGCGTTCCAAACCCCCGATGTGACGAAGCAGTCTTGGAAGCTCAAATGCCCTGCGGAGAATGTAAAGCACAAGTTATAATCTCTTATAACCACTGGAGTGCAAAGGTGACACTGCATGGGCAAAGCTTTGTGAATTCTCCACGTTTAGTCTTTGTTCATGGTTATAATATTGTTATTATTCTTTTGTAATAGTAGAAAGTAGTTGAAATGAAGGTTCTGGTAACTGTTACAGATATCAATCAGTGTTACATCCGTAACAAATCAAAGTATTTTGGATGCTTAAGTCCATTTGAAGGCAAAAGTGAAAGTTTAAAGGATATCTAAGTGTTTTTTGTACTTTGTCTAAGGACTGATAATAGAATGTGTAAGTTTAGTGTAAGTTTATAAGGAAGACGTCCTAAAAACACAATGAACGTACGTCTAGCCATAAGGTAATAATAGCCATAATGGTATCCCTCTAAGGGGGCACGGTGGCTTAGTGGTTAGCACGTTCGCCTCACGCCGCCAGGGTCCGGGTTCGATTCCCGTCTCGGCCCTGCGTGTGTGGAGTTTGTGCATGTTCTCTCCCCGTGCCTCAGGGGTTTTTTCTCCGGGTTCTCCGGTTTCCTCCCCGGTCCAAAAACATGTAGGTTGATTTGCACCTTGGAAAATTGTCCCTAGTGTATGAATGATGGGTTGGCATTCCATCCAGGGTGTATCCTGCCTTAATGCCCATAGGCGTCTGAGGTAGGCACAGACTCCCCGTGACCCGAGGGTATCCTTCTAATTAATGCTCACTGGGAATGGACAGTGAGTCCATCAGAGGGACATGGTTTGGACATGGAGTACATAGAGAGAAGAATGCTGAGAGTGAGACCATGAAGACATGGAGGTAGTTTGGGGTGAAAGAGAAAGATGTTGTAGTGTGGAAAAAGATGATCCACTATGGCGCCCCCTAAAGGGAGCAGCCGAAAGACAAAGAAGGAGTATTCCTCTCATTTTCACCTCAATAAGAAATCTGCAACCGTCACCTTGTGCTAAATTATAACTGGATGTGTCCGTGACACCCTGCAAGTTCATTGATGCGCTCATGAATTTCCAGAGTCCCTGGGCGTGAGTCTGAAACAAACCCGGGACGGATCACCGGGGTCTACAGATCATACCTCCGGGCAATCTAGAGTCACCGATTCACCCAGCGGCATGTTTTTGCAAGAATGAGAGGAAAGCGGAGAAGCCAGAGGGAGTGTGATTTGGGGGAAAATGTGCACAGACAGTAACCGGAG
>JACRUU010000022.1:12978466-12987291 GCA_030449085.1 Kryptopterus vitreolus
CAAGGACTGTACTTTGGTATGATAACAGAAAGTATCTTGTGGAATGAAATTTTCACATTCTCAGTGTATTCACATGACTTCCTGTTCATTCCCATGGAAAGTTTCCAGTCATGAAAATTCCTGGAATCTTGCACTTAGCAAAATAAAACTTTTATAGGAACTTAAACGAAAAATTGATCAAACAGTCAAATCTTTGTGTAGGTTGTGCTAAGCTTGTGTTAAATCTAAATCCCACTGTGTGGTTCGTAACCGCTGTTAGTGTTTACGAGTGTCATGTGGAAAATGACATCACCATCGAACAAGCGTCCAGAAAAGCTCTTCTAGCTCCACAGGTATCACTAAACCCCTCCGATATCATTGGGCGTAAATCTCTAATTAGTGAGGAAAAAAAGCACACGTGCGGTGCGGTGTGTATTTTGTGTGCGGTACCCGACTGCTTTAGTGTTGAATGGGGTGTGTAATGAAGTGTGTAATTGTATGCGCCTGTGTGTGTGGAATAAATTTGCCGTTCAGGTCATGTAGGGGGCGCACACGAGCAGATTATTCACTCCAAAATAGGGCCAAGTTTTTTTTTTAAATATATATAAATATATATATATATATATATATATATATATATTTATTTAACTTTTATATATATAAATAACTTCACTAACAGGTGCCATGATGAAAGGGGAGGCGGTGTGGCTTGGTGGTTTAATGCTCCGAGTTACTGATCGGAAGGTCGGGGGTTTGAGTCCCGGTATCACCACGCTAGCAAGGACCTTAACTCACTGTGCTCCAGGGGGCGCTGTACCCTGCACTCTGACTCCAACTTCCAAACAAGCTGGGATAAGCAAGAAAACAACTTCGCTGTACTTGGTTCGGTGTACACATAATAGAAGTTAATGGGAATTTATGAGAATTATTCATTCAGTCATTTATTCATCTTCTACCGCTTTATCCGATCTTCCCTCGGGTCACGGGGAGTCTGTGTCCTATCTCAGGCGTCTATGGGCATTAAGGCAGGATACACCCTGGATGGAATGCCAACCCATCGCAGGACACACACACACACACATTCACACACACACATTCATACACTAGGGACAATTTTCCAAGGTGCCAATCAACCTACCGTGCATGTTTTTGGACCGGGGGGAGGAAACCGGAGAACCCGGAGAAAAAACCCCCTGAGGCACGGGGAGAACATGCACAAACTCCACACACACATAGCCGAGACGGGAATCGAACCCGGACCCTGGCGGTGTGAGGCGAACGTGCTAACCACTAAACCACCGTGCCTCTTTTATGAGAATTAAAAAAAAAATAATAAAAAAAAAATATATATATATATAAAACTGTATTCTATTCAAACATAAATGTAAACATAAATTGCAAACCAACACATTTTGTTAGTAGGACAATTACAGATTTTACAACATTAAGCTTTTATTATGTTTTTTTTCCCATTAAATAGGCTTTATAGAAAATATTAAAAATAGTAAATAGTATATAATAACTATATTATAATTTCATCCGATAACGCTCGGCGTCCAAACATTCCCAAAAAGCGTACGCAAAAAAACAACAACATAAGTGTGATTTCCACCTTTTATTTACTTTCGTTTAGACATTTACCCCATTTTAGCGTTTTATATTTACCCCATTTGGCAGACGCCCTTATCCAGAGCCACTTAGAGGTGAACAATTGAGGGTTAAGGGGCCTTGATGAAGTGCCCACTAGTGGCAGTCTGGTGGTGATGGGATTTAAACCAGCAATCATCCGGGTCCAGAGACCAAAGCTTTAACCACCTGCCATGTTATAGTATGTATAAATGCTGACACTTGGCTAAAAGTGAAATCTATTTCGGACAAAGCCTCTGTTCGACCGGCGTCGATTGCCGTGTTTCAGCATAATCCCGGGGATTTATGGATGAAGGAAAAGGTAAATATTTGTTTACAAACACAATAAAAATATTTTTAAAAACCCATGCATTGATACACAGCATAAGCTGTCACTTGTTGTGGTCACTTATGAGGTGCTGTTCTGAGGTCAGGCTCTGTGTGCTCTGTATGTTTGTGTGTGTGTGTGTGTGTGTGCACTCTGTGTGTGTGTGTGTGTGTGTGTGTGTATATGTGTGTGGTTTTTTTTTTTTTTACAATACATACAGCTGTACAGACAAAAACACCGAGCTGAACTCCACGGCCTCGCGCGAAGGTTTTCGAACGTGACCGTGAGACATCTGAGACGACGCCGGCCGAAAGAGCGGGACGAGAAAAACGAGAGGACGCGACTGTGAGAGAAAGAGAGAGAGAGAGAGAGAGAGAGAGAGAGAGAGAGAAGAGAGAGAGAGAGAGAGAAAGAAGGAGCGAGGGAGGCATGAAAGCTCCTCTGGTGGAACTCCAAGAGACTGCAATCTGTTTGGCAGTGATTCAGAAAAATCTACTGTTACACACACACACACACACACACACACAAACTCAGAGAGAGAGAGAGAGAGAGAGAGAGAGAGAGAGAGAGGCTAGTGTTTCAATGCTCGCCTCAGGGACTGCTATTCCAGGCTAGAGTTTATGAAAAACAGCTTTATGTGGAAAAAAAAAGAAAAAAAAAACGCTAGACGTGGAAGGAGAGCGAAAAAGAGAGAGAGAGAGAGAGAGAAGAGAGAGAGAGAGAGAAATAGTATATATATATATATATATATATATATATATATATATATACAGGTGAAAGAGAGCGGCGTTTATAGAAAGGAATGGCGAGAAACACAAACGCGGCGAGTGAAAGGTTTCGGTTGGAAACGGAGAGAAGGAGCCTGAAAAAACATCTGCTCCGACCATAAAACGCGCCACACAACGCCACTGTTCTCTCCGTCTCGGCACAGCTGGGAGGCAGGTGCTGTCCGTCAACCCGTCTCGCAGGGAATCGCTCCGACCTTGAATAACCCCCGCGATACGACCCGGCCTTGGAGCTCGTCCTCAGAAGGATGAGGTTATACACACTATATAGAGAGCCCGAGGTGTCATAAACACATATTTGTTTCATATGGAGTTTCTCGGGGGGGGGGTGGTGGTGGGGGGGGGGTTTTGAACTCACAACCTTCTGATCAAACGTCCGACGTCTTAGCCGTTGAGCTGGAGGATGGGGTCAGAAATGATACAGATCCCATGGAACACAGGGGACCAACATTGGTGGCATTGGGGCTTGAACCCAAGACTTTCTGATCAGAAATCCAATATCCTAACCACTAACAAACAAAGGAAGAGCCTTAATCCCCTCTAAATACATTTACAGCAGACCCCCTCATCCAGAGCCACTAACAACCGAGCAATTATGGGTTAAGGGCCTTGCTCAAGGGCCCACTAGTGGCAGCCTGGTGGGGTTTGAACCGGCCATAATCTTCCGGTCCAGAATCCAATGCTTTAACCACCTTCCGTATCCGTTACAGCACAATATATGACATGATGGAGCACCGAGGGTTTAGGGCCTTGCTCAAGGGCCCAAGAGTGGCAATATTGGTGTGTGAAACTGCTGCCTTCCGATCCGTAACCCACGGAGGCATAAAAACCACACAGATCCCACCTCCTTTTGCTTCCCTTTGGGTCGTTAATGCACTGCGTTTGGACTGAACCCACACACCCACACACACACACACACACACACACACACACACACACACACACACACACACACACACACACACACACGTGCACACACGTAAAAACCCTCTCTTTACTACCCCTATTCCATTGTTATCAGCATGAGGGAATCACTTAGAAACCACTGACACGCAAGAACCCGTAACGCATCTCCCGCGGCGACCAATGATAACGAGCGTCAGTCATAAGTGCAGCGTGAACGCCCGGGGCTTTACGCTTCTCAGCGTTTTTTTACCGAAAAAAGTAAGTGCAGAAACACCCGAACCGTTAATTAAAAGGATTGAGAAAGGACAACGGGGCGGTAGTTCGCCCACCCCTGCTTTAGATACTTCGTCCGTCTCTATGAGTGCAAGCTCCTCCCACTTTCTGTCTGCCAACGTGTGATTACTTACTGGCAGACAAAGTCGGCAACTTAATTGGAAAAGCTGCCTTCTTGCACACACTTGCTCCTGATTGGCTCCTGCCTCTATGATTGACAGGTAAAAACGAGTACATGCTCCGCCCACTACCTGAAATGATTATTATTATCATTATCATTATTGTACAGTATCTAAACCCCGCCCACAATAGATAACAACATTATTGTACAGTATCTAAACCCCGCCCACAATAGATAACAACATTATTGTACAGTATCTAAACCCCGCCCACAATAGATAACAACATTATTGTACAGTGTCTAAACCCCGCCCACAATAGATAACAACATTATTGTACAGTATCTAAACCCCGCCCACAATAGATAACAACATTATTGTACAGTATCTAAACCCCGCCCACAAGAGATAACAACATTATTGTACAGTATCTAAACCCCGCCCACAATAGATAACAACATTATTGTACAGTGTCTAAACCCCGCCCACAATAGATAACAACATTATTGTACAGTATCTAAACCCCGCCCACAATAGATAACAACATTATTGTACAGTATCTAAACCCCGCCCACAATAGATAACAACATTATTGTACAGTGTCTAAACCCCGCCCACAATAGATAACAACATTATTGTACAGTGTCTAAACCCCGCCCACAATAGATAACAACATTATTGTACAGTGTCTAAACCCCGCCCACAATAGATAACAACATTATTGTACAGTGTCTAAACCCCGCCCACAATAGATAACAACATTATTGTACAGTATCTAAACCCCGCCCACAATAGATAACACCATTATTGTACAGTATCTAAACCCCGCCCACAATAGATAACAACATTATTGTACAGTATCTAAACCCCGCCCACAATAGATAACAACATTATTGTACAGTATCTAAACCCCGCCCACAATAGATAACAACATTATTGTACAGTATCTAAACCCCGCCCACAATAGATAACAACATTATTGTACAGTATCTAAACCCCGCCCACAATAGATAACAACATTATTGTACAGTATCTAAACCCCGCCCACAATAGATAACAACATTATTGTACAGTATCTAAACCCCGCCCACAATAGATAACAACATTATTGTACAGTATCTAAACCCCGCCCACAATAGATAACAACATTATTGTACAGTGTCTAAACCCCGCCCACAATAGATAACAACATTATTGTACAGTATCTAAACCCCGCCCACAATAGATAACAACATTATTGTACAGTATCTAAACCCCGCCCACAATAGATAACAACATTATTGTACAGTGTCTAAACCCCGCCCACAATAGATAACAACATTATTGTACAGTGTCTAAACCCCGCCCACAATAGATAACAACATTATTGTACTTATGACTTAATGAATGAATAGTTTAACCAAAAGTGTAACGTGTCGTTCTTACGAATACTTGTCTCATATGCGCCCACGATTGGCTCTATGTTTAAATGAAATCCAAACCCCGCCCACTTTCTGTCCCCAACCTTACAGTATGATTATTTTGTTGCTTCTTGGCGTGCATTCTTACGCATACTTGTCGCAAAAAATGTCTCTATGACGCGCTTATTAACTCTCTGTAAACCTATAGGACTTAATGAACATTTTGTTGATTACCAATAAACATCTGGCTGCTTGTTTTACTCACGGGCTCGTGTGATTGGCTAGACAAAAGCTGCCTTCTTGCACATGCTTGCCTCCTGATTGGCTCCTGTCTATATGATTGACAGGTAAAAATGAGTGCATGCCCCGCCCACTGCCTGTAATGAATTAATAGTTTAATTGAAAGTGTTATGTCGCTTCTTACGAATTCTTGTCTCATAGGTGCCCACGATTGGCTGATGAAAAGATCAAAGAGTGTGCAAGCTCCTCCCACAGGATACTCGCCTCACGTTACAGGGGCGTTTCACGGTGGAAAGCTGCCTACTTACATGTACTTGTCTCCTAGACACCCGTGATTGGCTGATGTCGCTATGACTGACAGGTGAAATCTTGAGAACGTGAAGACGACGTCATACCACCCCAAGCCCCCCCACCCCCCCTCATCTGTCCGAATGGTGGTTATTTTCACACTCCGCCGTCTCTCCATCTGATTTCACTTATCTGTCTGGAGGCGGAGTGACGGACTAATAATCACCCTTTCCTGTAATTATCTCTCCTTCCTGTCCTTCCTTCTCTCCCTCTCTCTGGTTTCTATGAGTTTCCTCGACTCTCCGGTGTGGGACTGTGCACATGTCCGCACACCTACATAAAAATAAAAACAAAAACAAAAACAACGGCATTGGAAAGATGTGAAAGGTCGTATCAGGCTCAACACAAACCCCCCCCTCCTTAAATTCACACCACGATTACTTAATCAGGGGATGAGAGACGTCTTTAGACGCCTGCCGTCCGTCTGCTAATGCGATCAGGGAGAGACCGGTCCACCGAGATCTCATTTATAACGGCTCCGTCTCTATTCTCTCCATCTCTCTCAACCCCTTTCCCCCTCCCCCCTCTCCCCCAGTCTCGGAGTTTTCATGGCTCCCTTGTTAACCGGCCGCCACGCACTCTGGGAAGAGCTCGGGACAGGAAGGCATTCTTCTCGGATACGCGTCCCGCGGGAGTCGTAACGGAGATATCGAAAAGAATTAGCGGAGAGAAAAATAAGGTAATTTGCGTCTGAGAGGAATCGCAGATGGTGCTGGAGATACTCTTGGCGGCGAACGAGCGTCTTTTTTTTTCGGGGGCGATGTTTATGTTATGATTACTAAAAAAAAAAAACAACAAAAGGACGAGTGACATAAAAAAGGCGTGAATTTGAACGTTATTCATGGTTTTGAGCTACTACTACTATTACTACTACTGCAACACACACACACACACACACACACACACCTTGACCCTGCGTTGAAAGCCGTGCAGTGTTTATTTGAAGCAGACTGATTACATGAGCGTGGGAGTGGGGGAACAGGCGAACAGGAGAGGAGAGGCGATAAAGTGAGGCAGGAAGAGAAAAGCGAAAGGGAGGAGACAGACGCCTTTTCTCAACAAGCCATCCTTGGGAACGGACGACAACAAACAAAACACAAGCGAGAGGAAGACAGAGCGAAGGAAAATAATCTTCGGCGTCGAGATAAGCGAGGCTTTGAGGCGAGCGGCGGCCGATAAGGCCCTTCTTACTTACTGTACTCGTCTGTTTTTTTGGGGGGGGGAAGTGATTCGTTCTCAACTTTCGTGGATGGGGGGGGGGGGGGGGGGGGTTGAGGGAGAGTGGTGGTGGTGTCGGGGGGGTTGTTTTGTTTGGGTCCCGGCCCCCCCCCCCACCTCGTCCTCACTTTTCGCTTTCTTACGGGAAAGACGGCGGTGTTCCTCCGCTATCACCTGCGACTCGGTGCGAACAATGACTCCTCTATTTAATACCGATCGCTGGATGGAACCGAGATGAAAAGAAGAAAGGAGATGCCGGAAGAGTGCGAGGGAACTGGAGAAGATGAAAAAAAAAGAAGCAGAAGAAATGGAGGGAGGGGAAAGGAGAAGAAAGAAAAGAGAAACAGGAGAAGAGACGAGAAAAGAGCAGAGAAGAGAAGAGGAAACGGGAGAGATGAGGAGAGAAAAAAGGGAGACGAGAAGAGAAAAGAGGAGAAAAAATGTGGATTGAAGAGAAGAAAGGAGGAGAGAAAACAGTAGAAATGAGAAGATAAAAAGGGAGAAGGGATGAGAAGGAGAAGAATAAACGGGAAAAGGGAAGAGGAGAGAAGATGAGAAAACAGAAGAGAAGAGATGAGAAGAGAGAAAAAAGGAGAAGGGAAGAAAATGGAAAACAGGAAGAGAGGGGAAGAAGAGAAAAAGAAGAAAAGAGATGAGAAGAGAGAAAAAAGGAGAAGGGAAGAAAATGGAAAACAGGAGGAGAGAAGAGAAAACAGAAGAGAAAAGAGAAATTAGAAGAGAAGAAAAGTGAAGGATAAACAGGAGAAGGCACGAGGGGAGAAAACAGAAGAGAAGAGATGAGAAGAGAGAACAAAGGAGAAGGGAAGAAAACGGAAAACAGGAGAGAAGAGAAAACAGAAGAGACGAGAAGAGAAATTAGGAGAAGAGAAGAAAAGCGAAGGATAAACAGGAGAAGGCAAGCGGAGAGAAGAGAAAACAGGAGAAGAGGAGAAAACAACATATGAGAAGAGAAGGAAAGAGAAAACAGGAGAAGAGGAGAAAACAACATATGAGAAGAGAAGGAAAGAGAAAACAGGAGAAGAGGAGAAAAAAGAAAGAATATAATAGAGATGAGATGAGAAAAGAGAAGAAAAGAGTAGAGACGAGAAGGGAAAAGAAGATTAAAGAAGAGGAGAGAGCACACACACAACACACACACACACACACACACACACACACCACACACAGGGCTGATAGGATTGTGTAATGTAATGTAACTGTATCTAGGTTGTGGCATTTACTAATTGCAGGGCAGTCCATGGTTGCTTACCGGTCTCGCTGATGTAAATCGATCTCTCTCTCTCTCTCTCTCTCTCTCTCTCTCTTTCTGTCTGTCTCTCTTTCTTTCTCGGTGTTTCTCTCTCTCTCATTCTATGTTTTCAAGGCCAGTAAAAGAGCAGCCATTGTTCGAAGCTTGAGGAAGCTGTATCCTCAATGACCTGCCCATGGGCCTGTACATATGTTGTGTGTGTGTGTGTGTGTGTGTGTGTGTGTGTGAGTGTGTAATCCACTTCCTTTGGGATATTTGATAACAGACATATAAACTCTCTCGATGTCACACTAGCCTGATTTTGTGGCCGTGTGTGTGTGTGTGTGTGTGGTG
>JACRUU010000022.1:12990706-12993206 GCA_030449085.1 Kryptopterus vitreolus
CACCACACACACACACACACACACACACACACACACACACAGAGGGACGGAAAGAGAGAGAGAGAGAAACAGACAAACAACAAATAAGATATAGACAGATAGACTGGCATACAGACACAGACAGACAGAAAGAGGCACAAATAGATACACACACACACACACACAGACACATGCTGCAGAGAGAGAGAGACAGACAGACAGACAGAGAGATAAATAAAGACAGATAAGACAATCAGACAGATTAAGAAAGAGAGAGAGAAACAGACAAACAAAAAATAAAATATAGACAGACTGGTAGAGAAAGACTGACATACAAACACAGACCGACGATTGAAAGAGACACAAAAAGACACACACACACACACACACACACACACACACACACACACACACAGTGTAGACAAATATACATATAGAGACAGACAAATGGATAGATGGATAGATGGACAGATAGATAGACGATGGATGGATGGATGGATGGATGGATGGATGGATAGATAGTGACACAGACAGACATTGAAGAGAGACAGATAGATAGAGGAAAGAGACATATACAGAGAGAAACAGACATAGAGAGAGACAGACAGAAAAAAACAGACAAATACACATATAGAGATAGACAAATGGATAGATGGATAGATGGAAAAGATAGATAGATAGATAGATAGATAGATAGATAGATAGATAGATAGAGATAGATAGATAGAAACAGACAGAGAAAGAGAGAAACAGAGACAGTCATAGAAAAAGACAGATACATAGACAGATAGAGAGAGAAACAGACAGAGGGAGAGAGAGTAAAATGGATAGATAGACAGACAAAGAGACAGACAAAAAGTCAGATATACAGAGAGACAGACAGATAGAGAGGGATAGACAGACCAGTAGACAGATATAGAAAAAGACAGACAAATAAAGAGACACAAAACATTTACTCATGACTTAAAAAAATTACTCCAGATTTTCTTAGTGGCTTAGTGGTTAGCACGTTCGCCTCACACCGCCAGGGTCCGGGTTCGATTCCCGTCTCGGCCATGTGTGTGTGGAGTTTGTGCATGTTCTCCCCGTGCCTCAGGGGGTTTTTCTCCGGGTTCTCCGGTTTCCTCCCGGTCCAAAAACATGCACGGTAGGTTGATTGGCACCTTGGAAAATTGTCCCTAGTGTATGAATGTGTGTGTGTGTGTGTGTGCTGTGATGGGTTGTGATGGTTGTCATCTGATTCCATCCAGGGTGTATCCTGCCTTAATGCCCATAGACGCCTGAGATAGCAACAGACTCCCCGTGACCCGAGGGAAAGATCGTATAAAGCGTATAAAGGGTAGATAGCGGTAGAAGATGAATGAATGAATGAATGAATGAATTTTCATCACTAAACATTAGTTTTAATAACTAAAAGCGTCCGTGTTTCATTACGTTTACAAGAATATCTTCCTGCTCTATGTTGAGTTTGGCTTCACTAATATTAAACGTACATTTGCATAAACTAAACACATTGTTTACAGCAATAAAAAAACGTAAAAGGCATTAAATTAAGGTAGGTTTAAGACTCTCGTGCAAACTCGTGAATCGACGTATATCTGTAATAAAAATACGATATGTCAAATATATTACGCACTTTATTAAAGTACAGATACGTGGTGGGGGGGAGTGAAGTAGAGAATTACTTTGTTACTCGTTGTTTTTCGGTGTCGGGAAAACGATAATAGCGGCGGGATGTATTGTATACGTTGGCTAAAAAGGAAAAGCTCAGCGTTTGGCGCTCGCCCCCGGGGGCTCGTTGTGAAGCGCGTTGTAAACGTGGAGTGTAGCAGGAGAGCTCTGGTGGCCTCTGGGCTTTTTGCTTGCTCAGGATTTTGCACAATGCGGCCTTTACGTTGCGCTTTGGTATAAATGCCAGAGGCTCGGACTCGCTTGGCCACCAACGAAGTGACACGGGTCGTCATGGGCAGAGTAAGCATATCACCATGTAATAATAATAATAATGATGATAGCGGTTGAGTTGGTGTTTCTTGGTTCACAGATTATCTTCTACGAGGACAGAAACTTCCAGGGCCGCTCGTATGAGTGCAGCGGAGATTGCTCGGACATGTCCGGCTACCTGAGCCGCTGCCACTCGTTCAGGGTGGAGAGCGGCTGTTGGATGGCCTACGATCACCCCAACTACATGGGCAACCAGTACTTCATGCGGAGGGGCGAGTACCCCGACTACATGAACATGTGGAACTGGGGAAACAACTGGATCCGGTCCTGCCGCATGATCCCTATGGTACGATGACTGTATTGTTTTTTTTCTTTTATGCAATGTTTTTTTTTTTACTGACCGTGTGACCCCGTATCAGTACCGGGGAGCGTACAGGATGAAGGTCTATGAGAGGGACAACTTCATGGGTCAGATGATGGAATCCATGGACGACTGCGATTCCTTCACGGACCGCTACCGCTGGTCTAGCGGCTGCATGTCGTGCCACGTTATGGACGGCCACTGGCTCATGTACGAGCA
>JACRUU010000022.1:12998206-13005706 GCA_030449085.1 Kryptopterus vitreolus
TCATAGCGCTGTATAATGAGGGATGTGGTTCTCCAGCTCGTGCTGAATCCGCTCCGATCCCCCCCCCCCCCGAGGGTCTGACTGTCACTTATAGAATAACGATGTTAGCGCGTACCGAGGATGCGGCCCCTTCTGAGGCTTACGGCGCTTTACGTGACCGATTTTAACGCGCTAGACGAAACCCGAGCGACCTCTCGGGTCGATTCTGTAAAACTAGATGCACTTCTGGCCCACAGCTCGTCTGTCACGAGTGCACAAAGTGTCAGAATTACAGGGATTACAAGCTTCTGGTTAAGTGCGGAATCTCAGCATTCCTGATCAGAGATAACTCCCGCCCCCCCCCCCCCCCACACACACACACACACGACTCCTGAGCAATATCAGGAATCGGAATTACTAATATTAGTTGTCAAATTTCTTTCTGTCTTTAATTCGTTAAGTAAATCTTGGTAACATTTTTTATTTTTATTTTTTTGTGTGAGAAAAAATTAGTTATTTAACGTAACTAAATTAGTAAATTAGTAATTGTTGTAAATAGATTTACAACGTTGGGTGAAATCGCTTGTATAATTTGACGTGAATTTCTTGAAAATTTGCGTGCAATTAGTTGGGAACTTATTTTATGTACATAGTTTTTATTTTTGACATTTGTTGTAAATTTTTTGTGCAAGTTGTTAAATTGTTTGGAATAATTTTGTACATTTTCTCGTTAAATCTGTCGTTAAATTACATGTTAGCTGTCATGCGATTTGTTGAGAGTTGTTTCGTCAATTTTTTGTAATATATTGTGTCAAAATGTGTTATGCAATGTGCTGTGAATTTATTATAAGTTTGTTGTGCAATTTGTGAAATTGTTTGAAATGACTTTCATGTGTTGTGTGTTTTGGCGTATACTTGGTATATATAAATATATTTGTATATTTGGTGTATAATTTGTTGTGTAATTTTAATCAAATTGAATTTAATCTCAACAATATTCCCAGTGTAGATTCCTGAATATACGGTAAAATGAACACACTGCGTTTGCCGCAACACTTTTACTCTCTAACGGTGAATTATCCCCTAATTTATTGCATTAGGAGTTTTTTTTTTTCCTGGTTGGAATTCTCTATTTATACGGAAATGCTTTGTTGATCGCTCGGGATGTCCCTACTGATTATACACATTTCTCGGGAAGCGATCATCAAGAAATTGACCAATGTTCCATCGTGTATTTTGTGCTCATTGCTCTTGAATGCACAGAGGATCACTCCTCAGGTTTACTTTACAGTCAAATTCCAATCATCGCTTTAGTATTCATAGACGCTTGGTTGGGATTTCTTTGCTTATCATTCTCATGGGGGTTTTTTTTTCTTGGAACTTTTGCTTGGGAATTTCATTATGATCGTTCATAAAAAATAAAAGAATTTCACGGGATTTCATTTGGGATATTCTCTATTTAATTTGCCCTTCTGATGTTTTCTGATGTTATTCATTCATTCATTTTCTACCGCTTTATCCGATCTTCCTCGGGTCACGGGGAGTCTGTGTCCTATCTCAGGCGTCTATGGGCATTAAGGCAGGATACACCCTGGATGGAATGCCAACCCATCACAGGACACACACACACACATTCATACACTAGGGACAATTTTCCAAGGTGCCAATCAACCTACCGTGCATGTTTTTGGACCGGGAGGAAACCGGAGAACCCGGAGAAAAACCCCTTGAGGCACGGGGAGAAGATGCAAACTCCACACACACATGGCCGAGATGGCAATCGAACCCCGACCCTGTAGGTGTGAGCCGAACGTGCTAACCACTAATCCACCGTGCCCCCATCATCATTATTATTATTATTATTATTATTATTATTTAGCATTTTTGACATGTGCAGTGATACAAAATATACATACAAACATTCTGTATATATTATTATGAACAGTATCACCATGGAAAAATACTCATACCTTATTTAACCTTTGAATGCACACACACACACACACACACACACACACACACACACACACACACACACACACACACAGGCCTCTGGGCACAGCGATGAAACTATGCAGAAACATCAAACTGTTCACCGCCACACCTGTGTGTGTAAAAGAGCCCGCGCTGACACGCACACTCTGTGGCGTTATGAAATGGCTCGGTGTTTATTAGTGATCAGGGAAGTGTGTTTCCGGTGTGCAGCGGAGATTTTGCGACGCATTATTCACGCGCGTCCAGCAGACAATGAACAAATCGTTAGTCGACTCATTCTTCTGAATCGCATTAAAGAGTCATTCCGAATGAGTGAATCATTGGTGAAGGACCCAGCACTGCGTGAGTGTGTTTTGTGTGTGCTTTGTATTTTGTCGAGCGTTAATTTTACAACTAGGAACACCTTTACAAATTATATGTAAATTTAAAAAAATAAATAAACAACAAAACAATACAACAAATAATAAAAAAAAATACAGTCCTCGATGAACGTGAGCTACGCACTTTCTTAGCATAACAAATAAATAAATAAATAGAATTATTAACTTACGTTATTGTGTACTATACAGAAATATACTTTTACAGCATACTGTACTGTATATTATTATTATATATCATTATATTCTTAAATATTAGCTGGTACATTCTCTTATATTATGGTCTCTGAGAGATACCACACAAATCATTGCAGGTATCACTACAATGACAATGAAGTCTCTAAATCCATACGGATCGTTTTGTTTGCTGCTCGCTAACGTTACACGGGTGAATTACTTCGTTATAACAGTCAGTTTGACGTTATGAGGTCCTACGGTGTGCTCATACAGTCTGACGAGCAATGATGCACGTTGTGTGCTTGGGATTAGTCGCTCGCTGGTCGTTGAGGTGTATCGAACATGACGTATGTTCACGCTGGGAAAACCCTCGCGTCTCCAACTTTTCTCGCTCCTCACGATAACAACAATAGCGGCGCTACGATACGATCGCTGCGACTGGCAGCGTTTTTTCTGGCAGCGAGTAACGTGGCTACTTCCTCTGCAACTGTGGCACTCTGAGAAAACCTGGGACGCATCAGTGAGGCCCAGGCATGTGTGTGTGTGTGTGTGTGTGTGTGTGTGTGTGTGTGTGTGTAAACAGGTGGAGCATCGACATCATTCTTATCACCAACACCACCATCACCAACATCCTCATCACCTTCATCCTCATCATTCTCATCATCACCATCATTATCATCTTCATCACCATCATCATCATCATCCTTATCACCACCACCACCATCATCATCACCATTATCATCATCTCCACCATAATCTTCATCAGCATCATCTCCATCATCATCATCTCCATTATCATCATCATCATTATCACCACCACCATAATCATAATCATCATCACCATCATTATAACCATCATCATCATCATCATCATCATCCTCATCTCCACCATCATCATCATCATCATCATCATCATCACCACCATCATCATCATCCTTATCACCACCATCATCATCTCCACCATCATCATCTCCACCACCATCATCATCATCATCACATCATCATCATCATCATCATCATCTCATCATTCATCATCACCATCATCATCATCATCATCATCATCATCATCATCATCACCATCATCATCACACCACCATCATCATCATCATCATCACCACCATCATCATCATCATCTTCACCAGCATCATCATCATCATCATCATCATCACCATCATCACCATCATCCACCACCACCACCATCATAATCATCACCACCATCACATCATCAGCACATCATCACCATCCATCATAGCATCGCCACCATCTCATCAACCTCACCACCATCACCACCACCATCATCAGCATCATCATCACACACATCAGCATCACATCATCACCATCATCATCCAAGCATCAGCCTCTAATCCCCCCAGCATCATCATCATCACCAACCACATCATACATATCCACATTCATCGCCACTCATCATCATCTCATCATCATCATCATCATCATCATCATCACCATCCACCATCATCATCATCATCACCACCTCCACCATCATCATCATCATCATCATCATCCCATCATCATCATCATCATCACCATCATCATCATCATCACCATCATCCTCATCATCATCATCATCATCATCATCATCATCATCATCATCATCCATCATCACCATCACCACCACCATCCAATCCATCATCACCACATCATCATCATCCACCACCATCATCATCACCATCATCATCATCACTATCATCATCATCATATCATCATCCACCATCATTCATTCATCATCATCATCATCATCCATCATCATCCACACTCATTGTCATCACCGTCATCACCAACACCCTCATCACCATCATCATCATTATCATCACCTCCACCATAATCTTCATCATCACATCACCATCACATTATCATCACCTCACCATAATCTTCATCATCACCATCACCAGATGTGTAAAAATTGTCCTCCACTACAGAATAATACTCATCTCTCCATCACACTACATGAATGTCTCCCCCCGTTATTGCATTGTGACTTGTGTTAAAGGGAGCACAATGTAGAATCTGTGCTATGTTATAAACTCCTGTAGATGTTGGGACGGTCAGGATCAGTGCGGTGAGTCAGGAGGAGACTCGTGTGGAGGGACGCAGGGGAGGACTGAGGTTTGGGTTTAGTCGGAGCGATGAACGGTGGCCACAAAACTAACTCAATGCAAATAAACTCAACCTGCTCAGATGGGTTCCGTGTGTGTGTGTGTGTGTGTGTGTGTGTGTGTGTGTGTGTGTGTTGTGAAAGGATTAGGCGGTGTGATCGAGCCCAAGACAAATACTACGCAGATGCAGAGCAGGAAAAGGAACTGTGCTCTTTCCATCCAGTGTGTGTGTGTGTGTGTGTGTGTGTGTGGTGTGTGGTGTGTGTGTGTGTGTGTGTGTGTGTGTGTGGTGTGTGTGTGTGTGTGTGTTGGGAAGGGTATAATCCTGGTTATCCATAATTACTGCATATATGATACTTGTCCTACATTATATAACGGGTACAACATTATTATACACAGTCAACACTGTGTCTAATTGCTCTCTCTCTCTCTCTTTTCACTCAACTCACTCACTCACTCACTCTCTCTCTCTTTCTCTATGCCTCTCATTCTCTCTCTCTCATTCACTCACTCCTCTCTCTTTCTCTCTCTCTCTCTTTTCTCTCTCTCTCTTTCTCTCTCTCTTCATTCTCTCTTTCACTCTCTCTTCATTCACTCACTCACTCACTTTCTCCTTTTCCAAGGTTCCAATCGACCATTCACTCTCATTCACTCACTCACTCTCTCTCTCTCTCTGCTCATTCACTCACTCACTCACTTTCTCTCTTTCTCTATGCCTCCCATTCTCTCATTCACTCACTCTCTCTCTTCTCTGTGCCACTCTCTCTCTCTTTCAATCACTTCATCTCCTCTATTCTCTATGCCTCTTATTCTCTCATTCACTCACTCACTCTCTCTCATATTCTCTCTCTCCTCTGCTCCTCTCTCTCTCTCATTCACTCATTCTCTCTCTCTCTCACTCTCTCTCACTCTCTGTCACTCTCTCTCTGTTCACTCTCACTCTCACTCTCGATCTCTCTTTCACTCACTCTCTCTCTCTATTTCTCTATGCCTCTTATTCTCTCATTCACTCACTCGCTCTCTCTCTCTTTCTCTCTATGCCCCTCTCTCTCTCATCTCACTCACTCTCTCTCATCTCTCTCTCACTCACTTCTATCATGCCCCTCTCCTCTCTCTCTCATCACTCACTCTCTCTTCTCTCTCTCTCTCATCTATATCTCTCTCTCATTCACTCTCACTCTCTCTCTCTCTCTTCTCTCTCTCTGCCCCTCTTCTCTCTATTCTCTATCACTCTCTCTCTTCTCTATTTCTCTATGACCCTCATCTCTCTCTCATTCACTCTCTACTCTCTCTCTCTTTATCACTCTTTCTCTCTATGCCCCTCTCTCTCTATGCCCCTTCACTCACTCTCTCTCTCTCTCTTTCTCTCTGTGCCCTCTCTCTCTCATTCACTCTCTCACTCACTCTTTCTCTCTCTCTTTATCTATGCCTCTCATTCTATCATTCACTCACTCTCTCTATGCCCCTCTCTCTCATTCACTCACTCACTCTCTCTATCATTCTCTCTCTCTCTCTTCTTCACGCACTCTCTCTCTCTCTCTCTCTCTCATTCACTCTCTCTCTCTCTCTCTTTCTCTCTATGCCCCTCTCTCTCGTTCACTCACTCTCTCTCTTTCTCTATGTCCCTCTCTCTCTCATTCACTCACTCATCTCTCTCTCTCTCTATCTCTCATGATCTGCTCTCATCCTCCTCTCATTCACTCACTCTCTCTCTCTATGCCCCTCTCTCACTCACTCACTCACTCACTCTCTCTCTCTTATTTATTGATGCCTCTCATTCTCTCTCTCTCTTTCTCACTCTCTCTCTGTCTCATTCACTCACTCTCACTCACTCACTCACTCACTCACTCACTCACTCTCTCTCTCTATGCCCCTTATTCTCTCTCTCTCTCTCTCTATCTCGTTCACTCATTTACTCTGCAAGATTTGAGTGTGTCTCGCTCTCTCTTTTCTTAATCTTTTTCTCTCTTTCTCTCATTCACTCACTCACAGAGTCTCTGTTTCCTCTCTCTCTCTCTCTCTCGCTCTCTCTTTCTCATTCACTCACTTACTCTCTCAATGCCTCCCTGTCTCTTTCTCTCTAATTCACTCATTCACAATGTCTCTGTCTTTCCTCTCTCTCATTTACTCACTCACTCTCTTGATCTCTCTCTCTCTCAGTCTCATTCACTCATTTACTCTGCACGCTTTGAATCTGTCTCACTGTCACTTTTCTTACTCTTTCTCTCTTTCTCGTTACCTGTCTCGTTTACTCCCTCACTCTCTTTGTCTCTATTTCTATTTTTTAGTGCTCTTTCTATTTCCCATTTCTGTCTATGCCGTGTCTTCTCAATAGAATACCTATAATACTGCCAAAACATCAGAACGACACACACACACACACACACACACACCACACACACACACACACACACACACACTCACACCCACACACACACACACAGGGTCTCATACTCTCTGGGTGTCTCTCTCTTTCTGTTTAAATGTCTCTCAGCCAATGTGTCTCTTTTACTCTCTATTTCTCTCCGTGTGTGCGTGTGTGTGCGTGTGTGTGCGTGCGTGCGTGTGTGTGTGGTGTGTGTGTGTGTGTGTGTGTGTGTGTGTGTGATGACTGCTTTGTGCCAAGATAAAGACTACGTCTAAACTGAAGATAAACTGAACACAGTGTGTGTTTTCCAAGTACGATTTAAAAATAGCCCTTACTCACCCAATGTGACCTGCAGATGTATGCGTGTGTGTGTGTGTGTGTGTGTGTGTGTGTGTGTATATATATATAATATATATATATATATATATATATATATATATATATATCTATATATATATATATATATATATATATAGTCTGGATCAGCTAC
>JACRUU010000022.1:13020706-13035706 GCA_030449085.1 Kryptopterus vitreolus
TTCAAAACAAAAAAAAAAAAACAAACAAACAAAAAAAAACATAATAACAAAAACAACCCTCCCAAAAAAATGAGGACTGTTCTGGAAATATATTTCTATCTAATTTGAAGCTTTCTTTTGACTCGTATTTATTTATTTATCGTATACTTTATTTATAATTTAATTACATTTTAATAATAATAATAATAATAATAAAAGCATATCAGATACAATGGTAATGGTTAAAAATAGTGATTTAAAAATAGTGGTTGAGAGATATTTATCTCTTTATTTAATTATTCATCCATTCATTCATTCATTCATTTATTTATAATAAATCCTACGAAAAATGCCGAATGTAGACATTAAGTGAAAAGGTTCAAACAATGATACGGAGCCGTTATGTACGGTTTAATCTTTGAAATCTGATCT
The DNA here is from genome assembly GCA_030449085.1 of Kryptopterus vitreolus. Classification (NCBI taxonomy): domain Eukaryota; kingdom Metazoa; phylum Chordata; class Actinopteri; order Siluriformes; family Siluridae; genus Kryptopterus; species Kryptopterus vitreolus. Next base: position 13,021,118 of record JACRUU010000022.1, read on the forward strand.
TCCAGGTTCCATATTTCACCTCCGCTCACTAATTATATTGAAGGGATATTAAAAGCACATACGGCTCGCTCCGTAAATGTACATTACACTATACAGTCTCACCATCAAGGTCGTGTATCTACTGAATTTATGAATGAACACCTTAAACGAACACCTGTCTATTATGATATTAATAAAACATACATACCCTTCAACACACACACACACACACACAGAGACACACACACACACACACACACACACACACACACACCAACACGACACTGGAAGCAAAAACCCGACACTGTAGTCATGGTGGTGAACATGAGCAGTGATATTTGGCAGTGAATAATTGAGAGCGTACCACACCAATGCCTACACACACAACACACACACACACACACACACACACACACACACACACACACACACACAAAAATACACTGCCAATGAGACAGCGGGCTGTGACTGGGAGACCGGCCACTTACTACACACAACATAGCGGTATTAAGCCAATTACAACAGAATGCTCTGTCTCTGTTTCTCTCTCTCTCTCTCTCTTTTACACACACACACACACACACACACACACACACACACACACACACAGCATGCTTTTTAAAGCCTCATTGACAAACTCAGAACTGTTCTAGTGGTAATAAACAAAATGAGACGCATTATTTTCGGAATTGCACTCATTATGATGTGTGTGTGTTTTAGGGGGTGAGTTCTATAAAACATACAAAAGTGAAGTAAAGAAAATAATATAATAATAATAATAATAATAATAATAATATAATAATAATAATAATTGCTGAAATTAAAACTTTACTTGTAAAAAATATTTCTTTACTTCTCTAATTTCTCTACTTCTTCGTGTATATATATATATATATATATATATATATATATAATATATATATATATATAAATGTTAAATGTGTGTGTGTGTGCGATATACATGAGTGTAAATAAAAAAAGGTCTATCAAAATACTAAAGGATTTAATAGTGATTAATTGAATTGAGTTAACCCATTATTAATCGCATCAATCACACATTTGTATCTGCACTAAATGTACCTTCATTTAATAATTTAATAGTAATAAAAAAATACAAAATAGTTTTTATTACACTAATCAAATCTGTATGCTTTATGCAAACGTATGATTATTATCACTGAATCCAAACTCAACACTGGACATGAAGACAAAATATTCGTGCAAATGTTTTTAAAGCAATGACGGTGTTATTAAATGCCGTAAATCATCAGGACAACAAAATGTGACTGTTTCCGCACGGACGGCGGATATAATCGCCGGACTAAATGCATATAATCGCTGGATTTGAGACTTTACGCGTCAGTAAAACGTGTAGCGATTACAAGTGATTTTACTTTTTTTTTTTTATTATTTTTAACTGAATAAAGAAAGGCGGTCATGAATAAATGTGTGCTGAGATGAAATGTTGAATTTCACCTATTTTCGATTTATTTGTTTCTCTTTTTAACAAAAATGGTCACGCAGACATGCGTTCGGAATAAATCGTGCCTTAATAAAAATGAGTGCCATTGAAATGAATATGTGTTTTTATATTTATACATATATATATGTGTGTGTGTGTGTGTGTGTGTATGTATATAAACCGCAAATAAATAAATAAATATATAAAAACCCTAGATTGTGAAAGGAAGAAAGGAACGAGGTGTCATACGGCAGAATGAGATCATTCGAGTGAGACGTCTGTGCAACATTATAATAATGACATTACAATAAATTGTGTGGCTGAAAATTAACCCATTGTGTAATTGTGTACTTGTGTTCTTTTCTATAATACATCCGAATAGCATTGCTTTAGATGTGGTACTAATAAAACAGACATTTGGCCTGTGTGTGTGTGTGTGTGTGTGTGTGTGTGTGTGTGTAGTAGCGAGTGTGCTCGGTGCTCGTGTGTGGGTGTGTCCAGCACTGACCTGGCGAGTGGACGAAGTAGGCCAGGTAGAGATCGAGCTCTTTGACCGAGACGCCGATGTGGTGCGGTTGGACGCACAGGCTGTGGTTGGAGCACTGCGGCGATTTGACGAGCCGCTCTCCGTCGGTGCTCTCCAGCGGGCTGCCTTTGAACAGGATCACCATGACCAGGTCGAGCCTCCACACCTTGTCGGCCTGCCTCAGGCAGTCGATGCGCCTCATCTTGCCTTTCTGGTCGGGGTTGGAGAGGACGCAGCAGGGCGGCTTCTTGCCCGTCACGCTGAGCACGAAGTCTTCGCGGAACTCGGGCCGGATGTCCTTGCGCAGTTTGGCGAGGAGGCGGGACGCCCACTTCTGCTTGATCTCCGGCTTCTCGCCCAGCAGCTCGTCCTTCACGGCGCGCTCCTCGTCCTTGGACATGCGCTTCTCGTGCTTCTTGAAGTATTTGCGCTTGCGCGCCTGCAGGTTGAACCAGGTGTACGAGAAGGCGCGCACGTGCGGCAGGAGCGCCTCGATGAACGGGTGGAACTCATCCTGGACGGAATAGGAGGAGGAGGAGGTGGAAGATGAGCAGGGAAGAGGGGCAGAGGGGAACAAAGCGAGAGAGGGGGAGATGGGATTAACATCGCGCTGCATGGAAGACGGAGGATAGCGGAGAGACGGAGAAAGGACGAGAGCGCGGCTCAGCCGAACGGTCTGGCTAAAGAGACTTGTGTGTGTGTGTGCGCTTAATAGAAGCGGGGCTACACACATAGACACGCATATACACACACACACACACACACACAAATACACGCACCAGCATGAACACTTAACTCTTGTGGTGATCTTGAAAACACTGAATCATAATAATCAACATTTCTTAATAAAATACACATTAAACAAAGATGAAAATGAGCATGTTTCTAAATATCAAAATAGTAAGAATTTAAGATATTATATCCAAATAAAAAAATTACATTTATGAAAAATTTACAAGAAGCCAAAAATGAAATATAAACCAATCAGACCTTCTACAAAAAAATAGATTAATATTAACTCAGTACTTTTAATGACATTTATTTAAATGTTATTCTTGATGTTCAAGTAATTCCTTAAATCTCCTTTAATTTCTTACAAATCATATAAAGATCTACTGAAATGCATAAAAACACATTTACGTCCTTTTTTACTTGTTTTTTTTATACTAATCTGCTATGTCTTAAATCAAAAGCATGTAACACTAATCCCAACACAATCGACAAACAAAAACATTTAACACACAAATAAAAGGAGTAAAAAAAAAAAAAGGTAGAAAACGTCGATAGTTACCATTTCGTACTTTCATCATAAACTTCAGCATAAACAAACAAACCAAAAGAGAGAAAGAGAATAAAGCCGACCAGGTCGTGTCCACACTTCAGTCAATAGAACATGTCCTAATTCTTGCTGTCCGGACAGAATAAATGTAAACAAAAAAAAAATTGCCAAAAAAAAAAACAAAGAAATTAGCGAAGTAATATCGCCTTTAGCGAATGTATTCAAAAAAGCTTGGAGCCAAAAAATGTCAAGAGGAAAGCAAAAAAAAGTTGAAAAGATTTTGCACGCATACGCATAGACGAAAAGGACTGCGTGCAAAAAAAATAAATAAATTATAAAAATAAAATAAAATAAAACCGAGGTGAGGAATATAATCGCGGGGGAAAAAAACAGTGTTAAAGAAGAAAAATCGTTTGGCAAATTAGCAAGTGACAGATCTGTACGCTCTGCATTCAAAGGTATTGAAATGGAGCGTGCGAGAGAGAGAGAGAGAGAGAGGGGGGGGGGGGTAGATGGAAGAAGACGAAAGCAAGCAAAGATTGGGGCGAGGGGGGTTGGAGGGGGTTTGGGGGCTAAGCGAGAAAGCGAAAGAAGAGCAGGAAAAAAAACAAAAAAAACAGAGGACCGAATCGTTGTTGGAAGAGCGTGCGAGAGAGAGAAAGAGAGAGCGCTGGCAAACCTGACCGATGCTTCCCTTTTTTTTTTCCCTCTCCGACTCACTCCCTCTCTCCCTACGTTCGTTTCCTAACCATCGCCCCGAAAGTGTGCCAGCACCGGGCTGAACCCACCTATTTGGCACAGAGTCTCCCAATATGCTCAACCAATACGCACGCTTCGAGGCCTGAATGGGTGGGAGAGAAGGGGGTGAGAGATAGAGTAGCGACGGGGAGAGAGAGAGAGAGAGAGAGAGAGAGAGAGAGAGAGAGCGAGCGAGAGAGAGAGCGAGAGAGAGAGATCAGAGAGAGAATCAGAGAGAGCAGAAGCGAGCTTAGAGAGATGCGAGCGCGTTAATGCAATCAGTCAGTGGGACGGCGCTTTACTTTTGCCAAATTAACAAGTTCCGAGTCCAGAGATCATTAATTCCACACCAGCCAATCAGACGCTTTGGCTCCATTCAAACCCCGCCTTCTTGTTCCTCACATCCATATGCGTCACCCAGCACACTCTCCTCCATCATCATCATCATCATCATCATCGCTCTCCCAAAAAGCCCCTCGTCCTTATCCGTCCATCCCAGTCTTCTTTTCTCCAGCCGGGTTCATCCATCTCCATATCGTTCCCCTTTTCTCCATCCCTTCCTCAATCCCCCTCCATTCTCTCCCTCTCTCTCTCTCTCTCTCTCTCTCTCTCTCTCTCAAGCCTTGGCATGGGAACAGTGTGTGAACACACAGGGCTGAAATCCCTACAGACCCTCCAAACCAGCAGCTGCCTTCAGACCCACCACACAAACAAAGAAGCACGGAGAAGCACAGACAAACACCCTTCACCAACACTCGTAATAAACACCCGACACGCAAAGCCTGGGCGATGGACGTGATATTTAGCGTGAACATAAAATAATTTAAAAAAGAAAAACGTATACAGGTATGTTTTTCTTTCTAAAATTGATTAACTCCATTCGGGCAACATGTTTTCCCCACCCTCCAACTTAAAGTCTAATATTTTAGTCGCCCTTCGTTTAATTCCACAGGCTGTTTAATGACCACCTGAGTGCAGAAAGTACAAACCTCCATCGTCCGTGACCCGATAATCCGCTTTACGGAGGCGCACAAGTTGCTATCGTAAGACGGGATTCAGAAGACCTGGTCTAAATCACAGATAAATCCCCTGCCATGAGTTTAAGCAGCATATGCCGTAGCCTCCGGGTGCCGCCGAACTGCATCCCGGGCTTAAACTGAAGTAAATAAATAAGTAAATAAAAAAGGCTTGGGCCCGCGAAAACATCTTATTGATTGTCAAAACGGTTCATGTTTTGTTAATGCAATGTTAACTTTTGTTAAAGAAATGAACTTGTACATGCTTGACTGAAGTGTGTACATGATTATATTTAAGTGCACATCTGACACAACTTAAGCATAACATGTGTATTGTTGTGTACTTTATGGTAAGACAATACACAGATCGATTGAAATACTTTAGAACATTAGAGGGACTAGATATAATATAGGATTGAAAATAGTGTAGTGTGTGTGTGTGTGTGTGTGTTGTGTGTGTGTTTCAAGGTTTTAGTGGAGGCAAAATGAACCCAGTAAAACAGAAAGAGATTTCGTTGTTGAAATATTTGGCCACCATTTATACAATTTTCTTTCCATTAGTAAGGTTAAGGTTGGAGAGTCAAGTCTCAGGTGTAGCATAATAATATTAATGCAAGATAAACATGTGTGTTTGTGTTTGTGTGGTTTCTCTTACCAGAAATGCAAATGCTAGTGGTGAGGTGAAAACCAGGGCTTTCCACTCTATACACTGCGACCAATTTACCCAAATCCTCAGTATTTTATTATAGTATTTTTATATATATATATATATATATATATATATATAGAATATATATATATATATATATATATATATATATATATATATATATATATATATACTGTATATTATATAGTATTGTATTAGTATTTTCCATTCAAACAACGAAAATGTAACAAATTATAATTTTCCAGGGCCCTTTTGTCGTAAAATGATATTTGTATATTTGAAAATCACATTAATGTAGCAGGCTAAAAGGGTTATTCAATTAATACAATATTTAATTCATCCTCTACATTTTTTACACTGCAAATAATTTTTGTTGGTTTGTTGGTTTGTTTGTTTGTTTGTTTTGGGTCACATACCGACCCCGGAAGTGAGTTTTGCCACATAAAAGTGTTCAAATGTCATTTTAGACCTTATTAACACCCGTTTGAAGATCACTAATGATCACTAAAAGTGATTAATATTCATTATTTATTGTTTATGTGACTTATTTATTTAAATTAAAATAAAAAATAACGGCCGGTTAACTGTCACGCGCGTAGCACGTGAGCGACACGTGAGCCGAACAAAACGGTTCGGAAATGAAATATGTATTAATAGTTATTAAATCTATTTATAAAACGAGGTTTGAAAGTCTGGTTTAAACGTTTATATCTGTCCTTATATGGTGTTTTTGACGGAAACAAACAACAACAACAACAACAACAACGATTTGAAACGTATTTTCCGTTACGTCAGAAGCTCGTACTCACCACACGGCGAGAGCCATAAACACCTCTGTATTATTGACAAACAAGGAAAGTAAACACGTGTGTAATGAAAAGGAAATACGTGTTTTATTTTTGCTTTACTTTTTGTTGTTCAGTCGAATGAGTTAATGGAGCGCGAGCCGAGCTGCACGAGCACGCGCTCGCGCTCGGCCAAGTCGACCGCACGCGCGGGCTCAGCTGTCCCGTTTATTATTATAGGGTTATTTATGACAATAAAAACGTGTCGTTTTACAAACACACACACACACACACACACACACACACACACACGTGCGCGGGCACATACAATTTTCCTATATACATATATTTATTTTTTTTCCACCAGAGGAGTTTTTTTTTCCATCCAAAACCAAAATAAAATAAATATACAGAATAAAAAAAATAAAACCAAACCGAATTCTAATCGATTAAAATATCACAGTCAGAACACACGATTTAAAATGATTTATTAAGCCTATATTTCCAACAGATTGATGTATAAACACGTCACCGTATTCCTTTTTTTTTAACTTAATTAAATATAAAATAAAAGACACAAAAATCCGTATGTATATTTAGCCGACAGCTTGCTCCCGTAAAAAGGCCGTATGGCAATAAACAAGCCTGAAGTGGTTCATCTGTCCTCTTTATCCACCCGAGGAAATAATAAACCATTCATTAGATTTAATTCTATTCTCTTTGACCTTATTTAAGAAGCTTTTCAATTAAAAAAGAATTCATGATCAAAATGTCGGGTCAAGAATATAACTCGCACAGAAATCAATGGCATGTTTCTGCAACACAGTTTGGTGAAATCCTAAAGCAGAGTGTGCACATTTAACATACATAAATACACTTTAAATACATAAATGTATCGTTAAATATTAAATTATATAACTGCTTACATTTTTTTCGTTATATATAAAACAATTCCCTGAGGTTTTACATCCCTTTTTTCCATGTTTTTACAAAACAAAGGTTTTTCTCATATTTTTCTTGTAAGTCAAAATTTTCAAGCGAACCAAATATAAATTAATGCATTCATATATAATAGTATATATATATATATATATATATATATATATATATATATATTATATATATACACACACACACACACACACACATATATATATATATACACACACACACACACACACACACATATAATGCATACACCAATGCATACATATGCATATATATATATATATATATATATATATATATATATTGAGGGGGTGTATATATAGATATATATATAATAAACATGATATAATACAAATAATAATTATAACTAATATGAATCTTAAATTAAATTATAAACAATAAAAAAGCAAGTTTATCCTTGGCATTATAGTGCCTCACTATACAAGCAGAAAAATGATATACTGTGGCTCATTAGCAGTGATTATCCTGATCATATTTGCACAACACACACACATGAGGTTAATTAGGCTTCATGTCAGCTTTTGTGATCAGGCAGTAATTAATATTTTCGGCTGGACTATAAAAGGTGCCGTCTGCGGAGGGTAGAGGCCAGAGCTTCAGGTGGCATTTAAGTTAGAAAATGTATCTTTGAATGATGAATTCTATTCTATCTATCTTGTGATTTTTCCAATAGCGACAAAACTATTTTTTTTACTGTTACATGTCAAATTTGATCCATGACTTCACTTCCTAAAATGCCCAAAGAACAATGATTATTATCCAGTATTGTTATTCACCTCATCGTTTACTAGTTACACATGTAAATAATGTTATAAATGTTTTTTATTTTGGCCAAATTAACTAATACAACCATACAACTTGTTTTCAAGTAAAAAAAAAAGTTTTACTCATTATATTTATTATAGTGAAGACAACGGGATTTATCTGACTATATAGGTTTATATTAAAACATACCCCCAAAATACATCACTTGTGTTTTCTTTTCTTTTTTTCTTAATATTATTAACCATATTGACATCTGTTGTGTTAAGAAGACCTGTGCATGTAGAAGTAAACATACACACACACACACACACACACACACACATATATATCAGATTATGCATCAGCAGCATGTTTTTTTCTCATATATATATATATATATATATATATATATATATATTATATATATATATACATATATACTATATATATATATATATATATATAATAGGAAACACATTCTGGCTATGATAGATTGACACATAGATAGATAAAGAGCCGCCTATTATATATATATATATATATATATATATATATATATATATATATATATATATATATATATATATATATTATTAGTAGTATTTATTTCTTTTTTTCTTTTTCTTTTACCATAATCATATGTACACGCTTATGCTTACTAATATCCCCTACTAAGCTCTTTGTGTTAAATCATAATTTGAGTGTTCTTCATAGTTATAATCAATGAAAACGTACCATTCTTACGGCCAATGCACTTATTATGATGTCCTTTCCTTTCTTCAAAATCTCATCCTGTATGATTAAACGAAACAAAAAAAAAACACCCACATTTACATATATAAAACTTTTTCATAAACCCTGTACAAAATATATCCTTCATTACACTACTATCTATAAGCTATAGCACTGTATTCAAGCACACTTCTGTTTATTTTCTATATCATATATTAATATTTTGCACTGCTAACACTGCGCTTCTGGTTCCTGGTGCCTGGGCCCGTAACGGTAACGTGCAATGACAAAGTATATCTAATCTAAAGTATGATATATATATATATATATATATATATATATATATATATATATATATATATATATATATATAAATTGGTTTGGGGGTAACATTTCAGATCCCAAAAGCTTGGTTAGGGCAAGTGAACTGAATCTGAACTGCGAAGGCGGGCCCAGAGCGAGGCCTTGATCCTGGAAGCCGGTCACTGGAGGTTCAGGAGGCACCCTGGCAATGACACTGTAATGGTAAAAGCAGCAGCCAGGCACCACACACACACACACACTCACACACACACACACACACACACACACACACACACACACACACACACACACACACACACACACACACACACACACCACACACACAGCCTAATGCTAGATGGATTGATTAACTTAATAGCCAGCCAAAGAAATGAAGTACAGGAAGGCTAACAGCGCGTAGCCTCCGAGCCGTATCACATTTCCGGCCTGGTGTTAACGAACTAATAACTGCTGCCTTCTGAAAAAGAAAAAGAAAACTCTAATGACTTGCCACGTTCTCCTTCTTCTCAATGTTCTGTCTTTCCCGTCCTATTTCGGGGCCCCTCCTTCTCCGCAAAACCTCGTTCTTGATTGCCGCTCTCATAGAGACCCCTTCCCCCTCTCTCTCTCTCTCTCTCTCTTGTTGTCTTTCTTTCATTATTTTCTTCCCCCTGTGCCAGTCTGCAGGGCCCAGTGCCAACCCTTCTCCTCCAGTGGGCACCGTGCCCCGTACTTTATGCAAATCAAGCACCAGCTTCCTTCTTCTTCTCTACCCCTCCTCCTCCTCCTCCTCCTCCTCCTCTATTCCTCTCCTTCTCTACTTTCCTTCTTCTTTCCCTTTCTTTTTCACACTTCCTGCAATGATATAACATTTTCACGTTATGAAATTCGTAAAGGAAAGAGACTTTTTTATTTTAATAAGTTGGTCCAAAAGTTGGCTTTATTTATTTATTTGTTTATTTGCTTATTTATTTATTTCAGTGATGATTCAGCTAGCATGCAACATTCCTGCTCCGACTCAATTCATCCTTCCTCCTAAGCCCCGCCCTTCCACGTTCACAACAATAAAAACGTATCCACTGTTTAATGCGGTCTTCGCAAAGGAAACTCATCGTCTTCAAACCCACACACACACACACACACACACACACACACTCGTCAATACACACGATTCACACAACTCCTCTGCTTTCATTCACAAACGCCAACAAGGCAGTCCATTCACGAAACAGACGAATTCACTTTGTGTACCTAACAGGCGTTTTCGGTACAAAGATCACACTGATAACAATCCGACAAACACACACTTATACACACACACACACACACACACACAAACACGCAAACACACACACATAAACACACACCACAAAAACACCACACACATAGCAGGGTCACACCATGCAGCCGGGTCTTAATTATAGGACTGTAAAAGTGAATTACCGCAAGCTACATGTGATCAGGACACACACACACACACACACACACACACACACACACATATATATGTATATATATATATATATATATATATATATATATATATATATATATATATATATAGTGATATATATTATGATATCTATAAAATTAGAGAAAGAACAGTCTTTTATAACCAAGTGAGTGTGAGTGTTTATATTTAAAGGAGTGAATGAGAAGCAGGAAGACACCGTATGAACGAGGTTAGACGAGGTCGAGTGTCTGCATTATCAGCCAAAAGATTCCTGGCTACAAGGGTGCGCTTGGCGATATTATGTTACAAACGTAAAAATCGTGCGATACGGAGCCTTCGTTCGGCTCCGTATCGACGCCCTAATAAATGTATGCCGTTCGGCAGACGCTCTTATGCAGAGCGACTTATAACTGAGCATTTGAGGGTCTTGTGTAAAGGTATAGCAGTGCGGTGGTGCTGCGATTTCGACTCTTCCTACCAGAACTCCGACAGAATGTTTACTGAGCTACGACACATACACACACCTCTAGGAAATGGACGGTCATGAACTGGACAAATCGACTGTCCTGGACGATTAGATTGTCCTAGTCCTGGATGAACGGACTGTAATTGTCCTTGGCTGGACAAATAAACTGTCGTTGTCTGGGACTGGACAAATATACTGTCCGTTTTCTGGACAAATAGACTGTCCTTGTCTTGCACTGGACAGACTAACTGTAGGTGTGCTTGGCTGTACGAATGGACTTGGACTGGATGAACAGACTGTCTTTGTTCTGTAATGGATGGATGGACCTTCACTGTCTTGCACTGGACAAACACAATGTAGTTGCCCTGGACTGGAGGAATGGATTGTCCCTGTGTGGACAAATAAACTGTCCTTGTCTTGCACTGGACACACTTGCTGTAAGTGTCCTTTGGTCTGCACGAATAAACTTGGACTGAATGAATAGACTGTCCAATGTTCTGTGCTGGACGGATGGACCTTCACTGTCCTGGACTGGACAAGTTCTGGCTGAATAGAGCTTTGAAACTATTTTATAGGAACGAAGGGAGATATGAGAGACGAGAGACGAATCTGACAGCACAGTCGCTGGAGTATGAAGTCGATTTAATCGAGTCTACACTGGAGACAACTCTCTCCCTCCGTCTCTTAGTGTCGCTCTGTCTTATGTGGTTCTCTGTAATTGTAGTTTGCTCGTCGTCTTTTACTTTGCCAAGTGGTTTTCTTCTAGTAGCCACTGTGCAATCAGAGCCACCGCTTTCATCATGCGCTTTCACGTTCGGGGATGTAAAACGGGTTTGATGTGTGTTTGTGCTCGTGATGTAAACATTCTCTGACAGCGACCAAAAATGTTCATTTATAATATCGCTCATTATAACCCCTTTATTATAGACCCAGCATTAGGACTTCATATAGATACTAAAACGACAAGACAATCTATCAATCAACAAATCAATCAATCTATCTGTCTGTCTGTCTGTCTGTCTATCTATCTATCTATCTATCTATCTATCTATCTATCTATCTACCTGTGTCTGTCTGTCTGTCTATCTATCTATCTATCTATCTGTCTATCTGTCTATCTATCTATCTATCTATCTATCTATCTATCTATCTGTGTGTCTGTCTGCCTGTCTATCTATCTGTCTATCTATCTATCTATCTATCTATCTATCTGTCTGTCTGTCTGTCTGTCTGTCTATCTATCTATCTATCTATCTATCTATCTATCTATTCTATCTGTCTGTCTGTCTGCCTGTCTATCTATCTATCTATCTATCTATCCGTCTGTCTGTCTGTCTGTCTGTCTATCTATCTATCTATCTATCTATCTATCTATCTCATCTATCTATCTACTATCTATTTATCTATCTATCTATCTATCTATCTATCTATCTATCTATCTATCTATCTATCTATCTATCTATCTATCTATCTATCTATCTATCTATCTATCTATCTATCTGTCAGTATCTATATCTGTCTATCTATCTATCTATCTATCTATCTATCTCTATCTATCTATCTGTATCTATCTATCTATTTATCTATGTGTCTGTCTGTCTGCTTGTCTATCTATCGATCGACCGACCAACCGACCTATCTATCTATCTATCTATCTATCTATCTATCTATCTATCTATCTATCTATCTATCTATCTATCTGTCTATCGCTCTATCTATCTTAGCAATTATTATCACATTATCGCAAATTGGCTTTAACGACACTAATGTTATTAACGTGTGCTATAACGCAGCGTGCGTTACTATGTGAGTGATCTGTTCCTTCACCCTGCGTCGTGTCGGCGAATGAACGAAACCCGAACAATAAAAAAGAGCAAACAAATAAATAAACGTTCAGTGCATCCACTCACGCTTCCTAAAATTCCCTCTGAATTACACCTACTAGCTGCGCATTCACAACAGGTACGATCTCCTCACTATATTATATACTATATATATATATATATTATACACTATACTATATTACAGTATGGAACCTTACGCAAGCGCATCGCATTCCCAAATCCGTATTACGCAATAAAGCGCATTTTTACTGAACGCAATAAAGCGCTTCCGTATAACCTAAACACCGTATCACCAGTTTATATGGAAAAGCAACCGGAACACAATTCTTAAAGGAGCCACGTCCCATATTTTACACTTCAAGCCAAAACCATTGGAAGAATAGAAGAAACCAAAAGAAGAGTATATATATATATATATATATATATATATATATATATATATATGGGGCACATCTTATCTTAATAGATATATAGATCAGAGCACATTTATCAATGGACTTTGTTTCAAAGCAAAGGAGCAAAAGTAATTATTAATTAATTTTATATTATATTTTATTATATTAAATTATATAAGTTTGGGGGGGGGGTTATACTTTTATTTATATAATTTGTAAATACTTTTCCTTATAACTGTAAGTTTACATGTAATGAGTGAGTCAGGGGTGACTGTGACGAGAAGTGGCGTCACTACTTTTAAAGTACAGAGTGTATCTCTACTTTAACTCCACTACTTGTTTTGTGTATTTCATCTACCACTGACACACACACACACACACACACACACACACACACACACACACACACACACTTCAAGATGCATCCACATCACAAGATGGCTTGGCTTTTATGTCAGTGAATACGAATGAAAAGGGAGAATGATTGTCCGTGTGTGTGTGTGTGTGTAACCCTCGTATGTGTGTGTGTGTGAGACCAGAGAGAGAGACAGAGAGAGAGAGAGAGAGAGAGAGAGAGAGATAGAGAACAAATAGAGAGACAGCTGAGTAAGGAAGAACGCTCCCATCAATTTACAAAAGACAAAAGGGTGAAAGCTGCGTGTCGGAAATGAAACGCCTCGGACACAAAAGCTCGCCTCGGACGAATTCAACTGGAGTGCTAGCAGAAGAGCTGGAGAGGGTTCGAAGCACCTGGAACAACACACACACACACGCACACACACACACACACACACACACACACACACACACATATCCAGCAAAATGGTAGATTGTAGTACCAGAACTTGGTTTGTTCCCTCAACTGAATCATTTCGTGTGAATTAGTCAGAACCCATAAAAATAAAAATATATGTGGTTTTATACGAGGGTCAAAGGTCAATCCTGCGGTCTTTTTTTTTTCTTTCCGTCACCACTGAGCAGTTCTGCATCATCTTCTTCATCTTTTATAGCTTTTCTTTTTTCCACAAGCGCAATAAAAAGGCGTCAGAATCTGTAGCGCAGGAGTTCGTGCTGGAAGCAGAGCGCAAACTCGGCTTTATATAGAGATCATGAGATTCACATGTAACGTGCGGCGTTTCTATTGTACATCGTCATTATACCATTCATACACTGCAGTGTGTGTGTGTGTGTGTGTGTGTGTGTGTGTGTGTGTGTGTGTGTGTGTGTG
>JACRUU010000022.1:13040706-13058206 GCA_030449085.1 Kryptopterus vitreolus
TGTCTGTCTATCTATTCTGTCTGTCTGTCTGTCTGTCTGTCTATATCTGTCTGTCTGTCTGTCTATCTATCTATCTCTCTGTCTGTGTCTTTGTATCTATCTATCTATCTGTTTGTCTCTGTCTGTCTGTCTGTCTGTCTATCTATCCATCCATCCATCCATCCATCCATCCATCCATCCGTCCATCCATCCATCCATCCATCCATCCATCCATCCATCTATCCATCCGAGGATTACTGGTCCGTCTAAAAAGGCTGCAAGAACCAAGGAAGCAGTTTGGAGTCAACAATGTGTCTATAGACAAGCTTCGAGAAACCTTCAGAAACCCTCCACATTTCTCCTCAGGTTCTCCGGTTTCCTCCTGGAAACAAGCCGAAACGGCTGTGCTAAAACGCCCCGAGGTGCTAAAATGATGCGCATGTCGTTTTGAGAGGAACCGGGGTCGCCCATCCAGACGGCATTTCCCTCTTCGGATCCAACACGGATCCTGACGTTCCTGCCGAAGTCGAATTCACGTCATCCCAAATCGAGGCCCAAAATCCACCGCGAAGGCCGTCGTCGTTTGTGCAAGTATAAGCAAGTCCGACCCTTTTAGCCCGAAGTATCAAACGAGTCTCATGTATTAAATATCAAGTCCCAAGTCAAACAAGCCAAAGTCCTAGGTTTCTTTCTTTTTCTTTTTTTTTTTAAACCAACCTAACGCCTCCGACCTATTCATTTATATCAGTTACATGTACAAATACACCCGGAGAAACATAATACGCCGGTGTGTTCTTGTTTGGCATTGTTTAGCACACGCAGAATACACAGACATAAGCCTTCGCCCATGGCTCGCTGCGTGTCTGGTACTTATTGTACACCTATCTGGCCACAAGCCTAAGAATCGTTTACAGCGCGCCTCGCGATAAGTGGATCTTAAGCAAATTTACCGCCGGTATTATTTTCGCCGCGTTCCCTTTGTTTGACGTTCATTAGGAAGCGCTTGCTGGATTACGCGGTTATGTTTGCGTCAATTTCGGCTACAAAGATTCTATTAGATAAAGCTAGCTGAGGTAACTTTACGCCCCCTGGTAGACGAAATTGTCCATAACCAAGTCTTGTTAAGGGTTAAGGGCTTCATTCAGGGAACCGACAGCGGTAGATTGGATCAATGCCCCTGATTTAGCACTTCCAGCGTTGTCAAAAAAAAACAAAATGTTATTGTTTTTGCATAATGTTACTATTCGCATACAGTTGATAGGAACGAAAGAAAGAAGCAAGTAAAATAGACAAAAAATAATAATAATAATTTAAACATGGGGGGCACGATGATTTAGTGGTTAGCACGTTCGCCTCACACCGCCAGGGTCCGGGTTCGATTCCTGTCTCGGCCATGTGTGTGTGGAGTTTGCATGTTCTCCCCGTGCCTCAGGGGGTTTTTCCTCCGGGTTCTCCGGTTTCCTCCCCGGTAAAAAAACATGCACGGTAGGTTGATTGGCACCTTGGAAAATTGTCCCTAGTGTATGAATGAATGTGTGTGTGTGTGTGTGTGTGTGTGTGTGTGTGCCCTGTGATGGGTTGGCATTCCATCCAGGGTGTATCCTGCCTTAATGCCCATAGACGCCTGAGATAGGCACAGACTCCCCGTGACCCGAGGGAAGATCGGATAAAGCGGAAGAAGATGAATGGATGAATGAATTTACACATGGAGAAAAGAAAGGATAAAAAGAAAGAAACTAGTAAGTCCTTACTAGGCAAAATTAAATAAAATAAATAAACAAAAGCAAACAATTGGAAAACATTTTTTATTGCGTAATATTAGCATGATTAACTCGGATTATCAGTAGTAACTCAGATTTAACTGATTAGTCGTCTAAATTAACTTTGATGATTGTGGATTTCGCTTATTTGTAACGTTGCCTTTACGTAAGTATATAAACGTACCGCTTTACAGTGCAGAGATAATATCGAGACATGAACGATGGTATAATTTGTTAAATAATATGTTTTATAGAATTTAGCAAAGGGGCATGGTGGCTTAGTCATTAGCACATTCGCCTCACACCGCACAGGGCCTGGGTTCGGGTTCCTCTCGGCCATGTGTGTGTGTGGAGTTTGCATGTTCTCCCCGTGCCTCAAGGAGGTTTTTCTCAGGGTTCTCGGTTCTCTCCGGGTTCCCCCGGTAAAAACCAAAAACAGGCACGGTAGGTTGGGCAAAAAAATTGTCCCTAGTGTATGAATGTGTGTGTGAGATTGTGTGTGTGTGTGTGCCCTGCGATGAGTTAGCATTCCATCCAGGGTGTATCCTGCCTTAATGCCCATAGACGCCTGAGGTAGGCACAGACTCCCCGTGACCCGAGGGAAGATCGGATAAAAGCGGTTGAAGATGAATGAATGAATTTAGCATTTATAACTGATGTAATTTAGCAGATATTTTCAGTCAACCTTTAATCTCGGACTATTGGGATTTTCATGCATGTTGTAGAAATCGACCCGAGTCCTGGTACAACTAGGGATAGATGTTAAGAAGACGCCTCGCACGTTCGACCCCTTGTGCGTCCACTCCTCTGAACAACTGCGTTCGACTTCACTGAAATCTCTCTCCTCAGTACCCGTCAACACAAACATCTCCTAATTCATGTGCTAGTTTATACATTATACATTATACCGTTCTCTTGTTTACTAAATACGCCACAAAAATGTGGGTATTGCAAAAGTAGAACACTAAAAAAAAAACAAACCCTATTGTTTAATGTAAACCAGAAGGGAATATGTTCAATTGTCCCGGGACAGAATTTGTATGTGTTCTTCTATTGGTCAGTTTTGCCATGTTACATTGTATAAAGCGCTCGCCAGAATCTTATTTATATATTGGGCACATGTGCACTTTGCTTTTTGTTACTAATTACATTTTCTACTTTTCCTTTGTGATTAGTTTAGCATTATGTACAGTCCTGTGTCTGGTTAACGTAGCTTGTCTGTTATAGCACTTTGGTCCTGGAGAAATGTTGTTTTGTTTCACTATATACTGCACTGGATATTGTTTACTTGATGTGAAACGAGTCTTCATTTTCCCTTTGTTGATATTTATATGCTTTCTTCGAACAACGAGACTGTTTTCCTTAGTGTGAAGGGATGATTTGTCTTGCCACTGTGTTTTTGCTATTTCATTTATTATAGCGATTTGTCAGATTGAGTCCCTTTATTTTAGATAACATTCTGACTGGATAGATTTGAAACCAATTAATTTGTTGAAAGAAAATTCATTTTAGATTATGGATTGGATTGAATGTGTTGTTTTATAAATACCACTGACACATTTTGTATTAACAGGGCAGATGTCCCTTATCCCTTATTTCCAACATCATTTCCCTTAGGTGATTAGTCAAGTATGTATAATAATATAATAATATCCTTTATTGGTCACATATACATTACAGCACAGTGAAATTCTTTTCTTCGCATATCCCAGCTTGACGTTGGTAGTTGGGGTCAGAGCGCAGGGTCCGAGCCATGATACGGCGCCCCTGGAGCACAGAGGATTAAGGGTCTTGCTCAAGGACCCAAGGGCGGCAGCTTGGCCATACCGGGGCTCATAGAGGGCAGATCCGGACGAAACGAATGGTAAGAACCACACATGTACCTGATCGGACCAATCAGTGTGCTCGGTTTTAGTGAAACAAAAAACAAAACGAGAGTGACGAGCGCTAAAATTGGGCTTTGAAACACCAAAAACGCAGAGAAAATACACACTCACCAGTCCAGAGGCATGTACATTCTGGTAGCGTATCAACGCCCGGTATTTTGTGCAGTTTTGCAAATGAATACTGTTCAATACTGATGGTTTAACTCACGATTGTTCGATTTTACAATGATGTTTTATCACTATCATTATTGTAAAATCGAACAATCGTGACTTAAACGATGAATATTCGTAGTAGAAACATAGAAAAACCAAATTAGCATAATAGTTGTTTTGTGAATGGTCTTAAATCTTATCGGTCAGGAAAAAAACTTGTGTGAACAGGATTACGTGTAACGGCAGTTGAGAAAATCACCCTAAGGGTCGACTCCACCCAAACGTGACGACGGTTTGACGATGGTTTGAACAAAACGCGAAGCAAAGCTACAGCGAACATGTCCTGTTTACAAACCTCATTCGTTTTTCCTTTTTTTTTTCAACCACAGTGGGAATAATGGTACGAGCCAGGCTGGTGATGTCAGATACCAGCGACTGGTTAACAAGGCCGTGTGCTACTTGAAGAGTTCACCCAGATTCCTTTGATTTCCTTTCCCCGTTCAATTACAAACCGGTTTCTTTCGAGGATAACAGCTATGCAAATTAGACAGGCTCCAACTAGCCTTGACCTTCTCCCAACTGTTTTTTTTCCCCCCCCTCAGCTCCACTGATCTGTCAGGAGAACACGTCTCCTACGATGCAGGACGGTAAACAACAAACGTTCAGGGAAAAAAAATACAAATAAAAAAAAAATCCCAGTCCCGTCGCTTCGCTTCACACGTTCATTTTGTCCCACAGGGTTTCCCGTAGTAGCGACTTCAGCTAGGAGCTGGCATGGTGCCACGTGCTAACGGCACGATGCCTTCAGGTTAGTGTCTGGATTTCACCACCTCCGTGAAAGGCAGTCTAAACACACATAACGCAGAAGTGCGGCTGGACACACACACACACACACACACACACACACATAGCTGGGGAATGAAGCACGATTCCTGGCACGCCGCCACCCAGCTATAATCACACCCGTGCACTTCTATATAGGCTCTGCCTGCTCGAATCACTTCACGAGTGCGGTTTCGAGGGTGGCGAATGTGCAAAACGACGCATTCAGACAGAAACCCAGTGTGTCCAGCGTGATCCAGAAGATCCCATATGAGCGTCTCTCTTGTGTAACTTTCTGACATTTTGGACGTTTTTTCTCAGCGTTCGCAAAAAATGATCATGTCAAGTTGATGTTTCCGAGTTTGACAAATTCCACAGAAGCTTGTTTTCCTTTCGATGCTAAGTGTGATAAAAAGAACCATTTTTACTTTACAAGTTTGTGCTTAGCATTTTTTTTACTACATATATGTGAGGAAAGAAAATCTCCTGACATTTTTCCACTGTGACTTTTAAAGTTCTTACTATATTAAACTTAACACATATGTGTTGCTTAGCTAGCGTGCTGATATCAGAGTAGTGCTAAATTTGAAAAGATGAAGCCAAAGTCATTGGAATATTGACATTTGTCGACATTTTTATGGTTAGCTAACAAAAGGTGGGATTTTTACAAAAATTTTAATGTCTATTCGTTCCTGAGGTCAATTTTCTGACTAAAGTTCTCAAGATAATATTCCTAGTAGAAACTCATATTTATGAAATATAAAGACACATATTTGGCAGATAAGCAAAATATCTTTTTTTTACCAGTTTGTTTGTATCCATTAACCGAGAATTTCCTGAGGTAAATTTTCTGACTAGAGTTCTCAAGATAATATTCCTAGTAGAAACTCATATTTATGTTATATTTCTATTTAAAAAATTGACTCGTGAAATATAAAAACACATATTTGGCAGATAAGCAAAATATTTTTTTTACCAGTTTGTTTGTATCCATTACTTGAGAATTTCCTGAGGTAAATTTTCTGACTAAACTTCTCAAGATAATATTCCTAATAGAAACTCATATTTATGTTATATTTCTATTTAAAAAATTGACTTGTGTTTTACCAGTTTGTTTGTTTCCATTACCTGAGAGTTTCCTGAGGTAAATTTTATGACAGAAGTTTACAAAATGATGTTCTTTGATACAAAATTTCCATAAATAAAGACACTTGTTTAGCTAAGCTAAAGCTCAGCTAAGCAAACAAGCACTAGCTTGTATGTAACAATTACCTCAAAAGTTCCTGAGGTAAAATTTCTGACCAAAGTTTACGAGATAAGAATATTTACATGAAACAGGAAAGGAAAAACTGTTTTGGTGAAAAAAAGATTCAACATTTTAATCAGCTAAGCAAACAGGCTAGCGTTGCATCTAACTGTATGTATCCGTCACTGCAAAAACAAAATTCTGAGGTACTTTTAACAATTAAGTTTATAAGATAAACTTCTTTGATATAAATTTTGTATTATTTTTCATAAACATTTCTAAAAAGAAAAACAAACAAATTAGCATTTGTGCTAATTTGTATATTGAGTAACTCGAGTTAAAAATTTCTGACCTTGGTATATTCCTTCGTACAGGAAAGAAGTCTTTTACAATTTTCATCAAAAGAAAACAAAAAAATTATTTGTGGAAAATAAAGTTATTGAAATTTACTCAGCTACCAAACAAGTTAGCATTTGTACTCCTTTGCATCCATGCTTTACCACAAAAGTTTCTGAGGTACAACTCAATTTTCGTCCAAAGTTTCCGCAATTAAATTTCTGACATTTTGCGTGAAAAGGAAAGAAATAAATGTGTATTTTTTTCCTTTGTTGACATGAGCATTTGTACTAGTTTGTATGTCTTGCTAAAGATACTGAGTACTGTTTGTATTTAGGAAGACAATTGTAACACAATTGAGTTGTCATTTCTCACAGTGAAAGTTCGATTTGCCAAACATTTGTTTGTTTGTTTTTTATTTGTAACTATTACGCTCAGCTATCGTTAGTCATTAGCTAGCTCAAGCTCGCTTCTATACCAATTTATTTGTCTGGCAAAGACCGTTTTCTATGCTTTTACCACCACCAGTATTATTATTATTATTATGCTGCAAACTGTGTAGTTAACTGTCCTTCGCACGTTCTTGCAAAGGCAGCACAAAACTGCACTTTTAATCGTTTACATTCCTCGTTTTATTTCCGCACTGTGCCGCGACCTGTGGCAGCGAACGCTTAGAAACGTGAACGAGAGAGAGAGAGTAAGAGAGAACCACAGGAATGCCTACATCAGCAAGATTAATGTTAAGTGCGTTGAAGACACACAAACTCTCTTTCTCATACACAAACATACACACACGCACACTGACAAACACACACACACACACACTCACACACACACACACACACACACACACACACACTCTTTCCATCCTATGCACACATTTCCCTTTGCTTGGTGCCTGGATCGGTTGCCACTCATTCTTCTCGTTAAGCGTCTACGGCTGCAGCCTATAAGTAAATAAACAGTGATCCCTTCTCCACCCCACCCGAAACCACTTTCTCCCTCTCCGCACTCATTTAAAAAACCGCTCTCTCCCTCCCCCCTGCTCGTTTAGAAACCGCCATCCCTCCTTCCACTCCTTTATAAACTGCCGTCCACCCCTACACTCATTTACAAAACCACCATCCCTCTCTCCACTCGTTTAAAAGCCACCATCGCCTCCCTCGTGTCCGCATCCCTCCAACTGCACTGACTGAGGGTTTTTTTTTTGGAAAAAGTCTGTGTGTTGCGGGGGGGGTATCAGGGGGTAATATGTAATATTTAATGCGCTCCATCAGAGCATTATCGTGCGTGCAGCATTCCACAAAAATGAGCCGCTCCAATCGGAATGAATGATCACACTCTGTTTAGCATGCAGATTATTCACCGTCTCCCGCCCGTCTTAGCTAATGCGCGCCGACTTTAAAAGCCGCTCCGGAATTGCCTACATGTGTGGAGTTTCATCTGCCATTACGGTTTATTTGAAAGATAATCATCGCGGAGGTCCTCTGGGATTAAGTATCATTATCAGATAATCCACTGCACACCTGGACCTGATTAGAAGCAATCCGACATCAAACCCGACGACTCCGAAGAGCACAGTTTGGAACTTGGCCTTGGGCTCGGATTAAAGCTTCAAACGAGGGCTTTTATTATGACGTTTATGGACTTGTACGACAGCGAGCGGCATATGCGCCGCGCGACCTCCTGACAGGCGCCGTTTACCGAGATGCCGTGATTTTAATTAGCGCTGACGTGGCCTCGCGAGACACGCTTCCAACTTTACACCTGTACACACGCCACAGGAATCGCCTGGACCGGGACACGTTCACAACAAGCTTGCGTTCAAAAACAGTTTTATTCAATGCTCAAACACTTCTACTCAATTCTATCCCATTTTTCGAGAATTAAGGGCCTTGCTCAGGGGCCCAGGAGAGTCAGGTTTCTGGATTTTGGGAGTTCTAGAATACAAACCATGATGATATCAATTCCACTCTTTAAATCTATTATAACTCTAAATCTATTTTATTCTGTTGCGTTAAATTGTATGCTATTGGCGCATTTTTTGCTTGCGTACAACCTAAACGTATCAAAAGTTTATATGGAAAGCAACCGGAACAGAATTCTTAAAGGAGCCACGTCCCATTAAAACAACCACTAAAAAAGTAACAATGAAAACGCAATTCAATATTTTCATGAAATGACAGCCCTAAAATATTTCGTCTCCATTTTGTTCGATTGTTCCAATTACATTACATTCACTCTAGTGTACTCTATTCAATTCTATAGTCCAATTCTATTCCACTTTAACACACTCTCTTGTATTTTTTTATTTATTCCAATTTAAAGTGATTCTATTATTCAATTCGTTTCCATTATTCTCAATTATTCAACCCTATTGCACTGTACTATAGTATTTAATTCAATTCAATTTTATTTATATAGCGCAGTGTTTTCACAGTGTGCACTGTCGTATTTAATTATATTTTATTGTTCCACTTTAATGCACTTGTTTATATTCTGTTATTCATTCATATTCCATTATTCCACTCTGATGTATTCGCCATGGATTCTGTTTTTTACATTATAGACCCTCAAGCAAAAACATTTTTTGTGCAAAGAGTCGCTGAGAGAAAAATGCACACACACACACACTCACACACACACACGGCAGGCAAAGCTTCAGTGCAGGAGTGTTGTATACGTTAATAGGTACATATCCCGTGCTCAGTATAATCCAAACTGTAAACAATGCTCTCTGCCATCCAGCACGGCTTGTCCTCGGAGTTCACGTCAGGTAACGATATTGTAAGTTACACAACGGCGTGGTGATATTTCCCTGACACGTGGAGAGGTGCCAGCGAGCGCTTATCTACTGACCAAGCTGCGCACTTTGGACGAAAGGTCAGGAGATTGATCCTGTCTAGAGAGAAAGAGAGAGAGAGAGAGAAACACACACACACACACACACACATACACACACAAAACATGGCATATGGTGCCACCCCGATACAACAATTCGTCTTTCTGTCTGATCGACTTAAATAAAAAATGATGTTTATTAATATTCAATCTGGCAACGTGTCTTTCATTTAAGGCCTCTTTTAGTGTCGTCCTTTTTAGACACACATCACAGGGATGACTGATCTATATTAGTCTTTCTGGTATGGATGATTTAAACAAGCTGTCTGCACGTCTAACACCACACACACACACACACACACACACACAGAAGACAGAAATAAATGACCTTGGATGTGTTCTATCAATACAACAGCACTGATAGTGCTAGTGTGTACACACACACACACACACACACACACACACACATACTACTTATTTGCCAAAAACAGATCCTTGCATCATACTATCACAAGTCGTGTCAGTTAACAAAACGACTATAACATTTCTTTAACATTCATCTGCTCAGTTTTGCTGTTTATTGCCCGCAAGCTGGAGATGTGGACAGAGGCACATAGTGAAAGATCCCATAGGACTTAGTCGACGAAACACACACACACACACAAACACACACACGCATCATTCCCAGCCCAGAAAGTGGCTTCTCCATGCAACTCGCTTAAGGATTGACAAATTGAAAAATTACGAGACGCAGGAGGATTGCGTGGAAATGCGGCAACGGCGTCCCAAAACCAACTCGGGTTACTGGAGAAGAGGGAAAAAAACAAAACAAAAAAACAAGAAAAAGATAAACAATTCGGGACAAAATATGAAGTAACTGTTATGAAAGGATCTATTATGACCATGGTTCCAAACACACTGAAGTGATTAGGGGTTCTGTGGTTATGTAATGCATGTGTGTGCATGCATGTGTGTTCGTGTATGTGTGTGTGTGTATGTGTGTGTGTGTGTGTGTGTGTGTGTGTGTGTGTGTGTGTGTGTGTGTGTGTGTGTGTGTGTGTGTGTGTGTGTGTGTGTGTGTGTGTGTGTGCAAATTTGCTCAACTACCACAAATAGTTTTAAGGACAATCCTGGGTGGAGATAATATCAATAATAATCTCATATGCAAACAAAATGCGACCAATTGACTGTCACGGTGCTGTCAAATGCTTCATCCTGATTGGTTGATTTGTTTTGTTGTTGATTTGGGGGAAATTTATAGAAATGCTCTGTATTATATTAGCTCGCTTGAGTTAACAGGTTATTGTTTATTGTCCATTTACATGTTTTATTTTATTAGCTGTTTAACTCATTTTTGAGACCAATGTTGAGTTGAATTAGCTTATTAGTCGACTGTTACACTAAAGTTAAGGCTAAACTGAAACTTTGAATCTATTTAGCTTATTTTATAATTGTTATTTTATAATTTATATATATGAACATAGGAGATAAAGGGGAATTCAGGTATTAAAGGATTTTAAGCTAAAAAAAATCAAAAATCTGATTTCTCATGGATAAAATCTATTAAAAATGTTTATAAAGTGCAAAGAATATATATATATATATATATATATATATATATATATATATATATATATATATATATTTTTTTTTTTTTTTTTTTTTTTTTTTTTTGATAGGTTGATAGTTCAAGCCCCATGGTATCTCTCAGCTGTCACTCATTGGGGCCCTTAAACATGGCCCTAACGTCAATTGCTGGTATATATATATTTTAAACAATATATATATATATTAAACAAAAAAAATTCACCGAAGCTTTCTAAAAATAAATAAATAACTAAACAAATCACAGGTATATATATATTTTAAACAATATATATATATATATATAAAAATAAAAAAATTCACCGCATTGAGAATTTTCAAACAGACAAACAGTATGTTTTCTACTGTGTGATTCTACTCTATTTCAAGGCTAAGTGTAAATACAGGTAGCACAAGTACAGTTCAGGAAAAATAGAGAGACGATTCCCTCTCTCTCTCTTCCTCTCTCTCTCTCTCTCTCTGGATTTCATTCCTGAGACGAGATTTGAGAGTTGAACGTGGCATTCTCTGGGAAAAAGAAACACAAAGTTCCTCTCTGAGGCTCAACTTTTCACTTCCTTAGGCATAAATAACAAAATCAACACCTCATCGGTTCATGGGACATCATTCATTCATTCATCTTCTACCGCTTTATCCGATCTTCCCTCGGGTCACGGGGGGTCTGTGTCGATCTCAGGCGTCTATGGGCATTAAGGCAGGATACACTCTGGATGGAATACCAACCCATCAGAGGACACACACACACACACACACACACACACACATTCATACACTAGGAACAATTTTCCAAGGTGCCAATCAACCTACCGTGCATGTTTTTGGACCGGGGGAGAAAACCGGAGAACCCGGAGAACCCGGAGAAAAAAACCCCCTGAGGCACGGGGAGAACATGCAAACTCCACACACACACACATGGCCGAGACGGGAATCGAACCCCGCCGACCCTGGAGGTGTGAGGCGAACGTGCTAACCACTAAACCACCTTTAAACCACCGTGCGCCCTTCTAGCTTTATATGAAACTTCAAAATAAAGTCGATTGGATCTATTCCGGTATGTCCCTTTTAATCCACCCATACGCACCATTCATAGACACATGAACAAGGCTCGGTAATTATACGACAAATATTGACTTTCACAATCAGTCGATGATCCAGGTGCAATGAAAAAGTCTCTGTTTACAAGAAAGTCATTATTTATTTATGTTTAGACACCGTCGCATTGTACACCTAGAAGTCGAAGGATGTCAAAAAACGATCGTGCAATGGTGTCAAAGCGGCGAGATCTTCATCTCTGAAAGAGGAGTGTGTAGGGTGGATGGGAAAGTATGATCGTGTGGATTGTTCTCCGAATGATCATCCTGCACGAGTTGCTGAACGCTTTCGTGCTTGACCTTCGTTATGACTAGATATTTGTGTTTACATCGCAGACGTAGACATAACACACAAAGTCTCGAAACTATTTGTTGCCACCTTGTTTGTTTATGCATTAAACAACATGTTTAACACAATGATGTGGCGTAAAATTTCGTTTTTTTTTTTTTTCAAAATAGCTGATTTAATAAGACGTTTTAATAACATCTCCAGACATTCGTAATGTCATGACCAGAACCTTGCCATGTAGAAGAAGAAAATCTGTTACACACATACACATTACAGCACAGTTTGCTCAATGGAGGGTTCAGGGCCTTGCTCAAGGACCCAAGAGCGGCAGCTTGGCGATACCGGGGGGGGGGTAAGATACCGAACCTCGAACCTTCCGTTCGGTATCTCCGTCTCCGCGCCTCGGCTACAATCTCCTTCCTGCCCATCTCCTTCCTGATGGTTGACTTCCTGTCAGTAAATAAACCCACCTGGACCTTTAACCGACTGGTGACGTCTTGAACGTGTTTTATTTCAGTCTGTCTTTTGGCCTCGTTGTACTTCGAGAACTCGTCTTTCCAACAGCGCCTGATTAATTGGACCCCGGATTTGTTTGTGTGCTGGGATTTTGTATTAAGGCACCCTTCACATGGATCCTCACACTCTGAGTCCGATCAGATGGGCAAACAGAAAGCCGAAATCCTAACACGCTCGGCTCGGAAGATGCTGTTTGGATAATTTATTACATTTGAATCTCAAACAGTGTCGTGAATACTGGCTAAGCAAGTGTAATCGGTAGATTTGTTTCGGGGGGGAAAAAAGAAACAAACTTAGCGGGACACAAGACTGTAAATTTCCCATATTCACATGGACAATAGTAGGAGTAAACAAAGCCAGCTCCGTAAAGTTATGCATCATGGGTTGGAGTAAAAGATTTCCTGCTATTATATATATATATATATATATATATATATATATATCTATATATATATATATATATATATATATTGTGCAAAAGTTTTAGGCAGGTGTGAATAAATGATGTAAACAAAGAATGCTTTCAGAAATATAAATAATGAATGTTCATTTTTGTCAATTTACAAAATGCAAAATCTACATGTGAGTGACATTTAGAAGAAGTAGAAGTAGTGGAAGTGATGGCACCCCCCCCCCCCCCCCCACAGAACCAAACAAAGTCCTGATCTCTACATCATGATCATGGAGTGTGTGTGTGGGATTTACATGAAGAGACAGAAGGATGTGAGAACGTCTCCATCCACAGAAGATCTGTGTTTACTTCTCCAAGATGGAACAAACAACCAGCCGAGTTCCTTCATAAACACTGTGTGTAAGTGTACATAGAAGTGTTACTGCTGCTGTTTTGAAGGTAAAGTGTGTTCACAACAAATATTGATTGATTTATATTTCTCTTTTCTTCATTCACTGCATTTCATTCATTGGTGAAAGTAAATAATAAACACTAACATTTTTCAAAGCATTCTCTGTTTACATCGTCTACAGACAGACAGACAGACAGACAGACAGACAGACAGACAGATAGATAGATAGATAGATAGATAGATAGATAGATAGATAGATAGATAGATAGATAGATAGATATACATAAATAATAATAAGTGTTTACAGAACAGTGCTCACTTGAATTTCCAAAACATATAATCTTCTTGGATTTGGAGAATTTATTTATTTATTTATTTATTTATTTAGTGCTTCCAAACCCCATTTATGAAACCTGTAGCGTAAAGCACATCAGTCTTGGGTCAGTCTCTACTCGAGCCTGAATGAGCCAACAGAGGCTTATCTGATGATTAATGAGAAATGAAATCATCACACGGAAACATCTGAACCGTACGAGAGCGCAGCTGTGATTTAAACAAATAAGGCCCTCGAACGCTGGCTTGGCACGCCGTCCGTTTGTTCCTCGGAACACGATTCGGCGGCGTTACTGTAATTCCTTCGGCTTTAAATTTCCGCCTGCGTTACGCGCATCAAAAAAAAAAAAGAAAGAAAAAAATAAGCACGCGCTCAGAGGCGGAACTCATTGTAATGATGTATGAGCACTACCAAGTTGAAATCGACTTTTCTTTCTTTTGTCCTGCGAGTAAAAATAAATTCATGAAAAATAAATTGAACCTTTCAACCAATCAGTGACCACTACTGTTGCTAGAAAGCAACCACGACTCAATACTTACTTTGTAATACTATACAAAGCTAACAAAACAACAGGGGGTGTGGCTACATGATAACTCTATATATGTCATTTATATGCTATATGTTTTTATTAATATTTTATTGTTATATAATGTGTCACGATGCACCCTATTTATTGCATTCTGTTTTTAATGACGTCGTTGCAATGAAAAATGATATCTCACAATCATTTTTATCCAATCAGTGGCCAGCACTGTTCCCAGCAACCAATCACTGACCCTCTTTATTCCTATTAACCAACAGCTAATCACTACTTACATTAAGTTAAAAGTTAACAAACGCAGAAGGTGTGTCTACAATACTTTATACTTTTTGTCATTTTTTTTTTTAGGAAATGTTATATATTATATAATATGTTAAAACCAAAAATATTATTTCCAAAGAAATGTACTAAATTTCACTTTATTGTGTACATTTAAGTATGAAATCTCAAATGTTCATAAAAATGTTGCTTCTTCTTTTTATCCCCTCCTTACAAATAAATAAAAAATACACTTATTGTAGATTTTATCTCATTTATTTATTTCCCCCCTTGCGCTAATAATAAATTCTTAATGTTACTCATATTGTGTGTGAAACCTAGGATTTCTATAATAAAGGTCAGAAGACGGCGTGGAAGAATGCTATTTTTTGGGGACAGCGCTGTGTGAGATGATCAGTTTACAGAATCGGGGAAAAAAGAGCATTGGTGAGATTCCTGCTCAAACACCCAATGGTGTGTGTGTATAACAGCCAGAACATGGCCGACATACTTTGGTGTTTTTCCCGCTCTGATCCATTTCAAGCCCCATACAGTAATGATATTCCACTACATACCATATGAGATGTTGTAAATAAAAGGAATATGTCGTTTTTTTAAGTCCAAAATTAGCATACAGTATAATAACTGGTATATTTTAGATTATGATGCAATATTTCTCAATTCGACTCAGTAAAGAATTATTTAGATTGATATTGAGCACCATTTAAGGTTGCTTCAGCAAAATGTTCTAAATGTCGACACGCGTTGTTGTTCAAATGACATGTTGTTGTTTGTTTTTCGCATTTACTTCTGAATATTTTCATATTAGGGTTTGTGTTTGTAACTCTGTCAGACAGTTTTGGAGACTGGTCTCTGGTGATGAGATATATTTACTATATATTATTGATTGTTTTATTTACTATATTACTATTGCTCACTGCTCATCACTGTTCACCATTTAGTCCTTTCGTCCAATTGCTGAGCACCGTTGATTACTTTTATCCCTCTAAACCAATCACTGATCTCTATTGTTACCATTATCACCACTGTTCCTATTGGTCATCACTGTTTTCCCTGTTTATCCATTTCTCACTATTGTTCCTATAAACAATCACGCTATTCCTATCAACTAATCACTGATCACTATTGTTTCTATAGACCAATCACTGATCACCATTTTTTCTACAGTCCAATCAATGATCACCATTGTTTCTAATAACCAATTACTAATCAGCACTTTTTCCACCAAACAATCATTAATCACCATTGTTTCTATAGACCAATCACTAATCACCATCGTTTCTATAGACCAATCACTAATCACCATCGTTTCTATAGACCAATCACTATTGTTTCTATAGACCAATCACTAATCACCATCGTTTCTATAGACCAATCACTATTGTTTCTATAGACCAATCACTATTGTTTCTATAGACCAATCACTAATCACCATCGTTTCTATAGACCAATCACTAATCACCATCGTTTCTATAGACCAATCACTAATCACCATCGTTTCTATAGACCAATCACCATTGTTTCTATAGACCAATCACCATCGTTTCTATAGACCAATCACTATCACCATGTTTCTATAGACCAATCACTAACCATTTTTTCACCATTGTCACCATTCTATAGACCAATCACCTACTCACCATCATTTCTATAGACCAATCACTAATCACCATTGTTTCTATAGACCAATCAATCACCATTGTTTCTATAGACCAATCAGGCATAGAGTCGACGTTTCTCCCATGAATCAACCACTTTAACCACTATTGTTCCCAACGCCCAATCACGGAACAACACAATTCCTATCAACCAACCACTGATCACAACCGTTTGAACAACCCAATCAGGGTTAAGGTTATTATTGTTACTGTTCACCACTGTTCTCTTCAAATCTCATTCTACTATTGTTTCCAACAATCACTGATCAATACAGACGTCAGATGGTCTGTATTATTCCTAGAGACCAACTGATGCACCTGCAAACTTCAAGGATTTGCACAAACAAAAGGAAGATATGTTTGTAGCTTGTATCATGTGTTCATATTTTTTGTGTTGCACCAAAAAAAAACTCTACCAGAAAGAAACTCTACCCTTCGGAAAATATTCAAATCATGCAAATCTGTGACGTCACCTCGCAACTTTTTTTTATTGCGTATGTCTCAGTTACATCTGAAGGGTCCTGCACAGGCGCACTGCACACCGAGTCAATTACACTCACAAGCCGGATCGTTTCTGATCAGGATCAGTGTGTGTGTGCGTGTGTGTGTGTGTGTGTGTGTGTGTTGTGTGTGTGTGTGTGTGTGTGTGTGTGTGTGTGTGTGTGTGTGTGTGATATCATACAGCCCGGTGTGTGCACTGCATTGCAGGACTCATGGCTGGGCTGCACACCGCTAAGCGCGTATAAACGTGGCCTGGACTGAGTTGAGCCAAAACCTGCGCTCTGCGTCGCGGCCACCGAACACAAAGACGCCATTCATTTACAGAGAGACAGACATAGAGAGAGAGAGAGAGAGAGAGAGAGAGAGAGAAGAACCGAACGTCCCTGGCTGTGCTCCAAATCCCAAAACTTCGAGCCTGTGCACTTGCATACTAAGAAGGGGGGGGGGGTCTGGAAGGCCACTTGTATTCTCATGAGGTCGCGCTGTGCTGCACGTGAGCATGCGCACTTTATTAGGGGGGGGGGAGAGAAGAAACGGGGGGGGGGAAAGGTGCAAAACTATTTGCGCGTGATACACCGAGCGCGCTCGTGCTAATTAATTGAAATTAATTAATTAATGCGCGTGGGCGGGATTGTGCGACGACAGAGGAGCTGCAGTTGTATTCAAGCATTTACTGAAGTTTATTCTGCTGCCGTGCGCGCGCACACACACACACACACACACACACACACACACACACACACACACACACATATAATATATATATATATATATATATATATATATATATATATATATATATATATATATATGCATATATATTTATACTGCTTGTGTGTGTGTGTGGTGTGTGTGTGTGT
>JACRUU010000022.1:13063206-13065706 GCA_030449085.1 Kryptopterus vitreolus
TATGACAATGTTTACATAAGTAGTTTCACAATTTAAATACAGATGCCTTTGGATGGCGTAGGGTTACATTTTAACTAAGAGACTCGAACCTTTTCCAGCATGTCAGTGCCCCTGTGCAGAAAGCCAGCTCCATGAAGATATGCTTTACATGGGATGGGGTTGGAACACCTCCTGACCTCGAGCCTATTGAACAACCTTTGGGACAAACTGGAATTCTGACTACACTCCAGGCCTCCTCACATTACTACTTTACTTTCCTAACGCGCTTGTAGACGAGTGAGCGAAATCTCCATTAAATCTGAAGCGTAGTTGGATCTGAAATGAGCTCACGTGCTGAAACATATCCAGGTTCTACATTTCTGCAGTCGGGTTGGGGGACGACGACGAAGTGTTGCACTCACCCAGACAACAGGGGGCAGTGTTACAAACTCCTCATTTAAAGTGTTCGAGCAACACTTTGGACAAAATAATACTTCATAATAATAAGGACAGTGGTGCATGGTGGCTTAGTGGTTAGCACGTTCGCCATGGTCCGGGTTTGATTCCCATCTTGGCCATGTGTGTGTGGAGATCAAATGTTCTCTACGTGCCTCAGGGGTTTTTTTTCTCCGGGTTCTCCGGTTTCCTCTCCGGTCCAAAAACATGCACGGTAGGTTGATTGGCACCTTGGAAAAATTGTCCCATAGTGTATGAATGTGTGTGTGAATGTGTGTGTGTGTGTGTGTGTGTGTCCTGCGATTGGTTGGCATTCCATCCAGTGTGTATCCTGCCTTAATGCCCATAGACGCCTGAGATAGGCACAGACCCCGTGAGCCGAGGGAAGATCGGATAAAGCGGTAGCAGATGAATGAATGAATAATAAGGACTTCATATATTCAATTCAGATACACTTTTATTTCTAGCGGGTTTGCAATAATAGATTGTCTCAAAGCGGCGTTAAAGATATAAATCGGTTATTAAGTTCAGAAGTCTTTATTTCTTATTTACATAGTGGTACAGAGATGTATAATTAGCAGTAAAATGTAGGGCAGGTCAACTCCGACAGAAGAAAAGAAAGAAAAGAAAAGAACAAAAGGAAAATAGACATGGGACATTTCTTGAAGAAAATGTGAGTGATGCTTGCCGATGCAAACCGCAGCCCCGGGCGCGATCCCTTATGGCCTGGTCCGTTTAATATTTAGCGTTGACTTTGACTTTAAGCTCGTTCTGGGCGTTTTTCGGGAGGGGGCGGGGCCAGTGACGCAAGTGACATCATCAAATTATCCAGTGTCCGACTTCCGTCGATGTGTCGAGCGTTTAGACATGTCACATGACAGAGTGGATATGTCACATGTGCATGTCAGGATGAACAGCGGAGCATTAAATTTCCCCATTCATTCTCTGGGAATGAAGCCGGAATGTCAAGGATTTCCCGAAATTCCGAACGTGTGTGGGATTTGGGAGGTATATGATCGTGATCCACTCCGGACCCCCTACGAGTAGATATGCAATATGTGCATGTCGGACGCTCACAGGCCGATCTGTGAGTCACCAAATTTCAACCCCATTCATTTTCTATGGGGAAAAAAATCCCCCTTTTTGGCCCCGGGTTCGGAATTCCGCAGGGCGATTCCTTATAAAAGTAACAGCGCACCTCACACCATCGGGCCGCACGATACGAGGTATGATTCGTGACGATCGGACAAAAAGTGCAGGACGAGTTACGCGCCGAAAATTTGACCGAAGCCAGAGAGAGATTATAACAGTGATGCTTTTGCACACGTCACTAACCAATCAAATTTGCACGTATAGAAAAATAGACTAAACGTATATGACTGGTGAGTAATTCAGAATTAAGGTCCAGCAGCAATAAGACATGAGGTGCGATGTGCTGTGATCATGTTTATGGTCTTTTGTATGAAACCTAAAAGTATTTTTACTTTGTATATTTTTATCTTATTTTAGATACACGAATAAAATTCATGCATGAACCTCATTACAAGTTAAAACAGACGAAAAAAAAAACGAACGCACTGTAAAGGTTGTGTCTTGTGACCTTATAAATGAGGTGTTGTCCTAATAACCCAGTTGGCAAGACAAAATCATTTGGCCAGACAACTAATAATCAACTTACAGCGTTGTGTGGAAACATGCTAATATTTTGGCACTAGTCTACGGTTCTACTGCTAATCTGACCCGTGTGTTTAATTCGCTAAAAAGAAAAAAAGAAAAAGCATTTTTTTTTACTTGTTTTTTTTTTTCTTCCCCCGACTCTGACTCAGGCCTCGTAGCCACATCTTTTAGACCGCTGAAACCCGTGTGTTTTGATCAGCTAACCATTAAAAGCTACATTTGCCTCTAGTTTAACATTCTATCGGTTAGCCGAGCTATTATTAACGGCTGGAAAAACTCGAAGCGACGCTCTGATGAGCATGAAGGTTGTCAGAGAGTCGAACCGAGACTTTTTCAGATATCTATCTATCTATCTATCTATCTATCTATCTATCTATCTGTCTATCTA
>JACRUU010000022.1:13073206-13075706 GCA_030449085.1 Kryptopterus vitreolus
ATACGGCTGAAAAAAAAAACACACGTCCCAATACTACTATATCTTTAAATCCCATTTTCCTATATAAATGCATTCATAAAGGGACAAACAAAAAATACAATATATTTCCCTACATTTTCCCAAATTTCCCAAAAAACAAGTTGGAATGTTTCCAGGGAAAATGAGCAATGAAAATGATATTATGTTTAAAATGAAGAGAGAAAAAATCATGTAATGCTGAATATAGGATTTGAAACCTCTTGCCATTTTCTAAATTGAACCACACAAACACAAACACAAATACAAACACAAACACCAGGGGCGAAATAACTCCCAGGATTATTTTCCCGGTTAAATGTTTATGCGAATGAGGAATTAATAATGGGGTAATTATATTTTGACACAAAAGGGGGGAAAAAAACCCAAATATGAAAAAAAATTATTTGAATTGTAATAATATGAAAAGAATAAACAATGTCCGAATATTACTATGATATATATATATATATATATATATATATATATATATATATATATATATATATATATATATATGAATCAGCTGTGACTTCCTGTGGTTATGATGATATGTACTGAGTATTATCAGATCGTCCCGTTGCTATAATGCGGAATAGCCATTGATGTGTCGCTGGTGTTAATTGGCGTATTACTGCTTGAATGAGACCCCGAACCAGAAAGAAGGGGGGAGTGTGGGGGGGGAAACAAAAACAAAGGGGCGAGAAGAAAAGACGGCGAGTTCGTACCCTGTAAGTGTCTGGGACCAGGAAGCACTCGGGCATCGCGGCTCCTCGGCTCGCCTCTTCATGCACCAGATACGACTCCGTGGCCTGCAAGTCAAACAGAGAGGCACTTCATTTCACGATTCACAGCTGCTCTTATCTAACGCCCTCAGACGCTCACAAATGACCACACACAGGCCGAGTCTTAATACATAATAAAGCCGCGGAAAAAAAGAAAAAAATCCCTTTTTAGCGTTTCTGCACCGCGCTGATTGAAGAATCACATTTGCACCAATGTCCGGGGGTAATTGGGGGCTGCGGCGGCCAAGGCTTGGGGGAGGCGCTGGAAGTTTGACCTGTGAGATTATTGTCGGCCTTAAAAAAATAAAAATAAATAACGGAAAACCTCAGCGGGATCGATATTCCGATATTTGTGAAGGGTTTTCAGATCCGTGCTTTGATAGATCTGATGTTGTATCTGATTTTGAGCGATATTGAAATAATTAGTATCATAGCAATCGACTAGAAAGTTATAAACAGACTAAATGGTGAAAGTATAAATAATTACATTTACGATATTTGGAAGACGCCTTTATCCTGACCGACATACGATCAGTGTTGGAAATGTAACAGATTATAAAGTACTCAAAATGTAATAATTAGTGTAACTTTGACATTAACTCAACGACATTATAAAGCGCTTGTATTTGATTACATTCATTTGGCCACTAGGTGGCACTTTAAGTTAACATTCTAAGAAAAAAAGGTTTAAAAACTCGGTATAAAAAAAATTTCTATTTCACGTTTCAGTTGCCGTCGTCTAAAACGCTGATTTTACATTTACATTTTATTACGCATTTTTTTTTATTACTAACTGTAACGAATGACCTTTATTATTATTATTTTTATTTTTTTATTTATAACGCCGTTATATGGAACTAGTTACTCCCAAACACTGCTTACAACTGAGCAATTAGGGTTAAGGGCCTTGCTCAAGGGCCCTCTAGTGGCAGCATGGCGATGGTGGTGTCGGGATTTGAACCCCCGATCTTCCAGTCAAGAGACCAATGATCTCCCGCCACCTCACACATAGAAAAAAGACTCAATCCGGACTACAACGTACTAGAAAACGAACTCAATAACGAGGTCGCTCTCACTCCTCATTTATATGCCTGTTTGGGGGCGGAGCCTAAATGTGTAATTATAGCTAGCAAGTATGAATGCGCATTCGTTTTTTTATTCCTAAATGCTTTTACGTCCCAAATCACAAGAGGAACCATTTTCCCGCAGTTTCCCGCAGTTTCCCGCAGTTTCCCAGGCCACTCCTCCATGATTCACGCTCCAGCGTCAGGACGCTCGGATAATTCCTGGTGTGTACGAGGTTTTCGGTTACTCGAGTGCTTTTCCTGTATCGGGGACACAACGCTAAACCCTGGGCTGTTACCGCAGACCTACGATACCACGTCCGTGCGTTACGGACATTTTCTTCACATCAACACATTTAAAATGATGCAATATCCTTATTTACGGGGTGAAAAAACGGCGAATGCGGGAGGCAACGCCGGAGATCTCGCTAGGACTGGATGGCGAATATTTTTGCTCGTTTATCGCAAGGTATCTTTAGCTATCCGTTTGCAGGAAGCAAGGAGTTGTTTGGACCATTATGAGAGAGCCTTATGTTCACAATTACAGCACTAGGCCGTTATAGGGAAAACAATATGCTGGTAATGAACATTTTGCGTCAATAAAATGCCATTCGGGGTTTTTTTATTTAAAAAAAA
>JACRUU010000022.1:13080706-13088206 GCA_030449085.1 Kryptopterus vitreolus
AAAAAAAGTTGTTCGCTTTACAATTAGACTTTTATTTTGTTGTTCGCTTGACAATTTTCACTTTTATTTGTAGGCTTTTTTTTTGTTTTGGGGTGAATGGTGAAGAATTTTGTTCAGAGGGGGAAAAAATGTCACGTGATAATAATCATTATAGCACTACTAATAATCAAATAATGAAGCAAAAGTCAACAACGTGTAGCTTAAGGTTTTGGTCGTTTGCATTCAAAGGTCACGAGTTCAAATCCACACGAACCAAGATGCGACTCCCGGGCCCCTTAGCAAGGCCCTTAACCCCCATATGCAACTCGGTTGTAGGATGAGATAAATGTGGGTCGTTCTGCATAAGGCCATGTGCCGTAAATGTAAATGAGTTCATTCTGGCTGGAGATACAAAGTAGGTTATAGAAAAAAAAAGAGAAATGAAGACGCAGAATAAACATGAAAACAAAATGCTAAGAAAATAAAAAACACCTGAGAAGTTCACTACTCTGGAGCGAACACATTCCCCTTTAGCAACATTATCTCGCTGTTAATGCACAAATCAAACATGTTTGCTTCGTATCAAGAAACAGCAACGATTGTTCCTGATTACATTCCTTCCAGGTGTGAATAGAAATGCATAAATAGGCTGCTCTGAACACACACACACACACGCACACACACACACACACACACACACACACACACACACACACACATATATATATATAGTTGTTTAAAAAAAACAATAATAAGATAATAAGGTTTGTCATGATGAAAAAATGCTCGCCCAAGGCCAGTTCAGTTCAGATTCAACTCCTGACTTATTGCCTGCGAGGCCGGGGTGTGTTCCGATCCGTCCTTGGAGGTCTTTGGAAAGCGAGCATTCGATTAAACATTTGATTGAAACCAAATGCCAAAACCAGTCCAAACGGCTTCTGCGGTTTGGGGGGGGGGGGCAAAAAGAGGAAATACCGACGGGGAGGAAAAGAAAAGGAGCCTGACAATTAAACACCGCAAAATACTGATCCCATTTAATACAGTCCACCACAGATAGATGAGGCCCGAGCGGAGGACCATTTGCAAACGGCGGCCATAACAATGACGGAGTACACCATGTGGTAGTTATAACATGTGTTATTACATGCAATAACATGAAAATTGCACATTGGGGATTTAGTTATGAGGCTAAAGAAGAAAGTGGTTAGAGGTAGAGGCTTCTTCAAAACACTGTATGTATATATATATATATATATGTGTGTGTGTGTGTGTGTGTGTGTGTGTGTGTGTGTGTGTGTGTGTGTGTGTCTATATATATATATATATATATATATATATATCTAAGATATATATATATATATATATATATATAAAAGAGAATATATCAGGGCTGACATTAATACATTAAATGCCTGTTTTATGCTGTTTGTTTGTTTGTTTGCTTTCCAGATGCATTCTGCATTATTACATGAAAATTATATATATTTGTGTGTGTGTGTGTGTGTGTGTGTGTGTCAGAATACATCAAGGTGTGTGCATGTTCCAATGCTAGACTTGTATCTTCAAATGAAACCGAATTAATATTAATTCTCTATAACCAAATAAATACAGGCTGGATGTTATAGTTTATATTTGGCTGGATGTTATATGCCTTGGTTCATGTTGTTTGTTTGTTTGTTTGTTTGTTTTCTGCATGCACCAACGAGAAAGCGATTAATTCACGTATCACGTACCATTGTTGTGGAGGGGAACAGTCTGTCTCAAACACCCATTTCACCCTAAAAAAAAAAAACAAAAAAACAAAAACAACAACAGAAAAAAAAACAAAGCGTCGGCGTTTTTTTCCGGTGGAGAGGAAAGCGCAGGGTGAACGGGTGCACGGCTCTCGGTTTCTTCGGTGATACCGGAAGCGACGGGAAGGAACTCAACAAGTCGGCCCCGAGCCGAGAGTCTCTCCGTGTCCTTGTCCCGTCTCTCTCTCTCTCTCTCTCTCTCTCTCTCGCTCTCTATTTCTGTCTCTTCTTTTTTGTACATAAAGTTAGTTCTCTCTCTCTCTCTCTCTCTCTCCATCTCTCTCTCTCTCTCTCATCTCTCTGGAGCTCTCTCTCTCTCTCAGGCGGAGAACGGAAACACCGGCGGATTAATCTGCGACCCCCGAGTCCGGTTCACTGTCAGTCTTCCTCATCCCGGGATGATCAGCGGCGGCAGCAGCACCGGTACAGACGGGGGCACAGCCGGGTGTGTGTGTGTGTGTGTGTGGGGGGGGGGGGGGGGGGGCAGAGGGGGAGGAGGGGGCAGCACGGGACAGGACACCGAGCACCGCACCGCGCACTCTCCCGCACCACTGCGCGTGGAACTTTCGTTCGACGACTTTCGTTGTTTCAAAAGAAAATGGGGAAAAAATACATTAAAACACACACTCACGCGTGCACACGCAAGAAACCGCGCGCGCGCACACACACACACACACACACACACACACACACACACACATACACACAAGCACGCGCGCCGAGCGGCGAAGCGCCTACTGCGAGCGCAATGGTGAGTATTAAAAATGGAAATCACGACTCGTCTCTCGTCGTGTCCCCTTCATTCTTCTTCTTCTTCTTGTCTTCTGTCCCCTCTATGTCCCTCCCAACCCCTCTCATCCTCTCTTTCTTTCTCTTTTCTTTTTCCCTTTAGCTTGTGTTCTGTTTTTTTTCGGTAACGGGATCCCCCGGCTCCCTATTTTCCTCCTAGACTAATATATCAGCACGCACACACACCACACACACACACACACACACACACACACACACACACACACACACACACACGCACCGCACGCACGCACGCACAGCACGCACGCACACACACACACACACACGCACGAGGGAGCGCGCGCACGCACACACACGCGCGCACACACGCACGCACACACACCTCGCAGAATCAGATTCAACTTTAAAAAAGTATTTAAAAACAGTAAGCGCGACTGACTGTGGTGTGTGTGTGTGTGTGTGTGTGTGTGTGTGTGTGTGTGTGTGTGTGTGTGTGTGTGTGTGTGTTGTGCTGTATTAATTCACGGGCCACGCCGCGGACTGACCGAGCAACAAGCGAGTGCGCAACAAGCGCGCACAGACATCATGGTTTAGACTTACGTGCGAGACAACAAAGTAAAAGTGCCGTAAACAAGTATTTCGAAACATTTGGATGTCTTTCACGGTTCAGTATAAAGACCGTGAGCGCTTATAACGCGTTCATAACACTTGGGTTATGATCACTAACACTACTGGTTTTATTTCATTATATTACAAACAAACATTTTATAGGTATTTATGCTTTACTTCCATCTTCGTTCTACATTCCAATTTGTGTCATTGTTATTATTATTATTATTTTTTTTTTTTAAATTATTATTATTATTATTATTATTATTATTATTCAGTGTTTCTTCATTTATGGTTATTAAATATTTAAACCATATAAATGCCCCCTTTATCCCAACTCACATCAGATCAAATCATATTATATTAGCATTACATTTTCCGTTTTGGACATTATTGAACTCCTTTAATGTCATTAATTATTTTCCTGTCTGTGATTGTGTAGCCTTTTCAAAAGTGTCAAGGAAAATAAGCAAATAACTAAAAACAGATAAATAAAAATGAATGTCATTAAGGGTTTTCTTCCAGTGAAAAACAATTAAAAACAAATAAAATATTAAATTAAAATGTATACAATTATAAAACAATGAAACAACAAATCAATGTAGAGTGTATAAAAATTGTTAGGATATAAAACAAATCAATACATTATTTAAATTAGGGTGAAAAGGGGTAATGTTATACAAAATAAAAACGAGACAATAAATAAATGAAACAAATAAAAACTAAATAAACAATTAAACAAAAAACGATATTTTGTTGAATTAAACAAATCTAACAAATAAATGAAATCATTGAAATAGCAGATCATGGTTATAATACA
This sequence comes from Kryptopterus vitreolus, assembly GCA_030449085.1. Lineage (NCBI taxonomy): Eukaryota > Metazoa > Chordata > Actinopteri > Siluriformes > Siluridae > Kryptopterus > Kryptopterus vitreolus. The sequence goes on from JACRUU010000022.1 coordinate 13,084,658, forward strand.
TATCCCCCCTAAAACGGTTTGGAAAATGTAAGAAGCCCCCCCCCCCCCACCTTTTATTGTTATTATGACGTTTCTGCACTATTGTAGTGATTCATTTTATAATCAATTTCTATACATTGGTGTCAAATCAAGTAAAATAAATTATTAATAATAATTACATGACACGTGATGCGGCAGGTTTTTATAATACGTTTTTATATTAATATTTAATTAGTATGTTATTCTTAAAATACCGACGTAGTTGTTAAAAATGATCGGTTTAATTTAGGGTTAATTATGGTCAGGTTTAAATGTATTGTGGTTGAGATGGGAAAATCATATATATATATGTATATATATATATATATATATATATATATATATATATATATATATATTATATATATATATATATTCTTTTTTTTTTAAGCCTCCAGGCAGAATGTGTTACAACTGATCTGTTGACTATTAATTACCGCACGTACAAGCACACACACACACACAACACACACACACACACACACACACACACACACACACACACACACACACCACTATAATCCAACAGATGCCGACACCTTGATTTAACTTCCAAACTTGTTTGTGCACGTCGTCGGAGATTAAACCTCTCGAGAATTAACGCCTTTAAAAATAGTAGTAGTCGTACTAGAAGCAACAACAATATAATAATAATAATAATAATAATAATAATAATAATAATAATAATAACAATAGATGATTGGATATTTGATTTGTGTGCGAATAGATCTAAATAAAATAAATGGCAAACGCCTATAATTATCCCCGCCCCCTCCAGTGTGAACACAGGCAAGTAAATTATCTATAATAATTGTTCTGCTTTCATTGAATGATGACGCTGTAATTATGGTCATAGTGATGAGGAGCACACATGCCACAATTCACCACATCCGGGATCATTTACCTGCATAAAATAATTACCTGCCTTCTTCCTGCCAAGTAATTATATCATAATTGATCTAATATACGCATGGAAAGAATTCTGATAAGTCGCAGTAATGATAATAATAATAATAATAATAATAATAATAATAATAATAATTGTTATTATATTGTTGTGTGTAATAATTGTTATTTAGCTGGGAAATGTGATAACAAACTCACAATGCATTAAACACAATTTGTATTTATTATTATTATTATTATTATTATATTATTATTAGTTGTTGTTGCTTTTATCAACGACACTATTACTTCTACTACTTATAATAATAAGCAATAATAATATAATAATAATAATAATAATAATATATTATTATTATTATTATTATTATTATTATTATTACTCTATTAATAAAAACCTCTGCACAAAATATCTTAAATAAATAAGTCTTCTTATCAGGTAGAATTTAATTTCATATATGTAAATGCTATATACATTTTTTGTTATTTACTACTTCTAGTATTATTATTATTATTATTATTATTTCACAAAACTAAACATTTGTTTGTTGTTGTTTTTTTCTCATGAACTAATTCGTGTATTTATTTATTTATTTTGCGAAATGAAAATATCATTACAACCCTTTACTACATTCCTATATTATAACCTGGCAATTTAATCTCATTGGTATCTGAAGAAATAATACCATTAAATTGTACGTCTCAGTAAATAATTTATTTAATTCGTGCATTTAAGTAAAAGTAAAAATGATGAAACGTTCCAGGAAAACAGAAATGCCAGAGATTATTTCATTATTTTTGCCAATATAATTATAAAGTAGAATTATCAACCAAAACATTCTTTCGGTGGGAAAAAAAATGATCAGCAACGTATCCAAAAAATTCCATTTATTTTCATTAGTTTAATTTTGCTTTTCTTTTTATTACTAGTCTATTGTTTAAAGAAAGTGTTTCAAATATGAACTTCACTGAGAACAAATTAATTCTGAATTAATAAATACAACGCAATGAAACATATCTGCTTTTTCCAATAATAATGTATTGTAAAAATTGATATAAAAAATAATGTATTGCAAAATGTGTATTAAAAAATAACGTGTTGTATAATTGAGTTGGAGTAAAGGGCAGTGGTTCATTTAGGGTGATTTCATGTATTGTAGCCAATAAGGAAGACTCGCTCTTCACCTTCATCATCGGGGACATTAACACCCTGTAGTGCCCTTCCGCCAAAACACCCCAGGGTGAAGGTTATACTCAGGGCACACGTCACGTCCGGTTTCATTCATTCATTCATCTTCTACCGCTTTATCCGATCTTCCCTCGGGTCACGGGGAGTCTGTGCCTATCTCAGGCGTCTATGGGCATTAAGGCAGGATACACCCTGGATGGAATGCCAACCCATCGCAGGGCACACACACACACATTCACACACACATTCATACACTAGGGACAATTTTCCAAGGTGCCAATCAACCTATCATGCATGTTTTTTTTGGACCGGGGGGGGGGGGGGAACCGGAGAACCCGGAGAAAAACCCCCTGAGGCACGGGGAGAACATGCACAAACTCCACACACACATGGCCAAGACGGTAATCGAACCCGGATCCTGGCGGTGTGAGGCGAACGTGCTAACCACTAAACCACCGTGCCCCAAGTCCGGTTTCATTATTGTTAATTATTGTAATTATTGCTTACAAATGTTTACAACTCCATTCATTAGTCTTAAAGCAGATTGTTTTCTGAAACGTCATCCTGATTCACATCTGGATTCAGCGCACTGCTTTTCCTCTTTTATCATTGTAGGTTCATCAGTCCATTATTGTAAATATTGTTCATTCTAAACATTGTGTTTAATATCAAGATTGTGTTTTATTATTAAACATTGAAAAGAGTTGTGACTAAGGGAGTGATTTGTTTATTTGTTTATTTGTTTCTTTATTTGTTTATTTAAGAACACCCCGTTCCTCTCCGTGCGACCTTTCATCATTTATTTATTTTTTTTCTATTCTTTTTTTCTATTTTCGTTTTTCAATCAATATAACGCCGTTGTTTAAACCCCTGTGCGCGCCTTTACAGACCTCCGCACGGACAGAGAGAAACGAACCCCCCCCCCCCTCGTGTACTCAAAACGGGTACACGCGCAAGTTCAGGCAACGCGCACACGTACGCTTTATTAAAATTGCAATGCACACACACACACACACACACACACACACACACACACACACACACACACACACACGTCCACGTATATAGCGTACATGCTGTTAATACAATACACACACCTTGTAATTAGAATGCATGCAAAACATCGGAATGCAGGCTGTTAATATAGAACACGAACACACACACACACACACACACACACACACACACACACACCAAGTTTCACTCCTAGGCCTTTAGCGATGTCCTACCTGCATTAATAGAAACCATCGATATTACAGAGCGGAGTATAACGCAGTATAAACAACCACTGTCATAAAGCAAGAAACACAATGAGCACAATTCTCCTTTCACTGGAGCCACAGCTGCGTCATCATAATCACAGAAACACCGGTCACGTGGCAGTGCATTGTTTCTGGACATTCTGGTTTTCCCTGGATTTTGAAATGAAGGCAATTTTT
>JACRUU010000022.1:13093206-13097789 GCA_030449085.1 Kryptopterus vitreolus
ACTACTACTACTATTATTATTATTATTATTATCATTATTATTCATTCATTCGTTCATCTTCTACCGCTTTATCCGATCTTCCCTCGGGTCACGGGGAGTCTGTGTCTATCTCAGGCGTCTATGGGCATTAAGGCAGGATACACCCTGGATGGAATGCCAACCCATCGCAGGGCACACACACACACACACACACACATTCATACACTAGGGACAATTTTCCAAGGTGCCAATCAACCTATCGTGCATGTTTTTGGACCGGGGGAGGAAACCGGAGAACCCTGTAGAAAAAAACCCCCTGAGGCACGGGGAGAACATGCACAAACTCCACACACACATGGCCGAGACGGGAATCGAACCTGGACCCTGGCGGTGTGAGACGAACGTGCTAACCACTAAACCACTAAACCCCCATCATCATCATCATCATTATTATTATTATTATTATTTCATTATTATTTCAAAAGTTATTTGAAATCCTTAAGATTTGTTTGTTGTTTTTTTCTTATTACCTAAATCGTGTATTTATTTATTTATTTTGTGAAATTAAAATATCATTACACCCCTTTACTACAGTACATTCCTAATTATAACCTGTATTAAGCTAGCATACTTTTTATTTTTTTTGTCTGTATGTTGTGCTACCCAGGTTGTTATGCTAGTATGCTAGCAATGCTAGCAAATACTAGACTGAACGGAAAGGGATACTTCAGCAGCGGACGACCCATAGGACGCAGGAAAGGGACAACGGGCACGACCTTTGGCGTCAAAACGTCTCGTTTCTGGAGGAGAGAAATCGCCGTGTCTTTCTCATAACCCGGGCTGTTGACGTTTGATCCGCGATTCTAAATATCAAAGTGACGAAACATATAAAAGAAAAAAAAAAGAAAGGATATTAGTGAAATGCCAATTTCAAGCAACACACATGAATCCGTGTACTCCTAGGAGAGACAGACCCAGCCCACACGTCTCTCTCTCTCTCTCTCTCTCTCTCTCTCTGGCTCTTCTTTAAAGACAATCACTTATCCACCGGAGAGATTCTTTGATAAAACACACACATGTCCGATCATCTGTCCCGTCCCTGCTCCCCTCCCCACCCCCACTTCCTCCTCCTCCTCCTCCTCCTCCTCCAGGCATCCACAGTGTATTCACGTTCATCTGCTCTCTTGGCTCCCTTCTCAGACTATAATGACACTCGGTAAGCCCGCTGTCTAGTCTTTGTCACTGCTTCGGCGGTTACTGGAGTCGCAGCGGCAGGGTCGAGTTACTGGTCGGAATCCCAAGGATCCCTCCACGGCTAGTTTTTGCGAGGTTAAAGAACTTCTGGAGCGACCGAGCGTTCTGGAACGTTATTAGCGCAAATCATTTAAGTGCCACGAACAAGAAGAAGGTTGTGCTGTTTTTATATTTTTATATATTTTTTTATATTTTTATATAGGAGGGCACGGCGGTTTAGTGGTTAGCATATTCGCCTCACATCTCCAGGGTCCGGGTTCGAGTCCCGTCTCAGCCATGTGTGTGTGGAGTTTGTGCATGTTCTCCCCGTGCCTCAGGGTTTTTTTCTCCGGGTTCTCCGGTTTCCTCCCCCGGTCCAAAAACAAGCACGGTAGGTTGATTGGCACTTTGGAAAATTGTTCCTAGTGTATGAATGTGTGTGTGTGTGCCCTGTGATGGGTTGGCATTCCATCCAGGGTGTATCCTGCCTTAATGCCCATAGACGCCTGAGATAGACACAGACTCCCCGTGACCCGAGGGGAGATCGGATAAAGCGGTAGAAGATGAATGAATGAATATAATATATTGCTCTTTGTGCAGCGCAGAGTAAAAAAAAAAAAAAAAAAAAAACACCACTGCAAATCAGCAATTCACCTCTAGAGGCCACTCTCGTAATGACATGGGTTATTCTGATAATTTCAGCCACAGTTATCGGCGCTATTAATAATCTAATCTAATCTGTAAATAAATAAGAAACTAACTTTGTAGAATATGAGATAAGGTGAGGACGGATTTCATTTTATTTTCCTTCTCGATGACATCACAGAGAGTTTTTCCTTCCCACAACAAACTTCAACAACATGTTTATTTTTATTACCATTTGACTTTGGATCCCAACACCGCTAATCCTAAAAGATAAGAGCATCTGCTAAACGCCATGACAAATAATAATAAATGAAATACATTCCTCCGAAATCACATGTATACACACATTCCGTCGCTGTTTGATCAATATTCATACCAATTTGTCCCTTCGAAATGTTTATTGTCAAACGTCGCGCCGTGAGTCATCGCATTTAAAATGACTGACAGGCGTAATGTGACGTCTGCTTTGGGGATATAACACACATTCTCAAGCAATAGAAATGGAATGAAATGAACGGTAAAACCAGGGGGGCACGGTGGTTTAGTGGTTAGCACGTTCGCCTCACACCTCCAGGGTCCGGGTTCGATTCCCGTCTCGGCCATGTGTGTGTGGAGTTTGTGCATGTTCTCCCCCGTGCCTCAGGGGTTTTTTTCTCCGGGTTTCTCCGGTTTCCCCCTGGTCCAAAAACATGCACGGTAGGTTGATTGGCACCTTTGAAAATTGTCCCTAGTGTATGAATGTGTGTGTGTGTGTGTGTGTGTGTGTGTGTGTGTGTGTGTGCTGTGATGGGTTGGTATTCCATCCAGGGTGTATCCTGCCTTAATGACCATAGACACCTGAGATAGACACAGACTCCCCGTGACCCGAGGGAAGATCAGATAAAGTGGTAGAAGATGAATGAATGAATGAACGTTAAAACTGACCCGGGTGGGAAAGTGTGTGTGTGTGTGTGTGTGTGTGTGTGTGTGTGTGTGTGTGTGTGGGCGGAAATCAGGCTGCCGGCCCTTTAAGGACCCCACATGATGACATTTGGTCATTATTTTCCCCATTGTGACCTTTCTATGCGGGACGCCCGGCTCGCCGTGTCCTTTACTTACGGTCCAGCCAAAGGACGAACCAGCGACCATCACGCGCCAAGCGAATTTAAGCCAACCTTAAACCAACTGGGCCTCCATTTTGTCTTTCGCTCTCTATCTCTTTTTTTTATCGCTCTTATTGGAGCCATATTTCGTCCAATTGGACGAAATCGTCATCGCAGCACCGAACCCGACCAATCGGGATGCTTCTAGGAGCTTCCATAGAAGTTTTTAAGGGATGGAAGACAGAGGCTCGGTGGTGGAGGTGATGGTGGTGGAGATGATGGTGGTGATGGTGATGATGGTGGTGTGATGTGTGGTGATGGTGATGGTGATGGTGGTGGTGATGGTGGTGATGGTGGTGAAGGTGATGGTGGTGGAGGTGATGGTGGTGGTGAGGTGGTGGTGGAGGTGATGGTGGTGAAGTGAGGTGGTGATGGTGGTGGTGAAGGTGATGGTGGTGGAGGTGATGGTGGTGGAGATGATGGTGGTGGATGGTGGTGGAGTGATGGTGGTGATGGTAAAGGTGATGATGGTGATGTGGTGAGGTGATGGTGGTGGAGATGGTGGTGGAGGTGATGGTGGTGAAGGTGATGGTGGTGGAGGTGATGGTGGTGTGGTGGTGGGGTGGTGATGGTGATGGTGGTGGTGGGTGATGGTGGTGGAGGTGATGGTGGTGGAGGTGATGGTGGTGGAGGTGATGGTGGTGGAGGTGATGGTGGTGATGGAGGTGATGGTGGTGAAGGTGATGGTGGTGGAGGTGATGGTGAAGATGATGGTGGTGATGGTGGTGGAGGTGATGGTGTGGAGGTGATGGTGGTGATGTGGGGGTGAGGTGAGGTGTGGTGAAGGTGGTGGTGGTGATGGTGGTGTAAAGGTGATGGTGGTGGAGGTGGATGGTGGTGGAGTGGATGGTGGTGGCAGGTGAGGTGGTAGGTGGTGGAGGGTGATGGTGTGGTGAAGGTGATGGTGGTGGTGGTGTGATTGGTGGTGTGGTGGTGATGTGATTGTGGTGAAGGTTGGGTGGTGTCAGGTGATGGTGGTTGCTAGGTGGTGGTGGAGGTGATGGGGTGTAGGTGATGGTGGTGTAGGTGATGGTGGTGTAGGTGGTGGTGGTGAAGTTGGTGAAGGTGATGTGGTGGTGATGGTGGTGGAGATGATGGTGGTGTGATGATGATGAAAGTGATGATGATGTGGATGGTGGGAGGGGGTGGTGACAGGTGTTGGTGGTGATGTGGTGGAGGTGATGGGGGTGGTGGAGGTGATGGGTGATGTGGAGGTGATGGTGGTGGAGGTGATGTGGTGGAGGTGATGGTGGTGTTGGAGGGTCAGGGAACTTGTGAGAGGACATATTGAGGGTTCACGAGGATGGTGGACTTTCACTAGGCTCTAATGGGGCTTTTTATATTAAAAGAGAGAGAGAAAAAGAGAGAGAGAGAGAGAGAGAGGGTTTTTCCCCCCGGACGACAATAAGCCAAACTCTGACGGCGGCGTCCTACAATACAAATGATATCAGTTATTTGCTTGAAGTTTTTGTCATGCAAATAGTCTTTGTGGCCTCGGTGGAAAAGACTCGAGTGCAATTGGCATTGGCAAGTTTTTTAATAAAGAGGGCTTAGGAAAAAAGAAGGGAAAAAAAGAGAGAGAGA
>JACRUU010000022.1:13098289-13103289 GCA_030449085.1 Kryptopterus vitreolus
TAAACATCTCCATCCGGTTAGAGTGAATGTGATTGGATGAGATAAAAACATACAGCATTAGGACACACACACGAATCGCGTCGCACTCCGGCGAGGACGTCACCAATGTTATTATTAACGAAAAGTGATTATTTCTCCACTATCCATTCATTCTCTTCATCCTCGTTCATCCTTCATTCCTACTTTAAATGGCGTTACATTAGGAAATGATGTAGAGAGACGTTTGAAGCCCACTATCTAAACCTGTACCTGAGGAATGAATGGGAATCCTCAATGGGAATGAAAACTCACCCCCGCTGATGCTCGTTAACACGCCGCTACCTACTAATTATCCGGTTTACACGTGGCTATACGTCACAATTTGCTCTGTTTTTTTTTTTGTTTGTTTTTTTGGGAGTGGCGCGGGCCCGAGGCTTATCCCAACCCCGGCACAATGTATGGAGCGGAGAGGGGGATGAGGAGAAATCGCTCATTAAGGGGAATAAAGCTCGCGCCTGGCGTTCCGGCTGGCTGTAATGTGGACGGGCTGCTGACTGCATTGTGTGTGACGGCTGCAAACACGCTTAAACCTCAATGGGGAAAAAGCAGCGTGAATGCAGATGGCAGATTGGTCCAATTGGCAAGAAGTCTGTGAGAAAGTGTGTTAAACGAGGCTACGCACACGTGTGTGTGTGTGTGTGTGTGTGTGTGTGTGTGTGTGTGTGTGTGTGTGTGTGTGTATTGTGTGTTCATCTGTACATCACGCGCTAATCGGGGAAGGACCAAATGCACACGTGTAGCATACTCTGTGTGTGTGCGTGTGTGTGTGTGTGTGTATGTGTGTGTGTGTGTGTGTGTGTGTGTGTGTGTGTGTGTGTGTATGTATGTGTGTGCGTGTGTATGTTGTGTGTGTGTGTGTGTGTGTGTGTGTGGAATAGGAGGGGGAGAGACTTTGGCACTATAAGCACAAGGGGACAATTTGGTGTGTGTGTGTGTGTGTGTGTGTGTGTGTGTATGTGTATGTGTGCACTCAAGGTTATGTATGGTTTTTACACCTCGGATCACAGAGGTATTTGGGGTCTGTGTGTGTGTGTGTGTGTGTGTGTGTGTGTGTGTGATGTACCAGGGGGTGTTAATATAGAGATATTAAAGAGCGCTACACAGGGCACTTTGTGGTTGAAGGTTATGAGTCTAGTCTTCCCTACATCTCTCTCTCTCTCTCTATCACACACACACACACACACACACACACACACACACACAAACACACATGTACAAATACACACACACATGTGCACATACACATACATGTACACATACATGTACACAAACACACACACACACTCACATGCACACATGTACACATGTGCACAAACATACACATATATACACACACACACACAGCTGAGAGTTAGCAGCATGCAACATCACCCCAGGCAATATGGAAATGCATCTTGTCTCTCTCTCTCTCTCTCTCACTAACACACACACACACAACACACACACACACACACACACACACACATCGGATGTTAATCAAAATGAGCTACCTCTGTGATTCAGAGGTGACAAAATTCTGTGGTCTGTTAAACTTTATACACAACCTTGAGTGCACACACAAACAAACACACATGCACACAGACACACACACACACACAACAAACCAACTCAAGCACCACAAACACACACGCACACACACACACACACACACACTCATGTACATACACTCATATACACACACTCATGTACACACACTCATATACACACACTCATGTACATAAGCTCATGTACACATACTAATGTACACACACTCATATACACACACATGTCAGTCCACATATACACACACACTCATGTACACACACACTCATATACACACATACACTCATGTACACACACTCATGTACACAAGCTCATGTACACATACTAATGTACACACACTCATATACACACACACATAACACACACACACACACACTCACACACACTCATATACACACACATGTACACACACACACACTCATATACACACATACACTCATGTACACACACTCATGCACACACATTTATGTACACACACTCATATACACACACTCGTGCACACACACTCATGTACACACACTCATGCACACATAACACATACACCGTGTACACACACTCTCTACACACACTCATGCACACACACTCATGTACACACACTCATGTACACACACTCATATACACACACTTGTGTACACACACTCATGTACACACAATCATGTACACACACTCATGTGTACACACACTTCATGTACACACAATCATGTACACACAATCATGTACACACAATCATGTACACACACTTGTGTACACACACTCATGTACACACAATCATGTACACACACTCATATACACACACTCATGCACACACATGTACACACACTCATATACACACTCATATAGACACACTCATGTACACACACACTGTGGAGTTTGTATGAAGTGTAACACAAACCCGCCCCCCCCTTCCCACACACACACACACACACACACACACACACACACACACACACCACACAACACACACACACAACACACACACACAGTTTATTAAAGATCATGGTGTTTTACTTGGATGTGATGCTTCTGGTCCCACACCATTCCTCTCTTTCTTCTCCTTCTCTCCCACCATCCTCTCTTCCTCCTCTCTCTCCCACACCATCGTCTCTTTCTCCTCTTTCTCCCACACCATCCTCTCTTTCTTCTCCTTCTCTCCCACCATCCTCTCTTCCTCCTCTCTCTCCCACACCATCGTCTATTTCTCCTCCTTCTTTACCACACCATCCTCTCTTTCTCCTTCTCCTCTCCCACCATCCTCTCTTCCTCCTCTCTCTCCCACACCATCGTCTATTTCTCCTCCTTCTTTCCCACACCATCCTCTCTTTCTCCTCCTTCTCTCCCACCACCTCTCTTCCTCCTCTCTCTCCCACACCATCTCCTCTCTCTCCCACACCATCCTCTCTTTCTTCTCCTTCGCTACCACACCATCCTCTCTTTCTCCTCCTTCTTTACCATACCATCCTCTCTTTCTCCTCTTTCTCTCCCACCATCCTCTCTTTCTCCTCTTTCTCTCCCACCACCCTCTCTTTCTCCTCCTTTTCTCCCACACATCCTCTCTTCTCCTCTTTCTTTCCCACCATCCTCTCTTTCTCCTCTTTCTTTCCCACACCTCCCCCATCTCTATTTCTCCCATCCTCTTTCTCTCCCACCATCCTCTCTTTCTCCTCTTTCTCTCCCACCATCCTCTCATTCTCCTCCTTCTCTCCTGCACCATCCACCATCCTCTCATTCTCCTCTTCTCTCCCACACCGTCCTCTCTTTCTCCTCTTTCTCTCCCGCCATCCTCTCATTCTCCTCTTCTCCTGCACCATCCTCTCTTTCTCTCCCACCATCCTCTCTTACTCATCTTTTTCACCACACTATCACTTTCTTCTCTTTCATTTCTCGTTGCTTTATGTCTCCTTAATAACCTTCAATTGCTTCTGGGAAACACAGAGTTTTTTTTAAGTTACCATGGCATTTTTTTGGCATACAGAAACCTCTCTCACTAAGGACATAGGGGGGTTGCCATGGTATTGGTGGGCACCTTATAAAGCAGACTATTGTGTGTGTGTGTGTGTGTGTGTGTGTGTGTGTGTGTGTGTGTGTGTGTGTGTGGTGTGTGTGTGTGTGTGTGTGTGTGTTATAGAATGTGATGCCAGGTTTGCTTCGAGTTGCAGCGTCCCCAAAAAAACCCTAAAGTGTCACTGTTAACAGACTGCGGAAAAAAAACAAACATAACAAGCAGACAAAATATTTTACCACCTTTTCTCTTTCTTTTAATCTGTTTCTCTTTTATTCTTTTTCTATCGCTTACTCTCCTCCCTCCTGTCGTTCTTCGGTCTAACTTAAAGTTTCTCTGTCTGTCTCTCTGTCTCCCTCTCTATTTCATTTTCTCTGTCTCTTCCTCATTTCTCTTTCACTCCATCTCTCTGCGTTGTCTTTCACTCCATCTCTCTCTCTGTGTTGTTTCTCTTTCACTCATCTCTCTGCGTTCTCTCTTTCACTCCATCTGTCTCTCTCTGTGTTGTTTCTCTTTCTCTTTCACTCCATCTCTCTCTGCATTGTCTCTCTTTCACTCCATCTCTCTCTGCATTGTCTCACCTTCAATCATCTGTCTCTGCATTGTCTCTCTTTCTCTCCATCTCTCTCTGCGTTGTATCTCTTTTACTCCATCTCTGTCTGCGTTGTCTCTCTTTCACTCCATCTCTCTCTGCGTTGTATCTCTTTTACTCCATCTCTGTCTGCGTTGTCTCTCTTTCACTCCATCTCTCTGCATTGTCTCTCTTTCAGTCCATCTCTCTCGGCATTGTCTCTCTTTCACGCCACCTCTCTCTGCGTTGTCACTTGTTGACTCATCTGTCTCTGCATTGTCTCTCTTTCACTCCATCTGTCTCTGCATTGTCTCTCTTTCACTCCATCTGTCCCTTCCTAATTTCTCTTTTACTCCATCTGTCTCTGCATCATCTTTCTTGCACTCCATCTGTCTCTTCCTCACTTACTCTTTCACTCCATCTGTCTCTGTATTGTCTCTCTTTCACTCATCTGTCTCCGCAACGTATCTCTTTTACTCATCTGTCTCTGCATTGTCTCTCTCTTTTACTCATTTGTCTCTGTATTGTCTCTCTCTTTTATTCATCTGTCTCTGCATTGTCTCTCTTTTACTCATCTATCTCTGCAATGTCTCTCTTTTACTCATCTGTCTCTGCATTGTCTCTCTTTTATTCATCTGTCTCTGCAATATCTCTCTTACTCATCTGTCTCTGCAATGTTGCTCTTTCACTCCACCTGTCTCTTAATTGTCTTTCTTTCACTCCATCTTTCTCTGCATTGTCTCTCTTTCACTCTATATGTCTCCGAATTGTCTCTTTTACTCTCTTTCTCCACATTCTTGTGTGATTCTCTTCCTCACACTCTTTCACTCCCTTCCTTTCCCTCATCTC
>JACRUU010000022.1:13110789-13133289 GCA_030449085.1 Kryptopterus vitreolus
TAAGAACAGACTTTCCACTCCAGCGTCTACTGGTCAGCTTCGTTAACCCACATTAGGTGGGATACCCAAATCCCATGTTGGAGTGGGAGCGATGCGGTGGCGGGCGCTCGTGTATGCACGAGTATCGGATCAGGAACAAGGTGGACAGACGATGTGGAAAAGCAGTGCCGTGCTGTTCATGTCATTCCATTTCCTTGATATAGCAGCGAATCAAGCGTCACTCAGTGAAAACATTTTGGAGAAAAACAATCATTTTCCATCTTTGACTGGTTTTCATTTCCATCAGCAACACTCAGTTTTTTGTTATTATTATTAAACACTGTAAATTTTATTAGAACCCGATGATATATATATATTATATTATATAGTTTTTTTTACATCCACATGATCAGAAAGTTGGGGGTTCGAGACGAAGTATTGGGGGTTCGAGCCCCAGAATCACCAAGCTGCCGACCTTTGGGTCCTTGAGCAAGGCCCTTGACCCTCTGTGCTTCAGAGGCGCCATATTATGCTATGACCCCAGCTTCCAAACAAGCTGGGATATGCGAAGAAAGAATTTCACTGTGCCATAATGTTTATGTGACAAATAAAGGCTCTTCTATTCTTGATATTATATATATATATATATATATATATATAATATATATATATATATATATATATATATATATATCATATATATATATATATATTATTGCTCCTTTATAAGCATTCGGCTGAATCGTTCCTCATTTTGTTCGTTTCTGGAGGAGCTGTTTAAACGGTCTATTCCCGAACCCCCTCCAGGTTTCTCTACGTTCCTTTTGTCCCTCCGTATCTCGCTGTATAACGCTTCCCCCGTTCCAGCAGCACTGCCGCTATCGCTCGCCTCACCCGGCTGACACGGAGGTCCCTCTGTTTGCCCCTTGCTACGTGAAAACGAGCCAAGATCTGCTGTGCCAGTCCACCTTTGGCACACATGGGCCTGTGAGGTGAAACAAGGTGATGGGAACAAGGTGGTAAGGTGGGAGTCACGCAGCAGGAGAGACAGATGAAAGCCCAGCATGCATTGTGTCTTCCCGGGGTGCTCCCTTGTAAGTGCCACGTCTTAATCAACTTAATTAGGAGCAATTAGAGTGTCAGAAAAGCGCGGCGAGTCGCAGGAATAGTTAAGTGCACGTGCGTTTTTTTTCCCCTCAGGTGCCTCAAGGACGAGACCTCCGTCGCTCCTCGCTCGCAGGCGGCCGGGTCGAGTTTTCCAAAAACTCCGGGAAGCGCAAATTAGCAGGCCGCGGTCGCGACGGGCGCAGTTTCAGCTTTACGATTAGCCAAAAGAAGAAAAAGAAAAACGTACTTCTGAAACCCGTGCATTGTGTAGGAAATAAAGAGAAATCTCCGACCAAGCTCATTAGCAGTCTCTTCTCCGCATCCTAAAGCCTCCATTGTGTCCATCCCATGATGCACCGCAAGCTGGCGATGCCCTGCGGCGTTCCGTCCCCGCGGCCAGCGTGTGCCAGCTTCACCCACCTGCTCCTGGGCGCCCCTTAACCCTACCTTGGCATTTCGGGGATGAAGACCCCGAGGCGAGCGGGCAGAGCTCCACCCGTCCGCGCTCCACCGCCAGATCGAGCCGCCTCGCTGTCCAAACTGGACCGGCTTCAGGACCGAGCCCACAGTTCAAAGAGTTCAGCCTGGTGCCATGTAGTTAAACAGATTCAATATGCAAAAGGTCCAAGTGGACCGCTCTCAAGGGGGGGTGTGGGGGGGTGGATGATGATGTGTGTGTGTGTGTGTGTGTGTTTTAGTGTTTTTAGGGACACACAAAATGAGGAACGGAATGAAATAGCACGGCTGGCCCGACACACATGATTGTGGTCACTCGAAAAAATAAATTGCAAAGCCACAGAACGTTTTTTTCCTACTGAATCTCTTTCCCACGTGGTCTGAGACACACCCCCCCCCCCCCCCCCCCCCCCCCCCCCCACGTGCACCAGCTCATTGCAGAACATATCTGATGCATGATGCAAAAGTTTTCTGCAAGGCCTTGTTACCAAAAACAAACAAACAAACAACAACAAACAAACTCACTGGCGTGCGTCAGGAATGTTGCGGTGGCGCTCCGGTTCGGCTTTTTTGGACTCCCGGCGCGTCCGTTCGCGCGCGTCCGCGTCCCGGGCGTTAACGAGCTGGCACTGGCATTTAAGCATGGGATTCCTTATAATGAGCGCGCAAACGGGGGGGGGGGGGGGGGGGGGGTTATAGGGGGGGGGGGGGGGTATATATTATATTATTATTGGGATTATTATTATTATTATTATTATTATTATTATTATATTATATATTATATTATTTTATTTTTAGCATGGAAATGGTTTATAATATGGTATTGTAACCATTCAACAAACAACGCACCTGATAAATCAACCAATTAATTAATTCATTAATTAATGCGATGTAAAAATAAAATGTAATTAAACACACATACAAACAAAAACAATCACATTTGTTTGCCGTGACATGGAAAAAAAACATGATGAGCTCTTGTTATGCATTTGTAACTTTTTTCATGTTTAGCCATTTATATTTTGTAAAAAAAAAAAAAAAAGCTTAAATATTGGCTAGAAACAACTAAAACAAACTAATAATTGGCCAGAAAACTTTTGTAGATTGATTGTTTGACTGTCTGTGAATTTGTTCATATGCATAACGTTATGTTTTATATAATATTTATGTCTATGATCTGTAGAACAGGTCCGTGTTTGTGTTTTGGTATTAACGTTCACCGGAGCCATCTTGATTCCCTCCGCCATGCAAATGGACGCTTTTTGCGCTTGATCTTGAGCCGTTGCCAAGGTGATGTAAAGCGAGGGTCCCTTATTTTTTTTTTTATTTTGTTGTTTTTTTTTTATTCCCCCTCGGGGGCATTTCGTATAGGATGAGTAAAGGAAAAGAACACACTCCCTCCCTCCCTCCCTCCCTGTTCCAGGTGCCAGGGGGAAGAAAAAAAAAACGCTATGAATAATGGTCTTCTTCTTTCTTGTTGAGAAGGCTGGAGGGCAGCTGGGCCTATAGGAGGCCAGGCATTCCCACAGGCCTGAAAAGAGCGATTATGTAGAACAGATAGGCCACGATGAGGGAGGGGAACAAACAACCATGTTTACTCCCCCTGACACTTTACACACTTAAAGGGCACGTTTAGGAGGAGGGGTGTGTGTGGGGGCGCTTGTTTTTATGTCTTCCTGGGGATTTCCAATTTAACGACGATATCCAAAAAGGTCTTCAATAAATAAATAAATAAATAAATAAAAGCTGCTAAAACATATTTTTGCATGTGTTACCTGGTGATGGCGAGATTAAGGTCTATAGGCTTAACATCCATATCCGGGTCAGGTCCTTGCACGGACAGCAAAACGAGCATGTGTGTGATCTGAATTCGGGTTGCATTTAAGATGAAGTCCTAATGAAGTCCTGCTTTCCAACAGACACTCGCTTACAGATGATGTAGTTGTGTGTGTGTGTGTTTTTTTTGTCCTCCCTCATGCATAACAAATGTGTCACTTGTTCTTTAGATTTCTGCATGTCGTATGATGTAATATGGATTATATTGCCTATATAAGCAATTAAATGACGTGATTATCCTGTTCCGCGTTAATATATGCACAGATGATTACGAGAACACTATTTGCTTGTTACTTTAATTGGCTCGGATGAGCAGAAAAAAAAGCCTTTTTAGTGTGTGCTAGTAAACCTAATTACAGCTGGGGTTCGAGATTCAATCATGTAGTGAAAGTATGCGATGTGGCGACGTGCCGTCAATATGGTGATGTTTTATGTTTGCAAAAGATCAAAAGATATACGAATAATTTCCTTTATATTTGAGCACTAATGAACATTCAGGTGAAACCTATTAATTATTATATATATATATATATATCTATATATATAGATATATATATAGATATATATATATATATATATATATATAATTTATTTTATTTATTTTTATTTACTTTGAAAACCCGAATTATTGTGATCACCACACACACACACACGGGCGGATGGACGGATGGATGATAGATGATAGATAGATAGATAGATAGATATCTATCTGTATATATATAATTATATATATATATATGGAGCATAGATATATATATATATATATATAATATATATATATAATATATATATATATATATATATAATATATATATATATATATATATATAAGTAAAAGTAAAAGTAATTACGGTGTAAGCAATATTTCAAAAGAAATAAAAATAAACACATTCAGAGCATCACTTTCCATTGACAAAATTCTCGTGCTTTATAACTTTATAACTTTAAAAGTTATTGCGTCAGGTACCGGATCGTCGTGCTACAGCGACATCGCTCGGGCAAAACATGAAATGACATGTTACAATACGATATTCCGTCGGAATGAAGGATCAGAACCGGTGGTCGGATAAAGTTTCAGTTTGGAAAATCAAACTATGTCCATTTGAAGAACCTACTGTGGTTCTGTCGTCAACATATCAATGCGAATAAGCGCTTTTTTTGTCATTTTTGTCATCACACACACACACACACACACACACACACACATACACACACACACACACACATACACACACACACACACACACATACACACACACACACGTTGGCAGTGCGGTTTTATAAATGCATGGCCGTGTTATCGGATTTGTCTTCCTCCCTCCCGGTTGCGCACTTGCACTCCTCCACCAGCATCACGCGCTTTTCGCGTATCTGCGAGCCGCAGCGGATGGGCACGTGCACGGTGCGCGCTTTGGACGGGCCACAGCGCGAGCAGGACGGGCCGCCGCGGTGCATGCCGGTCTCTCCGTTCGGGGGCACGAACATGGAGCTGCACTGGCCGAAGCACAGCTTGTTGTGGACGGTTATCGGCTCACAGCCCTCCTCGGTTATTCTCTGTGGGACACACAGGAGTTTAGGGCATAATAATAATAATAATAATAAGAATAATAATAATATGATAATAGAATAATGATCATAATAATAAATATAATAGTGATGTTAATATTAAATATAATAATGATAATAATATGATGATAAAATAATAATAATAATATATGGATGATAATATAAATAATATAATATAATAAATAATAAGATAATAAATATAATAATAATAATAATAATATGATAATAATAATGAATAAAATAATAATAATACTAATAATAATAATAATAATAATAGTGAATAATAATAATAATATTGATGATAATAATGATAATAATGATAATAATAATAATAATCGTGATGATAATAATAATACAATAATATCCTCTGATAATATCTAATAAATAACGTAAATAATAATCCAAATATCCGATATCCATCCTAATAATCCATAATAATAATAATATAATAATGATAATAATAACCTCGCTATCCTAATAATCCTAATGACCTAATGCTAATCATAATAATCCTAATAATCCTCTGATGCTAATAATCCTCCTGATCCATCCCAATAATCCTAATCATAATAATAATAATAAGCAAAGTATGATAATCCAATTATCGGCTCCCAAGTCCTATAATCCCTCACCCACCCATCCATCTGATAAAACGAAATAATTATATATAAATAAAAAAAAAATATATATATATCTATATCTTCGCTTTGCTTTCAATTAAAAAAAACAAAAACAAAACAAACAAACAAACAAATAAATATATAAATAAACAAAGATAGTATATAGATAATATCATATCTAAATGTGATATGGATATCAAGTCAAAAATACTTGTTTACGGGAAAATACTTGTTAATTTAGAAAAAAAAATGATGGGGGGGTAAAGTGTAGAATAATGTGTTGTTCTCGGCAACCAAATAAAGTCATTATGCTTCATTCATGGAAACAAAAAGTTTAATATGTAAATGAGTTCTTTTGTCCAATCAGACGCTTTGTTTTGTAGGCGGTCGACCAATCACATTGTTCTCGCTGTAATAAGTGTAGGAGTGTAGGATGAATGTAGTGATGAAATGAATGAATGAATAAATGAATGATGATGATGATGATGATGATGAAAGACAATGTACCTGGGTAAAAGGCAGCGCCGCGCAACTTTGCCTTCCCGCGTCTTTGGTGTCAAACGGAAGTGACAGCACCTCTTTGGTCGCCTCGCTTTTCTGCATCACCCTCTGCCACATCTCCAGGCCTTGTCTCCGTCTGCCGTGGGCTCCGGTGTAGCTCGCGCTCAGGTGCGGGAGCGGCACGGCGGGTGCGCGTGCGTGCGCGGAAGGCCCCGGCCGGCCCATGGCCAAGAAGGCTGGAAACGGACCCCTCTTCCCCAGCGCGCCCGGGGAATGGCGCAGAAAGTGCGGTGTCAGCTTCACCACCCTCACCGAACCCCTGACCGGCTCTTCCGCTCCGTTACCGGAGAACTCGGGTGTCGGGACGTGGCGCGGGAGCGCGCACAGAGATGCAGCCAGCGCAGCGAAAGTGACCAAACCGAGTGCGCGCATCTCGCTCAGGAACAGGTTTAGCGAACAAACAAACAAACAAATAAATAAAATAACGACGACAACAAAAACACACCTTTTGTAATTTCGCTTTACAAGAAAAAAAAAGAAATGGTGCAGGTTCGAGGAGTTTTGCGGTTCAAGGTCGCGCACGCGCAAACCCTGCTGTCTGTGTGGTGCCAAACGCGCAAAAGCAACCGCTTTATAAAGCCGTCCACGTGCGTCCTGGTGCTGTAATGTGCCGGAAGTGGTGCAGTAAAATCGCATCACGGCGGCGGTGTGAACAGAGGGAAAGTTCACACACTCCAGCAGTGTGTTTTACAGTCAGGTGAGTTGGTGAGGCGGTGAGGAGTTCTGAGAGCCGTGGGAACCCAAACATCACACGTCACCATCACAATGAGATCTGATGGACACGTGATAAACTCTACATCCGGTCCAAATAAAGTGCATCAAACAAAATAATTTCATTCATATTTGTGTGTGATTTTATTTCTTGCGATATGATGCATTTGTTTTCATAAAAAATAAATAAATAAATAATAATAAATAAATAAATAAAATTTAATATATATATATATATATATATATATGACACTATCCATATAGTATGTTTATTTATTTATTTGTTTATTTATTCTTAAAATTTTTTTTTAATTGAAATGCATATATATATATCTTATATATATATATATATATATATATATATATCATATATTATATATATATATATTATATATATATACATATTATATATATATAATATACACGCACATACATACACTTTAATTTATATATTTAATTATATATATATATTGTTTTCAATTAAAAAAAAAAATATATATATATATATATATAATATATATATATATATATATATATATATATTTATACATATATATATGATACTATCCATATAGTATGTTTTTATTTATTTATTTATTATTTATTTTATTCTTAAATATTATTTTAATATGAAGCATATATATATATATAGTATATATATAATATATATATATATATATATATATATATATATATATATATATATATATATATATATATATATATATATATATATATATATATATACGCACATACATACAAATTTTATATATTAATTTATATATATATATATATATATATATATATATATATATATATATATCATACAAATTAATTTTTCCTCTTTTGCATTTTAATGTTCATTATAATAAAAAATTATATTATATTTAAATTTACAAATATATATATTTATTTATTTTTGTTTGTTTTTTTTGTTTATTATTATTAATAAATAATTAATAATAATCACCATCATCATCATCATAATAGGGCAGCAATCCACATAGTAATGATATGATTCGATATTTTCTTTATTATATTTATTTATTTGTGTATTTTATTGTAAACATTTAGAGCTTATTAATAAGAATAGTTAAACTAGCTACATGACACGTTAATAAATGACAAAATCATTCCAATAGTCTATTTATACTTACGGAGTTCATGCATTTAAAGAAAATGTGTGAAATATACTTGTGAATATTTGTGAAAATAGATTTAGCTCTTTAGCAAAAAGATTTCGCCTCAGCTTCATTTCTCTTCTCTCTCTTCTCTCTCTCTCTCTCTCTCTCTCTCTCTCTCTCCCTCTCTCTCCCCCTCTCTCTCTCTCTGTACTACATTACATTACATGCGTATGTTAGACGGTAAATGCAGGAAAAACAATAACACACATCATTACAGAAAAGCATGTTTATTGACTCGCAGTGATCACACACAACTCCATCATTCTCTCTGAAACACGCTGATGTGGAAACTGAAGACTTCCTGCAATAAACATGTAATGTGTTTATTGGAGCCTGTAAACACACACACGTTCCCACAGCCCTAAAGGTAACTCTCACACTCTGCGCCTGCAGTGTGTGTGTGTGTGTGTGTGTGTGTGTGTGTGTCCTCACATCATTCCTGTGAATTCAGCAACAGGAAAGACTCACTTATGGCATCGTTAGTTCACAAAGCAGCGCTTCTATTGTCCCAATGTCGTATGTCATATCTATATATATAAAAATCTTATATTATTATTATTATTATTATTATTATTATTATTATTTTTATTATTATAATTATATTATAATAGTTGTATTATAATTGTTTTATCATGTCAGGGTGTATTTCGGGTGTGTTTTTACGGAAATAAGATGTTAAAATGTTGCCACTAAATGTTTATTTAGTCGTGGAAAAGTTTATACGCTTATGCACATTAAGTTTAGACTTAATCTTAAGATGATATAATGTAAGGGGGGTTTTAACTAACGAACTAATTAATCAACCAAAATACAACATGCGAAAAAAAAAGCGCTAGTAATTAAAATGTGCAATTCTATGTGTAAAATTAAACTTCTCATTAGTCACCACCAGGAGGAGACAAATCCACGCCAACGTCTTATCAGCATCGCTCTTCTTTTTCCATCCACTCAAGAGTCCAGGTCCTTTTTCCTTTTCTTTCCTTTTCTTTTCGCATCTTTTCTTTTCTTTTCGCATCTTTTCTTTTCTTTTCGCATCTTTTCTTTTCGCATCTTTTCTTTTCTTTTCGCATCTTTTCTTTTCTTTTCGCATCTTTTCTTTTCTTTTCGCATCTTTTCTTTTCTTTTTGCATCTTTTCTTTTTTCTTTTTTTTCTTTTCGCATCTTTTCGCATCTTTTCTTTTCGCACTTTTCTTTTTGCATCTTTCCGCATCTTTTCTTTTTGCATCTTTTCTTTTCACATCTTTTCTTTTTGCATCTTTTCTTTTTTCTTTTTCTTGTCTTTTCGCATCTTTTCTTTTCACATCTTTTCTTTTTCTTTTTCTTTTCTTTTCGCAATTTCTTTGCGATCAAGGTGTAATAGCATCTATCAAGAGAAAGAGCAAAGTTTCCAATGGATTGAATAATAATGCACATGTGATATTTTAGGTTTTTTTTTATTTAAAATAAATGTTCAGACGTTTCAAAAATTCTGTTTTCCCTCAATTTGATATCTTAAAATAAAATCTTGCAAATGCCCTGTAGGCTAAGGTGAAATGGTGCGAAGTGAACGTTAGGAATGTAAGGAATAAAACACTTCCAGGCATGGGCTTAATAATAATAACAACAACAACAACAAAAACAACAATAATAATAATAATAATACAATAAGTAAACAAAGCAAACAACAGATTTGAACAGGAGAGACTTTAGTCTAGATTTGAAGGTAGACAGAGAACAGAATGCCCCCCCCCCCCAGTGTGGTGAGACGGGCGTGAGGAACAAACAGTTGAAGAGAAGAGGTAGATCCCAAAGGACGAGAGGGAACATCAATATGAAGAAGATAAGATAAGGGATAGGAAACTAATTAAATTAAAGTGAGCAATGATACCTTTCAATAATGTTGGATGGACGTTTCCTTAAAGGCACTTCATATCAGCGACTGCACTTGACAAAATGTCCTCTTTGTTTCGAACAGAAAGGCTCCTGGTTGCTGCCATTAATGAATGAACTCCCTTCAATGACCAATCGAATACGGCTACGAAGTGCCTTTAAGGAAACATCCATCCATTATTTTTGAAAGGCTTTCTAAGATCACATAAGTATTGGAAACTAATCAAAGAAAGTGACCTCCAATGACCAATCGGATGCAACGGATACAAAGTGCCTTTAAGGAAACGTCCATCCAACATTTTTGAATGGCATCATTGGAAACGTTCTAAGATCAGATAAGTCACATAAGTATAGGAAACTAAGCAAAGAAAGTGTATAAGGATCCCTGCCTTTCGAAAATGATGGATGGATGTTTCCTTAAAGGCACTTCATAATCAGCGACTGCACATGACAAAATGTCCTCTTTGTTTCGAACAGAAAGGCTCCTGGTTGCTGGCATTAATGAATGAATTCTCTCCAATGACCAATCGAATGTGATGTACATGCGATGCAATACACTTTCTAAGATCAGATAAGTTTAGGAAACTAATTAAAGAAAGTGTGCAACGATGCCTGACTTTCAAAAATGATGGATGGACGTTTCCTAAAAGGCACTTCGTCTCAGCAATGCCTTTTAAAAATGTCCTTTTCTTTTTCTAACAGAAAGGCTTCTGGTTGCTGGCATTCATGAATGAACTCCCTCCAATGACCAATCGAAATCGATGTATACAAAGTGCCTTTAAGGAAACGTCTATCCAACATTTTTGAAAGGCATCATTGCACACTTTCTAAGATCAGATAAGTTTAGGAAGCTAATCAAAGAAAGTGTGCAATGACGCCTTTCAAAAATGACGGATGAACGTTTCCTTAAAGGCACTTTATATCAGCGACTCCACCTGACAAAACGTCCTCTCTAAGAGAAAGACTGCCCTTATGGGAAATGATATGAACTCCCTCCAATGACCAATGGAATGCGGAGGATACGAGTGTCTTCGAAAGCGAGCGGCGGGATCCAGATGAGTTAAAAGGACAGGTCTGGAGACAGTGCGTCTAGACGCAGGCGTGAAAAGCGACACCAGTGACAACACCTAGCAATACACAGAGATCTCTGTTTACAGGTATGGATAAACATCATCGACGGTCAGAGCAGTAAAGCAGCCACATGTGATGTCAAATACTGGAAAGGGCGCCGCCTACACACAGTCTCGTTCTCACGCTGTCGGCCAGGGAGGGAGAGAAAAAGATCCGTCGCCAGATAAAGATGTGGGTCAAGTGGGGTCATAGTGCAGCCTATAGGGCCTGAGGGAAATACATCGACATGTACACACACACACACACTCTCTCTGTTTCGTGCATGCAGAAAGGCTGCGATAGGAAAATTGCAATCTCGCACGGTTTCCAGCGAAAGAGGGTGTTTTGGATGAAAACCTCCTCATCAGCTGTGCGATCGAAAATGCTTTTAAACGTGTAGGAGGTGAAACCACGAACGCAGAAGTGCGCCAGAGTGCGAGTCCATTGTTCAGCTCGGGTAAAAAAAAAAAAATCCTTTACTGAAATAAATACAATCTCGAACAAAATCGTATTGAAACCTTTCCCGTAACACACGCGAACGCATCGATCAAGATTGATTTTATACAAAAAAAATATATTCATAAAAAGTAAATACATTCGTTCCTCAGGTCGAAGTGTAGATACCGGGCTTCTGTAGAAGGAGGGAGTCGAGATTTGGACTCGAATCAACGTGTAAAAGTGGTTTCCGAACGACTTAACGTATAAAAGTAATGTAAAGAGGAAAAAAATGCCCTCAAGGACAAAAGTTTAAGTCGAGCTAATCGTATTTTATTCAAGCGTCTCTCTAAAGAACTCCCTAGAACTCCCTACTAACGAGGGCTACTTTTAAAACGTAGGAGTAGAAGGTACAGATAATTGCGTGAAAATGAAGGTACAGATAATTCGTGAAAATGTAAGGGGTCGGCGGAAAAAATAAAAAGTCGGCGGAAAAAAAACTTCGGTAAAATTTCTATGAAGATTACTTCGGTAAAATTTCGGTAAAATATACTTCGGTATTACGTATAGTAATTTTTTACGGATGTATTTGTTAGTTTGTTACGACACAATAGACTATTGTTTTTGTCTGTAGACTAGATTATTTTTTTCGTCAAACATTAGCTAACAATACTTTATTTTTTCACTAGCCGGTCTCACGCTGTTTAACGGACTATTATCTAAGCTAGCATGCGTTCAAACTATTTGTGTGCAGAAATGCATCCATATAATTCAAATGTTAGTTACAAAATAGCCACTTATCGACTTATTATAGCAAAAAGATTTACATTATACGTTAATTACAAAATAGTAAAATATCGATTTATCATAAAACCGTTAATTACTAATTATAGTTAATTACAAAATAGTAAAATAGCGACTTATTATAAGACCGTTAATTGCAAAATAGCAAAATATCGATTTATCATTATACTGTTAATTACAAAATAGCAAAATATCGATTTATCATAAAACCGTTAACTTACTAAATAGCAAAATAGCGACTTATTATAAGACTGTTAATTACAAAATAGTAAAATAGTTACTTATTATAAGATTGTTAATTACAAAATAGTAAAATAGCGACTTATTATAAGACCGTTAATTACAAAATAGCAAAATAGCGATTTATCATAAGACTGTTAATTACTAAATGCCATAATATCGATTTATCATGAAACCATTACTTACTAAATAGCAAAATATCGATTTATCATAAAACCGTTAATTACTAAATAGCAAAATAGCGACTTATTATAAGACCGTTAATTACAAAATAGTAAAATAGCTACTTATCATAAGACCGCCGGATTCGGGAAAAAACACGCAAGATGGCCGAATGCCTGAAAGGGTTACTGGTGCCCACTCTTGATGACTTCCAGAGCGAGGAAAACAGATCAGTAAGTCACGCCTCCAATCCATGAGCTTTTTGATCTTTGGCATTTTTCGCAATATAGATGACTATTAACTAACGCTATTAATAAATCGGTTCGCGTTCACGGACACGAATTTCCCTCTATTTTTTCCGCGTCACTCGGTCCTCGGAAATGTGGTTTCGAAAATAGAAACATTTGTCCCTATAATGTAGTATAACACAACGATACCGTGTTTTTTACACGTGTTACGTGTAATATTTTGAGGAAATGCCTTCATCTGGCAACAATTCATTTATCACCGATAAACAATAAACAACGATAAACAACTCGACACTTTTTCCACGCAAACTTGTTGGTTAGAAGAAGAAAAAAAAAGGCGATTATGATTATTCCCTCCATCCTATAGCTATAAAAAACCTCGACCAATCACAGCTCGCTTGCTAGATATTTGCTTGCGTTTGTTATTTTTTAGCGTCAAACACTAGCGCATTTTTTTCCCCATTAGCTATTCGTCTCAAAAAATCTCAGAAAATCTCAAAAAAAATCGAGCTACCTTTTTTCATATATAACGCAAATCGCAATTACAAAATAGCGACTTGTCATAAAACGCGCTGAGAGGAAAAGATCGTTATTTAACGCGCTCGTCAGTCTTTTATACATCAAAGTGTTTTTCGACGACTAATTTGTAGGCCACAATAAGGCTGAATCATGGCGCGTTTCCTCTCACTGCCAGTCAAGCGGCAAATATCAGCGTCGAAATACTCAGCTTGGGTTTGATCTTTCTCAAAGGAGTGGCTAACATGTTTCTGAGCAAAACAGAGAGAGAGAGAGAGAGAGAGAGAGAGAGAGAGGGAGAGAGGGAGAGAAAACACCGCATGGGGTGATAAAGTTGAAGCAGGAATGTTTTTCTTGAGAACTGTGTTGTCGTTTTTTTTTTGTTCCTATCAGCGCTTATTTTATTAGCCGCTCGAACCCAACTCCCTTTTCCAGAGAAGGTCAGTGTATGCATATATACAGAAGACCACAAACCACAAAGCCGTGTATGATCTGTGCTGTGTGTGTGTGGTGTGTGTGTGTGTGTGTGTGTGTGTGAATTTTTATAAAAGGGAAAGAAACAAGTCAACATGCTAACTTCTTGGAACGACACTCATTTAGTTCAAAGGGCGACGACGGGTGTTTTATGGTTATTATTTTTCTTGGTATATTTAATATTCATCAGTTGCTAACACACACACGCGCACACACACACAAAAAAAACACACCCACACACACAAACACACACACACGCGCACACACACACACACACACACACACACACACACACACACACACACACACACACACACACATGTTTGTCAAAATATTCTTGTAAGGTCCATGTATGGCTTTTTAATACATTTTTTCCTGGTATATTAAATATTCATAATTTTCTAATACACACACACACACACACACACACATGCACACACACACACACAAACACACATACAGGCACACACACACACACACACACATGTTTGTCAAAATATTCTTGTAAGGTCCATGTATGGCTTTTTAATACATTTTTTCCTGGTATATTAAATATTCATACATTTTCTAATACACACACACACACACACACACACATGCACACACACACACACACACACACACACACACACACACACACATGAAATAGCGCACACACACACACACACACACATACACACACACACACACACACAGGTTTGTCAAAATATTTTTGGGAGGTCTATTTATGTCTTTAAATACATAATGCTTTATGATTTTTTTCCTGGTATATTTAATATTCCTTATTTGATAATACAGACACACACACACACACACACACACACACACACACACACACACACACACAACACACACATACAGGTTTGTCAAAATATTCTTGTGAGGTCTATTTATATCTTTAAATACATAATGCTTTATGAATTTTTCCTGGTATATTTAATATTCATCATTTTCTAATACACACACACACACACACACACACACACACACACACACACACAAACACACACACAGGTTGGTCAAAATATTTTTGTGAGGTCTATTTATGTAATTATTCCCGCAAAATCCTAAATACGCCTTTAATCTCAGTAGCCCTTTGTTTGTTTGTTTGTTTGTTTGCCTGTTTGTAGAATGAAGTAAAATGTCCCCTGTAGAAGCATCCGAATGATCCCATAAAGCCAACACAAACACACACACACACACACACACACACACATATATATTCATATATATTCATTCATTCATTCATTCATCTTCTTCTTCTACCGCTTTATCCGATCTTCCCTCTGGTCACGGGGAGTCTGTGCCTATCTCAGGCGTCTATGGGCATTAAGGCAGGATACACCCTGGATGGAATGCCAATCCATCGCACACACACACACACACACACATTCACACACACATTCATACACTAGGGACAATTTTTCCAAGGTGCCAATCAACCTACCGTGCATGTTTTTGGACCGGGGGAGGAAACCGGAGAACCCGGAGAAAAACCCCCTGAGGCACGGGGAGAACATGCAAACTCCACACCACAGACCGAGACGGGAATCGAACCCGGACCCTTGCGGTGTGAGGCGAACGTGTGCTAACCACTAAGCCACCGTGCGGCACACACATATATACTATATATATATATATATATATACTATATATATATCTAGATATAGATATATATATATATATATACTAATATACACACACACACACACACACGCATTGATATCAGCACAGATGTCAACTGTGTGCACAGAAGATGTACTGCATCGCTGTAACCAGAAATGAATGGACTCGCCGACGAAGTGACGAGTCAAAGTGAAAAGCGGGGATGAGTGTCTCCACTTCAGATCTCACTATCATCTTCACACCACTCAGTGAAATGTACCTTCAGAGAAACTGAATAATTCACTGCGGCCCCGCTAAAACAGAATATCGTGGCGTTTAAGAGAAGGGCTAGAAGTCGACTGAAAGGCATGCCGTGACACGCGGCGAGACCCAGGGGGCGCCGAGGAGCTGAGATGCGGGAAGGAGCCGAGGACGCTCTGTGTTTTTGGTTTAACACCCCTTAAATCGGCGGTAAGTCAGGAAGGAAGTGGTCATCGCTCGGCTTCGGCGCCATTAATAGACGGATGCGAATAGGCGGTGATGATTAGCGTGACTGAGACACTTCGATACACTCTCACTACCCTTTTGTCATATTCGTGTCATCATAAACTAAACGCAGCGTGCTCGTGTTGCCCACCCGTGTGTGTGTGTGTGTGTGTGTGTGTGTGTGTGTGTGTGTGTGTGTGTGTGTGTGTGTGTTTATAATTTTGTGACTCCGATTTTCGATATAAATATAAATATAAATATTTATGAGAGGGGGATTCTTCTCCTCCTCCTCATCTACCACCATCCACCTGGATTCCCCCAGCTTAATGATGAAAACAGTATGACATGGGTTTTGATCTCCCGGTTGTACTGGGGTGCTTGGGCCCACACAGACCACAGGGTACACAGGGTAAGCGCCCCCTGCTGGTCCTCACTAACACCTCTTCCAGTAGCAACAACCTGAGCATTTGCTACCACCTCCCATAAGGTTGCTCAGGATCCTTCTGACCTACATACCCGTCATGGAGGTTTGAGTCGCAGGCTTTTCGAGGCTCAGACTACCACCATCATCATCTGGATACGGGAGACTCAGGAGGCCGTCTCAGGCCATTTCACTGGGAGCCCACAGGCAGTAAGGATGTGACGACACTCTTACAGCCCCCTGCTGTACTGTACACACATGACGTGGGACAGCTCCACCACCTACCGGGAATCTGAGACAGAGGTACCTGATTCTGAGAGTGGGGCCTTGAAGGAGCTGCCTAGTGAGTTCAGCTCACGTCAGTGGGCTCCCACCTGTTCACATCAAGCAGGGTCATGGTCCTGTCACATACCGTGGTGAAAAAGGCCCGACAGCGTCTCCACCACCTCAGACGCCTGAGAGACTTTACACTGCCCTCTAAGGTGCTCAGGGGACTGCACCATACTCCTGCACCATATAGAGCATCCTGACGGGGAATATTGCAACCTGGTTCGGGAACAGCACCGTGCAGGACAGACGTCCCTACAGAGGGGTGCGTGCGATCAGCTGAAGCGCATCATCCGAACTGAGCTCCCTGACCTGCCACATCTACCCAAGCGGTGCTGGACCATGAATCAGGCAATGGACTGTTCGCTCTGTTGCGGTCTGGAAATCCTCAGACCTGAGGTCTCTCCAGTACACCAGACAGTACTGATCCACTCACACTGGACACACTGGCAGTGGTCACTCTGTCACTCACGGTCACACTGGAAAGTCACTGCTCACCTGGACAATACCACTTTGCACACACCATTTAGCACAACTTTCTTCACTTTCATTTTCTCGCTTTATCTTTTATATTTTTTATATTTTACATTTTTTGGACATTCACTCTTTTGTCGTCACTCATTTCACTGCTCATGTGTTCCCCTTGTAGCTGTCAATAATGTGTAATTTTTTGAATTTGATATTTGAATTTGATACGGCTGCAGGGCATGTTTCCTTAGCAAATGTCCGATTTCCGATTTACGTTTTCTTCTTAATTGTGAGCGAAAACTTTTTTTTTCCAAAGCCCAGCGAAGTTCATTCATTCATTCATTCATCTTCAAGCCTTTATCCGATCTTCCCTCGGGTCACGGGAGTCTGTGCCTATCTCAGGCATCTATGGGCATTAAGGCAGGATACACCCTGGATGGAATGCCAAACCATCGCAGGACACACACACACACACACACACACACACACATTCATACACTAGGGACAATTTTCCAAGGTGCCAATCAACCTACCGTGCATGTTTTTGGACCGGGGGAGGAAACCGGAGAACCCGGAGAAAAACCCCCTGAGGCACGGGGAGAACATGCAACGTGCTGACGACTAAACCACAGTGCCCTCCCAGCGAAGTTTAATAACAAAATTAAGCGGTAAAATGTTGAACGGTCCAAATAGAAACATGTTCGAGTGGCTTTCACCGGAAATGACATCAGCAACACATATGGAAGAGACGTTTTAAATCACACAATGAGTATAAATAAATGGCACTTAAGGGCCGCACCAGACAGAATATGATCGTATAAAACGATCAATCGGGGGGAAAATGTCAATAAAACTTTGTATTAATGATGTATTAACAGAGCCACTAAAATCATTAACAAAAAAAAAAAAAAAAAAACCCAAAGACCCCGGATACGTCTCCTCACACTGCGACCACACCAAGACGAACAGACTCAGGAGAAGTTTCGTTCCCCAGGATCGAGGATCCTGTCCCAGCCTTTAATACTAAATATACACATTCACAACATATACATTCATTTATTCATCTTCTAGCAAGGGTCGCCTGGGAACCTCAGGGGCATTGATGCAGGATACACCCTGTATGGAATGCCAACCCATCTCAGGACACACACACACACACACACACACAGTCATATTCACACTTAAAGCCAAAAAGGAGAGAAAAACAAAGAATATTCCTTAAAGAATATCTAGAGGGAATGGACTCTGTTGGCCTCTGGACCGGAAGGTCGCAGGTTCAAATCCCACCACCACCAATCTGCCACTAGTGGGCCCTTGAGCAAGGCCCTTAACCTTCAGTTGTAAGTCGCTCTGGATGATGGCGTGAATGTAAATGTCGGCCTCGCACCGAATACGCATCAGATCGAGGAACTGTGCAGTATAAAAAAAAAAAGGCACGCCGTCCTCGCATTCCTCAGATACAGGAAACCTCAGAAAATCTCAGCGCGCACGGTTCCGCTTTGTTCCGCATCTCTCTTCTCCTTTATGGCCGCATGGGTGGCACTGAAACAACTCGCGAAAACCACAAGCAGGATTTCAAATGTTGGGTGTAGTTCTGATCGGCAGGGCGGGAGGGGGACGGAGGGAAGGAGGGTTTTGCAATCAGGGAGTGGATAACGATCCGGATTCAATGATATGTATGGAGTAGAAAGAGAAACACTGAATGAGGCGGTGTGTGTGTGTGTGTGTGTGTGTGTGTGTGTGTGTGTGTGTGTGTGTGTGAGAGAGACTGCTTTTCTGAAACGGGCTTTTGTCTGTTCTGACAGACAACTCAGTCCACCCAGAAAATAGTAGACATATTTTGTATAATTACGGGTTCCTGTTGAGTGTATACACACACACACACAAAACACACACACACACACACACACACACACACATACACACACACATTCTCTCACACACCTTGTGTGGAACGTCTTTCATTTCTGCCGATTGACATTAAGGGGGAAAAAGTTCCATCAAAGCTTCCCTTTTCGTCTGAAGAAACTGTGATGAAGTGCCCTATAGGATCTTATATATACAACAATTATAAAGTGCAGACACCTCGCTGTGGAGAATATGTGATGCAGTGCTATCTAGCATCTCATTCCTTTGTATGAGAAAACATATATGAAGTGCCCTAAAGGGGTTTCAACGATGTAAAAACACTTAAACTAGTACCTTTTTTCCCCCCTCTTTGTTTTTTGTATTTTAAAAAGCTTGTGCTATAATTTCCTTTCAACAGAGTTTTAGGCTGCAGGTGACCTCGTGAACCCGTGTTGATGTATTCATTGATTGAGGCTCTGGATAATGGCTAAATGCTGGCAAGGTCAATGTGTAGGTGTTCCTACACATGCAATCATAATAAAGTACCTTTGTGATGCTCATGTGTTTAAGAAAACGTGAACTGCCCTATAGGTGTGCACACATACTTGATTGAATGCACTATAGGTGGTCCTACATGTGAACATGATAGATTGCCATTTGGTTGCACATACTATATGTTTAGGAAAACAACATGACGTGCTCCTATGTATGAGAAAACATCATGAAGTGCCCATTAGGTTGTCCTAGGTATGAGGAAACACCTGTATGAAGTGACCTCTAAGTGTTCTTAACATCAGGAAGGGCCCTCTAGATGATTCTGCCATGAAACATCATGTCAGATTCTTCATGTTTAAGGTAACAACTGCAAATGCCCTATAGGATACCTCTATAAATGTAACACAAAATGTGCTTTACATGCTCCTAGTTATGAGAAAATGTGCCCTATTGATATAAGGTGGATTCTGCAGGAGGGTGAAACCCTTTCAGGTTTTTTTTTCACCCTCTGCTTCTGAGGCAGCCCAGTTTTCCACATTTCAACAATTTCAAATGTTCATGATTCGTGAAAAGGTAAAAAGAAAACATCATGAAGTGCCCATTAGGTTGTCCTAGGTATGAGGAAACACCAGTATGAAGTGACCTCTAAGTGTTCTTAACATCAGGAAGGGCCCTCTAGGATGATTCTTCCCATGAAACGTCATGTCAAATTCTTAATGTTTACGGTAACAACTGGAAATGCCCTATAGGATACTTCCATAAATGTAAAACAAAATGTGCTTTACATGCTCCTAGATGTGAGAAAATGTGCCCTATTGATATAAAGTGGATTCGGCATGTTGGTGGAACCCTTTTAGGTTTTTTTTTTCACCCTCTGCCTCTCAGGCAGCCCAGTTTTCCACATTTCAACAATTTCAAACGGTCATGATTCTTGAACAGGTAAAAAGAAAACATCATGAAGTGCCCAATTAGTTAAGTCCTAGTTATGAGGAAACACCCATTTGAAGTGACTCCTAAGTGCTATTCAACATCACTAAGGCATCAGGAACTTGAAATGCCCTATAGGATATTTCTATAAATGTAACACAAAATGTGCTTTACGTGCTCCTAGATGTGAGGAAATGTGCCCTATTGATTTAAGGTGGATTCTGCATGTCGGTGAAGCCCTTTTAGCCTTTTTTTTCCACACTCTGCCTATGAGGCATCCGGTATCTGCCGCATTTTCCACATTTCAACACGTTTAAAACGTTTAAAAAAAAAACACACATCTGGAAAGTGAAAACGTTGACAAACTGAAATGTGTGAAAATAAAAGCAAAAGCAAAAATTTTCGCACCTATAGTTCGTGTGATATACGGCACTCAGTGCCTGCCAGGGGAAGCAAGACAATCTGGCCTCGTGTCTAATCTCTAATAAATAATCTCCGCTTTAGACTGCCGCCTGTGTGGCAGTGTGTGTGCATGTGTGTGTGTGTGTGTGTGTGTGTGTGTGTGTGTGTGACACCAACCAGACCAGTCCAGACAGTGTATGAGACATCCAGCCATAACTACACCTGTCTGGTCCGGGTGACTTACAGCACAACACTGACATTGTCTGGCAGGGCGTGTTGATCTTATCGGCTGCTCTGCTGTCGGGGTTTACGCTTGATTTTTTTCAGTCCACCTCTCTCTCTCTCTTTCTCTCTCTCTTTTTTTTCTAAGCACTATTTACAGAGCTATTATCAGCATCTGGGCCATAAAGAGCGACTAGACTGTAACTGCAGGGCATCAGATAAGAGCAATTTAAGGGTCTAATTGTGTTAGATGATGTAAGTGTCGCAGTAACAACAACCACAACAAAAACTGACACATACTGATGCGAAGCATGAAAACTCCTTTATTAATTTTTTTTTATGTGGTTTAAATGAAACATTCAAGTACAGGGGCTTTCTTTAGTGTAAAACATTGTGCCCTATGTGTGAGATATCTTCAGGAAGTGCCCTATAGGTACCAAGTGTAAAAAAAAATTATTAAATGCATTCTACATGTAAAAGAAAAGAATTTGTGAAATTCCCCTAGTTTTCCTAAAGAAAAGAGAGAAAATGCCCTCTAGGATGTCCCCAAATATCCGAAAACGAGTGTACGTGCGTACAAGGGATTTCTGTTGTGTGTAAAACGTATATATTGTATGATGTATCTAAATGTGAGAAAGATTCAGGAAGTGCCTATTAGGTTCTATGGGGGAATCTGTCATTAAATGCCCTCTGGATGATTAATGTGTTAATGAAAGCTCCTGGAAATAGCCATAGTGCACTTATATAAGTGAAATTGCCCTCTAGGGTAATGCCCTCTGAAGTGCACTCTAGGATGCGTCTACATATGAGAACACAATGGACAGATACATATGTGGGTTATTTTGTTGTGGTTACTATATAATATATAACTACAGGGTATTTCTTTAGCGTAAAACATTGTGCCCTGTATATTAACCTTACATAGGAATGAGGAAGTGCCCTCTTGGTGCTATGTGTGAAGCATGTGTAATTAAAATGTCCTCTGGATGATTATCTGTGAAAAACAAAACAATCACGAAATGCCCCTAGGTGTTTCTATATTTGAGAAAAAAAAGAGAAAATGGCAAAAATGGCCTTTAAATATAGGAAAATGTTATAAAGTGCCTACTAGGGTGCCTTAATCTATGATAAATACATGATAACTTCCCTCTTTAGAATAGGGTGCCCTCTAGGATTCGTATACATATGAAAAACATGATTAAGTGCCCTTTAGGATACCTTTACCTTTGGGAATACTCAATAAAGTGCCCCTCTAGGATGCTTCTACATATGTAAAAAAATGAGAGTGCCCCCTAGGATACCTCTCCCTTTGCGAATACACGATAAAATACTCTCTGGAATGGTTTTACCTGTGAGAAAACCATGGGAAAGTGCCCTCTAGGGTGCATCGACGTGTGAAGGACATGAGAAAGTGCCCTCTA
>JACRUU010000022.1:13138289-13143289 GCA_030449085.1 Kryptopterus vitreolus
GTGTGTGTGTGTGTGTGTGTGTGTGTGTGCATTGCTTGTGTGTGTGTGTGTGCCATGTGTGTGTGGTGTGTGTGTGTGTGTGTGGGTGTGTGTGTGTGTGTGTGTGTGAAGAAGCTGATTATAAGAAGTATTGTTGTGTGTTTTGTTTGTGTGTGTGTGTGTGTGTGTGTGTATAAAAGAGAAGAATCCATGTATTAGATAGATCCTAGAATGTGTGTGTGTGTGTGTGGTGTGTGTGTGTGTGTGTGTGTGTGTATGTGTGCGCCTATATGTATAAGTCATATATAAGATTTATAGAAGCCATGTATTAGATACATCCTAGAATGTTGTGTGTGTGTGTGTGTTGATGTTGTGTGTGTTGTGTGTGTGTGTGTGTGTGTGTGTGTGTGGGTGTGTTGTGTGTGGTGTGTGTGTGTGTGTGTGTGTGTGTGTGTGTGTGTGTGTGTGTGTGTGTGTGTGTGTGTGTGTGTGTGTGTGTGTGTGTGTGTGTGTGAAGAAGCTGATTATAAGAAGTATGTTGTGTGTTTGTGTGTGTGTTTGTGTGTGTGTGTGTGTGTGTGTGTGGCTATATGTATGAAAGAGAAGTCATATATAAGATTTATTCTAGTATGTGTGTGTGTGTGTGTGTGTGTTGTATGAAAGAGGGGTGTGTTGTATAAAAGAGAAGAATCCATGTATTAGATTACATCCTAGAAATATATGTGTGTGTGTGTGTGTGTGTGTGTGTGTGTGTGTGTGTGTGTGTGTGTGGTGTGTGTGTGTGTGTGTATATGTTTATGTGTGTTCATGTTGAAGGACACGCATAAATCAGTCGTCGTTCTCCTGGTGTGTGTTAAACTCAGGCTCCAGCTCGACTAATTGGCAGTTGATAGGTTTATGTTGCACTGATCCAAGTGTGACAGATTAATGTGTGTGTGTGCTCGTGTGGTGTGTGTGTGTGTGTGTGTGTGTGTGTGGTGTGTGTGGTGTGTGTCTTCAAGTGTTCAGTTCAGGCTTGTTTTAGGATGTGCTTGACTTAAAAAACCCACCACAACCCAAACACACTATTATATATATATATATATATAGATATATATATATATATATATATATATATATATATATATATATATATATATAGTACATAGAAGTGTGAGTCGGACGGTTAGGTGTAGATCGTTTATAAGGATTATTTACTGATAAGCCGTAATGCAAAGATGATTCACCCCAATAGTGCCGAGCCGTTGCCTTTTCTCACAGTGTGACGATCACTTTCCCCTCACAATGATTCACGAAGTTGCTAAAGAGGGGAAATGCATATAAACAACCAGTGTACACATCGTTATCGCTCACATTTAACATTCTGCCCTACCTCGTTTTCTTCCCTGTCAAGACCGAAGTGTTTAATATCATCCATGCAGACACACGCTATCACACTCAAAGATGTCCTAAAAGAGTGGCGGAAGTGTTCATTCGTTCATTCATTCATCTTCTAGCACTTTATCCGATCTTCCCTCGGGTCACGGGGAGTCTGTGTCTATCTCAGGCGTCTATGGGCATTAAGGCAGGATACACCTGGATGGAATGCCAACCATCCACACACACACACACCACACACACACACACACATTCATTCCACTAGGGACAATTTTCCAAGGTGCCAATCAACCTACCGTGCATGTTTTTGGACCGGGGGAGGAAACCGGAGAACCCGGAGAAAAAGGAGAACCCCGAGGCACGGAGAGAACATGCCCAAACTCCACACACCCATGACCGAGACGGGAGAACATGCAAACTCCACAAAAAACCCGGACCATGGCGGGAATCGAGAATCGAAAGGACCCTGGCGGTGTGAGGAACGAACAGCTAACCACTAAGCCACCGTGCCCCCTAGTGGCGGAAGTTCACAAACAAAAACATGTCAACAAAAAACAAATGACCCAACTCGTCCCGGCGACTTTTTTTTTTTTTTATTCACCCGGCTTCTGTTTCTGTCACACAGATTGTACAATCTCCTCTGAAGTGCTGGGAGAGAACTCGAGTCACTCAGGGCCCCGGGGACATTTGCAGAGAGACGGGGTTGGGGTGGATTGGAGGTGGGGACGGGAGGACGCGTGCTTTTGTCCTGGAGCTTCTCGTTGCAGCTGGACTGCCGGAAGACTTGATGCTCTCGCGGCCTTCTGCTCACCTGGAGATCTGCTGATCTGAACTGACAGCGTCAGCCCAGTCTGCCCTCCCTGCCCAATGCAGCCCTAGAAAACCACGTGCAAAACCCACCCGCAGAGGACACTCCTGCCCTGCCCAATAAAGGGAAGTTCCCCCTCCCCCCACAGGCCACACACCACACAACACACACACACACCACACACACACAAACAACACACACACACACACACACACACACACACTGCTGCAGCCAAAGGAGCAACTAATAGGATGGAGCTTTGGCTGCAGGCTGCTGCTGCTGCAGATGATTCTTCTGGATTAAATAATGAATAAATAATTAAATAATATAATTTAACGTTTAATTAATTAATCACGGATTTTTTAACGCTAACATGAAAAGAGCGAAATAAAAACTTCGCAGGACGAAAAAAATGGACGAATGCTTGTTGGTGATGCCCCTGTTTGTTCGTTCCAAGTGGGAAAGTGATGTCATGTGATCAAGGTCCCGGAAGACGCAAGTACAGATAATCAAAGTGAGAGAACACACACACACACACACACACGCACACGCACACGCACACACACACACGCACAAATCAGGAAATGACTAAATACGCAAGCAAGAAAACCGCGAGCACGACGAGGCAGTGTGGCGCGAGGTGAGGCTTTATATACGAGCGCTAATTAAAAGGCAACGGGTGTAAACGCGAGGCGTAATCAAGTGTGAAGTTCCAAAGGGGGGGTCGTTTTTTCAATCCAACCTACGAACAAACACGTTACGAACTTTCGACGATACGAAACAAACATGTCGGCGAAGTAAAATTTGCTCGGATTCGTAAAAAAAAAAATTATAATAAAAATGCGCCGCTAGCTAGCCT
Organism: Kryptopterus vitreolus; assembly: GCA_030449085.1. Lineage (NCBI taxonomy): Eukaryota > Metazoa > Chordata > Actinopteri > Siluriformes > Siluridae > Kryptopterus > Kryptopterus vitreolus. Next base: position 13,141,313 of record JACRUU010000022.1, read on the forward strand.
AGCTAACGAACCCAGGGCGTAGCAAACGAGTGCAATAAGCATGTAATACCTCCCACCACCACCACCACCTCCTCCTCGTCGTCCTTTTACGACATTAACTATGACATTCCACGGTTTTTATAGCACTTTTAACGATTTTATATAACTGTTATAATTGTTTGTATAATAACGTTGTTATTTTTATGTTGTCTTTTCTTCAGGAATGCGGTAAACTAGCGCTTGCACCTTAACGACATAGTTCGGAGACATGTCAGTAACGAATGCATTTTTACGAACAGCTTACGAACAAATTCGTACTACGGACGAACTCCCGGAACGTTTTTAATTGCGAACTTCTTTACGTTTACGCCGGTCGGCGGACACCGCTATCCAGGGCGACTTACAACTGAGCGATTCAGGGCGGCTCAAATTGCTCCCCCCTAGTGGCAGCTTGGTGGTGGTGCGATTCCGATCCAGAATCCCAATGGTGTTCCCTAAAGAACCTCATAAACTCCGAGAGGAATGCGGTAGCTTGGAAAAGCCCGATTTAGGCTTCTCTAACAGGCTTTAAGGAATTCTTTCGGCCGCCCGTGTCCAGGGAGGTGGCGGTTCAGTGTTCAAGGCTTCGGGCTCTGGACGGGAAGTTGCAGGTTCAAATCCCCAGCAAGCGAACACTAGTGAGGTCCTGAGCGAGGCGCTGATCTGTGCTGTAAATGCATTGTCCAAACATTCCCTCGTTCCTGGAGAACGAAGTCTCCATTATGAAGCATGCGTCGTCTTTTTTGTTGTTTACGCAACTTCCTTTTTGTTCTTTTTTTCACGCCGACTAGTAAACACCTTCAAACAGAACATTGTGTGCCGATCTGCAATGCGGCTTAACCACAGAACGAGCTCAGGGGAAATTCTATACGCCGAGTATTGTGAATGAATCTTTACGTATGTTTCAATATCTCGAACGAAAAAAATATATATCAGGGATATGGTTTTTTTTTTGTTTTTTTTTTCTTCCACCGCCACCCCCCCCCCCTTCTCTTTGCTGATGATAAGCGAAAAAGATCTCGTGCTGATAGGCTGCCGTGGAACAGGACACGCTGTACTGATGTCATTCGGAGAAAATCGTGGTGTTAAGGTCGAAGCTTCCGGGCGAGGAAGGGATTTGGAGGTTTAAGAGTAAAGATCGGCTTAGAAAAATACATTTCTGCGTTTTTATTTGATTTTTTTCATTGCAAAAGTGCAGAGTCAGAGTGCAGTGCCCCCTAGGCAGTGTGATTTAATGCAATACATAATATTCCATATATATATATATATCATATATATATATATATATATATATATATATATATATATATATGCATAAAGGGGCACACGGTGGCTTAGTGGTTAGCACGTTCGCCTCACACCGCCAGGGTCCGGGTTCGATTGCCCGTCTCTGGCCATGTGTGTGTGTGGAGTTTGTGCATGTTCTCCCCGTGCCTCAGAGGGTTTTTCTCCGGGTTCTCCGGTTTTCTCCCCGGTCCAAAAACATGCACGGTAGATTGATTGGCACCTTGGAAAATTGTCCCTAGTGTATGAATGTATATATATATATATATATATATATATATATATATATATATATATATATATATATATATATATATATATATATTCAAAAGCACCAATACAAAATTTACTAAAAAATCCTCATATTAGTTATAGTGGTATGAGTGTGTGGTGTGTGTGTGTGTGTGTGTGTGTGTGTGTGTGTGTGGTGTTCGGAATGTATATTTGATTGGCATTCGATAGTTATCCGTTCTGCAGGAACACCTGTGAGGTGATGTAATTCCACATATTCACTCACACACACACACACACACACACACACACACACACACACACACACACATCACACACACACACACACAGCACACAACAATAGGCCTGCAGGTCACACCCAAAACACCTACGCTCGTGTCTGCGATCACACACACACACACACACACACAAACACACACACAT
>JACRUU010000022.1:13153142-13158142 GCA_030449085.1 Kryptopterus vitreolus
ACACACACACACACATGACCGAATCCCTGACTGCTGATTGGACGAGGGGTTTGGTGTGAGATACGTCTCAGCTCAGAGTGATTGTTTAGAGTGGTTGTTTGTGTTTACAGATGCTGTTGTTATTTATTTTCGTTGTCTCTCGGGTGTTTTGTTCAGCAGCTGCTCTGCGTGTCGTGTACGCGCGGACCGAAGCTAACATTAGCCTCTAAATCAGGGGTCACCAACGTGGTGCCGTGGGCACCAGGTAGCCCCCAAAGAGCACATGAGTAGCTCTCAGGCTTGCGATAAAAGTGCACAACTCATCAGTGAGATGCGTCTATAATGTAAAATGTAGTTAATTCGTTGTTGATAGTCACTGTCAAAAATCACAAGTGTATTCACATAGATAAACGAGTATCATTAATAATAATAATAATAATAATAATAATAATATATAACTAAAGGTAAATTTGTTATTTCAGAGGAGTATTTCAAACTGGTAGCCCTTTATGACTCGGTGTCCATGTAGTAGCTCTCAGTTACAAAAAGGTTGGTGATCCCTGCTCTAAATAAACGTCTTTAAATAAACCCCCGTCGCACTTTTCTCCCAGCAGCTGACCTTTTCATGTATTGTTGTTTTATCGCCTGTCCTCGGAGAGCATGCTGGGTAATTTCCACCCGCTTCACAATGCGGATGGAAAACCACGTCTGCTTTATTCCCCGTGTTTATCCCAGTGAGATAGCCAGGAGTTGGTGTTGGGGAAGGGGGTGTTTTGGGGGGGCGTCGGCTAATCTGAGTCGCATTGGTCCTCAGTTTGGAAGATCGTCCAGAGTTAACCAGCGTGACTGGTGGGATTTGAACCTGCGATCTTCTGCTCCAGAGGGCAACATCTTAACCACCTCCTTCCAACAAAAAAAAAATATAGGGATGAATAGGATTGTATTGTTTCTGAAGTGGAACTGGAAGCGTAGGGATTAGTGCTGAAAAAAATTAAAAAGCAAAAAAGAAAGGGAGACAGACAGAAAGAAAGAGAAAGAGAGAGAGAGAGAAGCACAAAGAGAGAGACAGACAGACAAGTAAAAAGAGGGAGACAGACAGAAAGAGAGAGAGAGAAAGAGAGAGCATGAGAGACAGACAGACTGACAGGCAAAGAGAGACAGACAGAATGGGGATTAGATTGAGGAGAGAGAGATAGAGAGAGAGAGAAGAGAGACACAGACCGTTCAAAAGAGGTAGACAGACAGAAAGAGAGAGAGCGAGAGACAGACAGACAGACAGACAGACATGCAAAGAGACGGACAGAAAGAGAGAGTCAGACAGAGAGAGAGAGAGACAGGCAAAAAGAAAGCAACAGACAGAAATAGGGAGAGAGACAGATAGGCAAAAAGAGGAAGACAGACAGAAAGAGAGAGAGAGAGAGAGAGAGACAGGCAAAAAGAGAGATAAAAAGAAATTGAGAGAGGGGTAGACAGATAGACACAGACAGGTAAAAAGAGACAGATAAAGAGAGAGAAAAAAGAGATAGAAAGAGAAAGACAGACAGCTAGAATGAAAACATATATATATATAATACATTAAGGCATTTTACTTTGGATCTGAAGGTCTTGTGTTTAAATCCCAGCCACTTCTGGTCCCCTGAGCAAGGCCCCTCAACCCCATAACACATCGCTACTGCACTTACGTCGAGTTTTCTGGTATCAGTATTTGATTTTTTTCAATCTGGGCTTAAGGGGGGCACGGTGGTTTAGTGATTAGCACGTTCGCCTCACACCTCCAGGGTCCGGGTTCGATTCCCGTCTCGGCCATGTGTGTGTGGAGTTTGCATGTTCTCACTGTGCCTCAGGTTTTTCTCCGGGTTCTCCGGTTTCCTCCCCCGGTCCAAAAACCTGCACGGTAGGTTGAATAAGCACAGCACAGCCTTGCTCAAAGAGACCCAAAAGATTGCAGATCTTGGGTTCAAGATACCGGGTCTCGAACCCACGACCTTCGGATCCCCAGCGCCTTAAACCACCGAATGTTTGCGCTCGATATTCCTCTTCTTGTTCTATTTCTTGCTTTGGTATCCTATTCCCGGCAGCACAGACGTACATTCGCTTACGGCGCTACGTTACCAACGCGCAAGGCAGACGGCAACGAGACGTCTGGCTGACGTGGATGAGACAGATGGAGTGGGTGATGTAAACACGACTGAGAACATTGTGAAAGTCATCGTGTACCATATCAGCATTACAGGGGGGCCTCGAAGGTCCAGGTGTAGCTATAAGACATTATAAATAGTGTATGACGCGCGACGTCGCCTCATAACACAAAAATGGATCCATCTGCATCCATTTGTTTCCCTTGGTGGACCATCGAAATTTCTTTGCTATACGCCAATATGGGATACGCCGCCCTCTACATAGTCGCGTGCATTGTAGATGCAGTTTATTGTCAATGCAAAGCAGCATGAAGAATGGAAGGGGTGTTCCTTTTAATTTGGCCCCTCAAGAGCTTCTTAAAAGGTAAAGCTATAATTGTGCTCAAATAACCTTTTAAGAAGCGCTTGAGGGGCCAAATTAAAAGGAACACCCCTTCCATTCTTCATCACCATTTTACATAAAGACTGCCAGGTAATTCCTGTCATTGCAGCGCCAACTAGTGTTTGGGAAGAGTCACCGCAGAGCGATGCAGAAGTATAAAGTGGAGTCGGCTGCGTGCGTAACGGAAAAACAAAAACGTTACTATCACGTTCGCACGCTATTGCTATTTTTCAGGAGTTGTTCGTAGACTGTTCGTAGACTGTTCGTAGACAGTTCATAGACAGGACAGGAAAAAAAATACGAGAATTGTGTGAGAGGATCGTCCTAGCACTAACTACCCTAGAGCTCCAGGGGGCGCTGTGTCACGACCGACTTTGACGTTCTAACTTAAAAAAAAAAAAACAACGTAAAAACGATAGCGCTAAAAAAAAAACGATAGAGCACCTTTTCTTTCCGTCTGTCTTTCTTATCCATTTATAGTCGCCGAACTTCCGCAAAACAAATCTTTTTTTCTTTTTCTTTCCGTAATGGACGTTCTTAGTCACTTCACCCACTCAGACGCCTCGACTCCTCGATCCTGACAGGCATTTCTGTCAGGATCTGGTACAAACCTGCTCACACCGGAGACTCCTTCCTTAAAACCGTCGAGCGGCATTTACCTAGAAGTCGCTGTTTGGGTACATAGAGGCCTGTCTGGGCCGTCTGGGCCTTCCGACCAATCAGAAGCCAGAATCCTACGACACTGTGGTTTCAGACGTAGGTTCCATTCACCAGCCTTATGATCACGTGTGACGGGTGGAAAACTGGCCCACGCGTGTGTGTTCCACATCCCAAACGCACTGTATTTGTTTTCCCACACACACACACACACACACACACACACGCACACACACACAAACAAAGACGCACTGTCTGAACGCTCTCTCTTTTCCAGAGCACCTCAGGCAGCCGAAATAAGTGATAATTAGGCACGGACCCGCCCGAGCCTCTGGCACACACACACACACACACACACACACACACACACACATGCAAACATGAACCGGACGGTCTGGGCCTCCTCCGTCTCCTTGCTCTTGGTAAAATGGGGAAATAAAACTTCCCCGTTAATCTGCAGTGAGGTGGATGAGAGGACGAGTCGAGCCTCAGTGACTCACCAAAACTCTGCCCTCCCAATGTGGAAGGTGGATTTGTTATTGTTGTTGTTGTTGTTGTTGTTGTTGTTGTTGTTTTGTTGTTGTTGTTGTTGTGATTTTAAGGGGGAATTGTTGGACTAAGGGGCATGATCAGAAATAATCCGGGTGCTGAAAAGGTGTTAGAGTGCAAAAATGAACAGGTGTGTGTTACAACAGAACTGAAGTCGGATTAGTGTGTACTTAAATACACTTTCATTCAGATTCAGAGATCTCTCTCTCTCTCTCTCTATACCGCTCTCTCTCTCTCTCTCTCTCTCTCTATATACGCTCTCTCTTCTCTCTCTCTCTCTACCTCTCTCTCTCTCTCTCTCTCTCCTCTCTACCTCTCTCTCTCTCTATCTCTCTCTCTCTCTACTCTCTCTCTCTCTCTCTATACCTCTCTATCTCTCTCTCTATATATATATATACCTCTCTATACCTCTCTCTCTCTCTCTATACCCTCTCTATCTCTATATATATATATCTCTAGACTTCTCTCTCTTCTATCTCTATAACCTCTCTATCTCCTCTCTCTATATATATAATATTACCTACCATCTCTCTCTCTCTCTCTACCTCTCTATCTCTCTCTCTATATATATATACCTCTCTATACCTCCCTCTCTCTCTCTCTCTCTCCCTCTCCTACCTCTCTCTCTCTCTCTCCTCTCCCTCTCTCTACCTCTCTCTCTATAACTCTATATTCTCTCCTCTCTCTCTATCTTGTATATATATATATATATATATATACTCTCTATACCCCCTCTCTCTTCTCTCTCTCTCTCTCTATACCTCTCTCTCTCTCATCTCTCTCTACTCTCTCTCTCTCTCTCTCTCTCTCTCTCTTATATATATATATATATAATATATATATATATATATATATATATACCTCTCTATACTCTCTTCTGTCTCTCTCTCTCTTCTCTGTCTCTCTAGACCTTCTATCTATCTCTCTCTCTATATATATATATATATATATATAGTATTATACCTCTCTATACCTCTCTCTCTCTCTCTCTCTCTCTATACCTCTCTATCTCTCGCTCTCACAAACACACACACACACACACATGATGGCCCCTGAGTCACCGATCCTCCACCGGCACGTTCTGTTCATCCCACAATCGTGGTATTCCGTATCTCCATCTGGGATCTCGAGTAGCATCTACTCATCCTGTTTAATGACCACACACTGATTCCACTCGTCCCCAACAGCTCTATTTATTGAAGGGAACATTTATATATGTGCATAAGAACATACATGTATATATCATCCAGAATAAGGATCATGTGACCTCGCGCTGGTATCCCTGTGTGTGAAAG
>JACRUU010000022.1:13163142-13168142 GCA_030449085.1 Kryptopterus vitreolus
TTAACCTGCGTCTCCTTTTAGTTCTGTATTGTACAATAAAGATAAGATATAATATAAAATATCATATAAGGTATAATATATAATATAAGATATGCTATATAATATGATATACGGTATAAAATATAATATAAGATATAACATATAATATAAGATATAAGATATACTATATAATATGATATAATGTAAGATGTAATATATTATATAAGATATAATATATAATATGATATAATATAATATATGCTATATAATATAAGATATACTATAAGATGTAATATGTAATATAAGATAACATAAGATATAAAATATAATATAACATATATTATAAGATATAATATATACTATAAGATGTAATATATAATATAAGATATAAAATATGATATAAGATGAATGGATGGATGGATGGGTGGATGAATGGATGGATGGATGAATGGGTCAATAGATTTGTGGATGGATGAATGGATGGATGAATTTGTGGGTGGATGGATGAATGGATGGATGTGTGGATGAATGGATGGGTGGATTGATTTGCATATGGATGGAGGGATGAAAGAATGGATAGACAGACGGATGGTGGATGAATGGATGGATGGGTGGATGGATGGATTGATGGAAGGGTGGATGGATGGATGGATGAATGGATGGCTGGAAGGGTGGATGAATGGACGGACAGATGGATGGACGGATAGATGGACAGATATCTCTGAATTTAAGTATTAATGACTGGCTGCATTTTATAGCTGCAGATTTGGAATGAATGGATGGAGAAATGATGGATGGATGAAGTGTTTCTCACAGTAAACAGACGTGTTGACGGTCGTGATCTTCGAAGAATTTGTTTGTTTGTTTGTTTGTTTGTTTGTTTTGGTGAGCGGTGAGGGGAAACGGACGGATGTAATAGACGGATGGACAGATAGATAAACAGATAGATGGATGTCTCAAAAAAATTAGAATAGGAAAAGGAAAACGGAGACGCCACACGATTTATTAAAACGGATGGGGAAGACACAAGGAGGGAGGGATGAGAGAAAACAAGAGAGATCGAAAGATAGATGACAAGTTACATGTGTGTGTGTGTGTGTGTGTGTGTATAGTATATGTATATATAAATATACACACATTTGCATGCACACTCTCTGAATGCAGTATATATCATTTCATCAAGGTCCTGGATCAAAAGTGAGAGAGGGAGAGAGAGAGAGATAGAGAGAGAGAGAGAGAGAGCGAGAAGGGTTGGATGAGTGTTAGGACATAAGGTGATGCTCGCAGATATTTTGCTCTCTCGCTGGATGAATGGATGGATGGGTGGATTGATTTGTGGATGGATGGATGGATGGATGACCGGATGGATGGATGGATGGGTGGATTGATTTGTGGATGAATGGATGGGTGGATGGATTTGTGGATGGATGGATGGATGGATGAATGGATTTGTGAATGTGATAAGTTTTTGATGTACTTTGTTCATCAGGGTCCTTATCAGGCCAAAACCTGGACCATGTTTTTATTGACTTATTTGTTTGTTTGGTTTTATTTACACTAGATAGAAGCTATTAGATGAAGATGGTGGCGGATGAAGTAAATTCCGAAATTTAAAGATGGACGATACACAAGCACTATACTATATACTCATAAACTATATATATATATATATATATATATATATATATATATATATATATATATATATATAGATATATAGTGTATGAGTGTATTTTTTGGGGTGTTACCATAGAGTTTCTGCTGAAGTCTCAAAGCTCCACAGGGGTATTCTAAACACTTTACTTAGCATTTTAACTTTCAATATGATTTTTTTTGCAGCTGTATTTTAGTATTTTACCGCTCATTTTCAATATGTACAAAAAAAACCCCACTAAGACCCCGTAAGTTCAGTAAGTTTCAATCCAGAAGAAGAATTTCCTTAGAAAACACTATTCTTAATAGAAAAAAAAATACTTGGTACGTTTATGTATCATAACTAACATTTGTGTTTGTGCATAAATCCCCAGTCCAGACAATTGCATTGGCATATGCATTTATAAACGTGCACTTAAACATTTGTGGTAATAAGGGCCTTTCTCAGGGGCCCGGCTTGGTGGTCCTCACACCAGTCATCCACGATCACACCGCGATGCGGTTCGCACGTTCTCGTTGTTGTTTATGCTGATCACCTGACTTGTTAACAATGTTTGGATTGGGTAGGATTTCAAGTCAACATTATCAAACACGATCATAATTATCATGCGGCACTTTGCTAAGGCGCTTTGCTACTGATCGGAAGAATCCGGGGACCCGAGATGCCACCCTTGGGTCCTCGAGAAAGGCCCCTTAACCCTGTGCGCTGTATCATGGCTTAACCCTGTGCTCTGAGCCCAGCTTCTAAACACATGTGATATGAGTAGAACAGAATTTCCCTCACGGGATTAATAAAGTATGTTATTAATCCCGTCGAGGCCCTTATCCTGCGTTCATACTAGCAAGTGAAAAAATAAACATTCGCTAGATTAAGAAAAATACTAGACCGAGGTTTAGGAGCTGTAAATCTTTACAGTATTTGGCGAAAAAGATGTACAATGATACAATTTTCATCATTAAAATCATTAAATAACATTTGAACGGCTTTGATGAATTGCAGCGCGAATTTCTTTTCGACAAATGTTATTAAAAATGCAAAATGAAACCATACGAAGCCACAAAGCACACGTTTATTCACGACGTCCTTCCTTTAACTCAAATCAAACCAAAGCGCATGGCATTGCCAAATCCATATTACGCAATAAAGCGCCTTTTTTGCTTTTTGGGAACGCAACACGCTTCTGTATAACCAAAACGTATCACCAGTTTATATGGAAAAGCAACCGGAACACAATTCTTAAAGGAGCCACGTCCCATATTTTACACTTCAAACCAACACTAAACAAAGTAACATTGAAATGTACAAGAAATTAATATTAAACGAATCATTTCCAGAGTAAAATAAATATGAAAAAAATCAATCATTTTATTAAAGGGAGAGATCTTGAGAGAAATGTATATAATATTATAACATATTTTACAGTTAGTTACAGTATTAGAAACATGAAAAGTATTCATTTATGGTAACATTGAAAACGTGAGATTAATCGCAATTAAATATTTTAACCGATTTACCTTATATGGAAAAAAAAAAATATATATATATATATAAATTTAATTACATTTAATTATTATACAGAAAACACATATATATATATATATATATATATATATATATATATATATATATATATATATATATCTGTATATACTTTTTCTGTATAATAATTTAATTTCACACTATGGGGGGCCCCCCCTCCCCCCCTTCACCACTGAAGGGGATCCCCCAGTCACCCACCCGTCCCGAAACAATGTTTTTACCTTCTCCTTCCCAAACACCACTCGGGTTTTCATGAGAATGAAATTGACAGTCTGGCTTTAATTTGAAACGTGTTATTTTTTTTTCGTTATTTCTCGCTGTCTTTTCCAGAAACCAAAACAAAAAAAATGCACACATGACGAGATGTGCAGCTGCTTTGGGTGACGGAACGTTTCTCCATCGCCCTCGAAACCGGCGTGGCTTGAATTTCGGGTTTAATGAAAGTGGTATTTCCAGCCTCGTTCCACTTTAAGTTTAGGAGTTTTAGATTCAAAAAGGTAATGAAGCTTAGTGATTATTACGTTCGCCTCACACCGCCAGCGTCCGGGTTCGATTCCCGTCTCGGCCATGTGTGTGTGGAGTTTGTGCATGTTCTCCCCGTGCCTCAGGAGGTTTTTCTCCAGGGTTCTCCGGGTTTCCGGTTTCCCCCGGTCCAAAAACATGCACGGTAGGTTGATTGGCACCTTGGAAAATTGTCCCTAGTGTATGAATGTGTATGTGTGTGTGTGTGATGGGTTGACATTCCATCCAGGGTGTATCCTGCCTTAATGCCCATAGACGCCTGAGATAGACACAGACTCCCCGTGACCCGAGGGAAGATCGGATAAAAGCGGTAGATGAATGAATGAATGAAAGATTTCTTATTTAACACAAAACATTCCGATACTTAATTCCGATATTTAATTTACATTTCCTACATTTGGTATACGGACACTCTTATGGGACTGGATGTAGCTCAGTGGTTTAAGGCCACCGGGCTTCTGATCAGGGGTTCGAGCCCTGGTATCGCCAAGCTGCCGCACTCGGGTCCCTGTGCAAGGTCCTTAACCCTCTGTGCTCCAAGGGGGCGCTGTATCATGGCTTACCCTGCGCTCTGACCGCAGCATCCAAAGCACACTGGGATATGCGAAGAAACAATTTCACTGTGCTGTGATGTTTATGTGGCAAATAAAGACTATTCTATTATCTAGAGTGGTTCAGGGGCCCAAGCCAGGGTTCGAGCCTGATGGCGACGAGGGGTGATAATGCTAGTCCTGGCAACCCTGTTCGCCTGTTCGCTCATTGCTTAATTATAGAGTCTAGAGTACAGAGGGTTAAGGGCCTCGCTCAAGGACACAAGGTTGGCGATACCGGGGCTCGAACCCCCGACCTTCCGATCAGTAGCCACAGCCCCCCCCCCCCCTCCCTCCCCTCCCTCCACTGATGTACCACCTAAAATACTTCGTTATTTTACGAGAGTAATTCCGAAACGTTCTTCAGAAAAATCTCGTTTCTGCAGCGGCTTTTTTTTTTTTCCTCGTAAAAAAAAAAACCTTCGGAGCGCGAAACCCGAAAGAACAGGTTCGGATGAGAATCGGGAAAGAGCTCGGCGAGAACAGACCTGTCGCTGTGACTCACGAATCAGGTTTAACGCATCACTTCCTCAATGACGTCAATAAGAGTTTACACTTAATATTTTTTTAAAATAACAACGACAAACAGCGACAGGCCGATCAGGCGGCGGCGCAGTGACATCAGCAGCAGCAGCAGCATCACAACATCAGCAGCGCGAGAGAAAGACCCTGACGCACACACACACACACACACACACACACACACAGGCGAGGTG
>JACRUU010000022.1:13180642-13198142 GCA_030449085.1 Kryptopterus vitreolus
ATATATGCTGAACCACATTACCAGCACAGTGAAATAGCTTCTTTGCATATCCCAGCTTGTTTGTTGGGGGTAGGGATCGGGGTCAGCCATGATACGGCGCCCCCTGGAGCACTTGCTTGCTCAAGGACCCAAAGGGCAGGCAGATCTTGGCCATACCGGGGCTCGAACCCGGATCTTCCGATCAGTAGCCCAGCGCCATAAACACATATATGAACAGATACATATTCATATCACACATACACAAACACACAAACAACAATCAACCATCCGTTTTTGCATTCATGCAGAGCAGGACAGAATTGCCATGGTTTCTTAAAAAACAAACAAAAAACAAAAAAATATATATAAATAAATAAATAATATATATATAATATATATATATATATATATATATATATATATAAGTAAGTAGCTCGAGAGGTTGGGGGAACTTTCAGCATTATCGGTATGGAAAACACACATTTCAACACATCGCCCTGTGCGTTCAAACACATGTTGCTTCTGAGGCTCTTCCACAACAACATAATCACTTAATCTTTGCTTAATATATCCATTTCCAAGATAAAAAAATATCCATCATACACACACACACACACACACACACACTCACACACAAACCCAGTGGTGGAAAATTTGCAATTCAGCAGTTTGAAAACGGTGTACATTTACATTTATTAGAGTACTTTTCATTCATTCATCTTCTACTAGCTAAACCGCTTTAAATAAATCCGATCTTCCCTCGGGTCACGGGGAGCCTGTGCCTATCTCAGGCGTCTATGGGCATTAAGGCAGGATACACCCTGGATGGAATGCCAACCCATCGCAGGGCACACACTCACACACACACACACACACACACACACATTCACACACTAGGGACAATTTTCCAAGGTGCCAATCAACCTACCGTGCATGTTTTTGGACCGGGGAAGGAAACCGGAGAACCCGGAGAAAAAAAAACCCCTGAGGCACGGGGGGGGGAGAACATGCACAAACTCCACACACACATGGCCGAGACGGGAATCGAACCCCGGACCCTGGCGGTGTGAGGCGAACGTGATAACCACTACGCCACCGTGCCCCTCTATTAGAGTACTTATTATTATCTAATTATTATTATTATTATTATACACACATATACACACACACACAGACGTACATTTTAAATAAGTATCATATATATAAATTTGATATATATATTTGATATATATATATATATATATATACACACACAGTGTATGTATATACATATATGTATATATGTACATCATAGTGTGTTAATTATGTATTAATAAAAGTGATTTATGAGCAAATGAGGATTTGGGAACGTTTGGCAACCCATATTATTCGGCCAAAATTAGGATGCACACAAAATAAGAAACGCTGTGACTAGACGGCTTCGCTTTTACCGAACAATGACGTTTTTGATGATGCGATCAACCAGCTTGCGCGAGAGGCACGGACAGACACTCTGTGCAGTGTGAAAGTGTCCGAGAAGAAGCCAAAAAAATCATCCAAAGAGGCGACCGAGGGAGTTTAGACTGTACGTCACGCCATTGATGCTGAAATGGCCACGTAGGTTTTTGCGCGATACATTGTATAGTATACATAGTATGATTTTCCAGTACCGAGGACTTATGAGGACTTTCCTTTGGCGGGATATTTAGCGTGTCTAATTAAACGCTACGCTACACCTAACCTTACCCGTACCCTCATTAACCCACAAACAAACACTTTAGGCTACGTGATTGTGAGGACATCTGACGACGATCAATGTGAGGACATTTGGTCCTCACAAAGCAAATGTGGCATCTCTGTTTTCGCAAACAAACTTGCATACTCATGAACAGCTGCACAAATCCCAGGCATGCATAAATATTTTCACACACACACACACACACACACACACACACTTCTGTGAAACCCATCTGCAGCTAAGTGGCATTGTGTGTATTTTCGTTCGTTGTTTTTCTTCTGGAAATGACCGTCAAGTGTCATTTGGAATGACTCTGCTGTTCAGGTAATCCGTACCGCAGCCGTCCGTCACGCCGTACGTCAGAACCAGAGCTGTACATTTCTGAACCTCCGCTTTCTCACTTGAAGGTTTTATTGCCCTACAAAATAACCCACGTGTTAATTTGGTTCACAAGATGCTCGTAAGCGTTGTCTTTTTTTTTTCACCCCCGGTGAGTCTTTGTCCTTGTTTAAAGACTCGAGACAAAACGGGAGAAAACGGAGGTCACATGGACGTAGCTGTGACGATCTGTTTTTTTTATATTTACTAATAAGGACATTCTTGAAATGTCGTTAAAAACCACATTCCGACTTTTTTTTCATGCAACAATTTCAGCTACAGGAGTTCGTCTGTTGTCTGTCCCCGCCCCCATGTGCGTAGGGGAGCCTCGGCCGCCCATGACCCTGTCACCGCTCCACCACTAGGGGCACTTTTAACAGAGACTCACCACTGCAGGCCGAGACAAACCCCACAAGAACTGCAGTTTCGGAGACGTCCCAACTTGCGCTGAAATTTACCGACAAAATTACATCCGCCGGATCTAACGAACAAGGGACTATCGTAAATTGGGACGTCTCCAAAAGACACGTAGACAGGTACATCGACATTAACAACACATACGTAAGAACGAAGATTTTGTGACGCTGACAAGTTATAACGAAATCAACAATTCTTTATGCCGCAGAAAGTATTGAGCGGCCAGCTTAACGAATATTAGTTACGGCTGATTAGTTACAGCGTAAAGAATATTAATATTTAATTAATTCATTCATTCATTCATATAAAAAAAACTTTTGTTTGTTGTTTTGTTTGTTTCGATTTACGTGTTAGCGACACAAATACCTTTTTTTTGCATAGTTGAAAAATTATTTTTCCGTAATTAGCCGATAATAAGCGCCACGTGCTTTTTACTCGGTATGGACCAAAGGTTCAAATCCCACCAACACCAAACTTTCCAAAGACGTTTCGAGGCCGGAACCTCGGAGCAGCCCCTTTAAGAAGGTAGCGGATGGAGGGAAGTCATGTGACTGAGGCGTAGACGGACGTGGCGGAGAAAATCCGGTCCTTTTCCGAAAAAAAACATCGTTCAGAATCAGATAATAAATAAAAGTGTAAGTTATGTATTCTTTCTGTGAAGCCTCGGTAGCAATTGACCCACGGACCCGTACCCGTCCACGGCCCGAGGGTTCCGAACCCACTGATCTAAGCATCTACAGGAATATTTAGTACATTCAGGTGGGCTTTCCACTTAACCCTCATGTCGCTCTGGATAAGGGCGTCTACAAAAAGCGCTATACAATTGTACGGCTCCAGTTTGGGGAAGATCCACACATGGCTGTAAAAGTCCCCATATGCAGATCACCAATCTCCGTATCTTTTTTCGTTACTTCACTGTGTTCACCTGTTTGGTGTTGATTATGTCATACATGTTTGTGATTCTCGTCCCTGCAGGGAATCCTAACAAACGGAATCCCCCAGCGTGGGCGAAGGTGTTAGTCTTTCTCGCGCTGCTGAAAAAAGATTACTAACATGGACTGCAACTCGAATTCTTCACCTCTTTAATTTGTAATAATGATTTACCTTGACGTCGTTAATACGTTGGTGAGAAAGCGACTTTAACCGAATACGACGTTAACCGAACTGAATTATCCCATTTGTCTCCGGGCATGATCGGGGAAATAGTTAGCGCGTTCCTCTAGATGGCGCTCCAGGTGAACGTGACGGAAATTGAAGGAAGCGACGTTAGCCGCCGTTAAATTACCGACGAAACATCCGACGTACACTGACAGCGAGGTACCACTGTATAACTAACACGTGTCTCCAAATGTGGCCCTTCACGTCGTTTTATGTGGCCCTCAAGAGCTTTAAAAGGTGTACGATTGTCTTAAAATAAGGCGATGCTGATTTAAAGCGTGCATTGACAATAAATCTCCCACTACGACTACGTTAGCCGCGAAGTGACGACATCCCACCACTAGAGTGCAGCGTATCCAACATGGGCGTGTATCTGGCCCTTTGAGGCCCCTCGTAATGCTGATGTTTAGCATTAACACCCCTGAATGTACTAAATATTCCTGTAGATGATTAGATCAGTGATAGCCGTGGACTGGTACAGGGTTAAGGGCCTTGCTCAAGGGCTCCTAGTGGTAGCTTGGTGGTTGTGGGGTTTGAACCTGCGATCTTCCAGAGGCTAACACCTTACCACAAAGCCACCACCACCTCCCTACTGGTACGGGTCCGTGGGTCAATTGGTACCGAGGATTTGAACCTTTAGTCCATACCGCGTAAAAAGCATGCAGCGCTTATTATCGGCTAAATACGAACATTGTTTGTTTTTTTTAACCTGTGCAAAAAAAGGTATTTGTGTAAACATTGAGTTTATATTCATAGCAAAGTCTGCTCGCTTCCCTTTCCGCTTATAACTACGGCTATGAATTTCTTCTCTCGCGTTGACTATGCAGGACTCTGCGTCCTTATTACAAACATGTGGGCCGTCTGTATTTTTTACAATGATTTCAAATAAATAAAGAAATTAATAAACAGATAAATAAATAAATATAAATGTTAGCACATTCGCCTTCACACCGCCAGGTCCGGGTTCGATTCCCGTCTCGGCCATGTGTGTGTGGAGTTTGTGCATGTTCTCCCCGTGTCTCAGGGGTTTTTTTCTCCGGGGTTCTCCGGTTTCCTCCCCCGGTCCAAAAACATGCACGGTAGGTTGATTGGCACCTTGGAAAATTGTCCCTAGTGTATGAATGTGTGTGTGTGTGTGTGTGTGTGTGTGTGTGTGTGTGTGTGTGTGTGTATGTGTGTGTGTCTGTGTGTGTATGAATGTGAGTGTGTGTGTGTGCCCTGCGATGGGTTGGCATTCCATCCAGGGTGTATCCTGCCTTAATGCCCATAGACGCCTGAGATAGACACAGACTCCCCGTGACCCGAGGGAAGATCGGATAAAGCGGTAGAAGATGATAATGAAGATAAATAAATAAATACATACATACATACATAAATAAACAAACAAATAAATAACAAGTGTTATAAAGACTTGTGGAAAGTCCCTAAATAGGGAACAGGGTTTTTGATTGATAAACAGCTTATTTCTGTTTTCTTTTTGTTTTTGCCCCCCCCCCCCTCCCTCGTCCCCGACCCCCCCACCCACCCCTTCCTCTGTTCTCTTTCGCTCTGTCGTTTGTTGGTGTCGGGTTACTGGAACATTCATCCTGCGACGCTGTTTTAATGCAGCGGCGTTCGAGCGCGCCATGAATATTCCGGGCTTGACACAAATCTGTAAACATGAATATATGAACCATGAATATATTCATGGCAGGTCGCAGCTAAGAGCCAGCGTGTGCTACAAGTGTGTGTGTGTGTGTGTGTGTGTGTGTGTGTGTGTGTGTGTGTGTGTGTATTACAGTTCAAGCCATCATTTCAGTGAAACCCTGGTTGTGCTACTATTGTGAACGTAGCAACGCTGAGGAAAGCACCATGCTAAAAACATGGCGACTCGACGTGGCGAAGGCCGGCTGCGCAGCTGATGTGCGGCTGCGCATCTCAGACTGCGTAAAACAAAGATCAGGGAGATTTTCAGCCCCGGATTTCTGGGAGATGAATAGTCAAGTCTTTTACCTCAGGCAACTCAGACATCTCCTAGCATGTGTTGGAAGCTGTGGTCAGAGCGCAGGGTCAGCCAGGATACAACCCTCCATGCCCCGGGAGCATGGAAGGTTAAGGGCCTTTCTCAAGGACCCCAAGAGTGGCAGCTTGGCGATACGAGGGCTCGAACCCCCGACCTTCTGATCAGAAACCACTGAGCCACACCCCCTCCTGCTAGGCTAGAGGTATTACTGCGGAAGGTAACAGGTTCAAATCCCCCAACACCAAACCCTGCCTACTGCATGTCCCCTTGAGCAAGGCCCTCACCCCCACTACTTAGTTGCTTTGGATGAATTACCAAATGCTTGGTTTTGCACAGCTTGCTGGTGCTGGGATTTGAACTGATGACCTTGGGATCGAACATCCATGTAGGAAGGAACCTTCGAGCACCATTTTCTTTGCACTCGATTTTCTTTTGCACCCGAGACATTCAGTGGAAGCCGATTGGTTATGGAGGTTGGATTGGAAGGTCAAGTGGGCCCCGTGAGAAAGGCCCTTAACCCTCAGCTGCCGTAAATGCTGTAAATGTAAATATGTCAAGTCTTACATAAGCATCAATATTAATTAATTCATTTCTACTCATGTCTTTAAAAAATAAACAAACAAATAGATAGAACAGATAGATAGATAGATAGATAGATAGATAGATAGATAGATAGATAGATAGATAGATAGATAGATAGATAGATAGATAGATAAATAAATAAATAAATAAAACCGATATTAAATCCACATAAACATATTTGAGATTCGCTTTAGATGCAGGTCTGATGAGCGCGTGTGAAAATGGCGACGTGACTGGAAGGATAAAATCCCGACACTCTGTTTTGAAATGGGAGCGTTGGGGAATATCGGGGCGTGTCCGTGTTCCGGGAACGAGGCTTTAACACGCATGAGAAACCCGTGCCCACGTTCTCTGTGTTGTCTATGTGTAAGGAGTGCTTAGTGCTTAGGATGAGACAGAGAGATTAATCACACCCACACACACACACACACACACACACACACACACACACACACACACATACACACACACTCAGTTGTAAAATCCTGTATACTTCATATTTGCAGAGTGACATCACTGCCTCTGACCTCTCAATGACCTGTAGTGTTTCTCTCAGAAGGAATAAATAGTAGACTGATAACACACACACACACACACACCACACACACACACACACATACATATATATCTATATATATAATATATATATATATATATATATATATATATATATATAGAGAGAGAGAGATATATATATATATATATATATATATAGACATATATATTATATATATAGATATATATATATATATATATACACATACAACAACACACACACACACACACACACACACATATATATATATATATAGATATATATATATATATATATATATATATATACATACATACTACATACACACACACACATACATTCTCACACACACACACAAACACACACACTTCACTCTCACTCATTCTTCTCTCACTCTGTTTTTTATTGCTTCAAAGAAAGAAAGAAAGAAAGAAAAGAAAGAACAAAAGTATTTATTTATTCCAGTTTATTTATATATTATATATATTAATTACATTTATTATATTATATATTTATATATATATATATATATATATATATATATATTATATTTAATATTAATTCTCATTTCAGTGTTTATAATGTGGTTATAAAAAATGCAGTATGTGGATAACAATAACTATACTTTGAAAAGAAATGCTTTGAAAAGAAAGGAAAGAAAGGAGAGAGAGAAAAAGAGTGAGAGAGAGAAAGAGAGTGAGAGAAAAGAGAGTGAGAGAAAAAGAGTGAGAGAAAGAGAGTGAGAGAAAGAGAAACGGAACTTAAATAACGACTTTACAATAGAAAGTCATTTTTAATTGCCTTAAATGGAGAATCTGGAGCCTTTAATGGTTTCCATCATCAGATTCCTGTCAGATTGTTTTTGCCCACATCAGTAGAACAGACTGTCAAATGAGCTGCGTCTATAACACTGTGTGTGTGTGTGTGTGTGTGTGTGTGTGTGTGTGTGTGTGTGTGTGTGTGTGTGTGTGTGTGTGTGTGAGAAAGAGACCTCGGGGACCGCCAGCTTTTTCCTGTCACTCTCATTACTCCCAATAACATCACAATGTTTTGTGTTAAAGGTCTCAGAACGCTCGAAGCCCCCAAAACCCCCTAAAACCCGGCGTTGTAGCGGCTCGCGACCCCCGAGACCACATCGCGCGCTGCCAATTAAACCCAGCTTTCATTAGCGCGATTAGCCTTTATCGAGACAAACGTCTGACCTATAGGGCATTACGAGGGATAACGTCTGATGTGGATGTGTGTTTAAGTGAGAAATAAACTGGAGTAACCATCTGTTATGATGAAACATGAGAGAGAGAGAGAGAGAGAAGAAAGAAACAGAGGGTGAATGAACTAAGGAAAAAAGAACAAGTTTATGAATGAAAGAATAAAAGAATAATAAAATAAACAAAAGAAAAGAAAGGAAGAAAAAAAGAAAGAACGGGTTAACGAATGAAAGGATAAAAGAATAATAAAAGGAAAGAAAGTAAGAAAAGACAAGTTAATGAATGAAAGGATAAAAGAATAATGAAAGATAAGAAAGAAAAAAAGAAAGACTGAAAGAAAGTAAGAAAAAACACGTAAATTAATGAAAGGATAAAAGAATAATAAAAGGAAAGAAAGTAAGAAAAGACAAGTTAATGAATGAAAGGATAAAAGATTAAGAAAGAAAAAGAAAAAAAAGAAAGAATAATAAAAGAAAAGAAAGAAAGAATCGAACAAAGAAACAAAGAAACAAACAAAAACAAGTCAGTGAAATAAAGAATAAAAGAAAAAGAAAAGAAATAAAGTAAGAAAAAACAAGTTAATGAATGAAAGAATAATGAAGACAAGAAAGATATAAAGAAAGAAAGAAAGAAAGAAAGAAAGAACAAGTTCATGAATAAAAGAATAAAATAATAACAGAAAACAGAAAGAAAGAAAGAAAGAATGAGTTAACGAAGGAGAGAACAAAAGAGTAATAAAATACAAGAAAGAACGAGTTAATGAATGAAAGAATCAAGAATAAGAAAAGAAAAAGAAAGAAAGAATAAGTTAATGAATAAAAGAATAAAATAATAATAAAAAAAGAAAGAAAGAAAGAAAGAGTTAACGAAGGAGAGAATAAACGAATAATAAAATAAAAGAAGGAAAGAAACTGGCGATAAAAACATTTCCTCCATGACTTGGTGGATTCTCTCCTTGCCATTGGGGTCTGAAAGAGAGTCAGAGAAAGCGAGTGACAAATGGAGAGAGAGAGAGAGAGAGAGAGGAGAGAGAGAGATGGAGAGAGAGAGTCACTGTTACCTGACTCACCGCACCCTACAGGGCTCTCACGGGTCACTGACTAGCATGCTAATGCTAACCTTGCCCGAGACACTTAGCGCCGATTTCGCTCGGTCCATTTGGCCGCGTGGGCCAAAAGTTAAAGTGTTTGGCGAGCAGCAGCTTGCTAGGAGGGAGTGGAGGCGTGTCAGGCTGTCACTGTGTGTGTGTGTGTGTGTGTGTGTGTGTGTGTGTGTGTGTGTGTGTGTGTGTGTGTGTGTGTGTGTGTGTGTGTTTGGCTGTCAGAATCACTGTGTACGCCAGCTTGCTCGGGGTGGCATCTTGTTTTTTGTCCTTCACCGCCGTAACTAATGTAACTAATGACTCCAGATGGACTCGGAGATTTTGTTTGTGCTCACAGATACAATTACAGTTAAATCGCGTACGTACAGTTTAGCGCCGATTAAATAAATAACTGCGCGGCCGAGAGACGCCGAAGAGACGGACACGCGGTTTTTACGTTCACACATTCACGCAACTTTATTAAAACTTTATCTGTTAAAAATAAATAAATTAACGAAATAATACAATTAACTGATTTACACAAACCAGAACAATAAAACTGGCAAAGGACCAATATTAATAATAATAAATAATAAATAATAATAATAATAAGGATAATAACATAATAATAATATATAATAATAAAACTAATCGATAATATATATAATAATAATAATAATAATAAATGATAATAATAATATAATAATAATAATAATAATAATAAATAAATAAATAATAATAATAATAATAATAATAATATAATAAATAAATAATAAATAATAATAATAATAATAAAATAATAATAATAATAATAATAATAATAATAATATAGCTAATAATAATAATAATAATAATAATAATAATGATAATAATAATAATAATAATAATAATAATAATAATAATAATAATAATAATAATATAATAATAATAATAATATAATATAATAATAATAATAATAATACTAATAATATAAAATCCTAATAATAAATAATAATAATAGGTACAGGGAAAGGTGTTAAGCTCCGCCCATAATTGTATAATTATCCAACTACGTTCATTCATTCATTCATTCATCTTCTAACGCTTTATCCGATGTGCAACTACAGTATATAACAAATTAAAAAATACAAATAAAAGGAGAGATGTGATATTATTTTTTTCTTTATTAATAAAAAATTGCACCTGTTCAAGGAAAGAAAGATAGAAAGAAGCAAGGAAAGAAAAACAAAGAAAAAGATGAATGGACTATGAAAGAAAGACAGAAACAAACAAAGAAGTAAAGATGCTGCAGCTGTGATAGTGTAAGTGAGAAGAGATTTTAACAGTGAAAGAAACAAAGAACCAAACAAAGAAATGAACAAAGAAAAAATAAACAAAGAAAAAGATGAATGAACTAAAGAAAGAAAGAAGAAAGAAAGAAAGAAAGAAAGAAAGAAAGAATCTTGCAAGATGTGATAGTTTAAGGGAGAAAAAAATTAGAAAGCGAAAGAAAGAACGAAAGATATTGCAACTGCGGTAGTGTACTTGAGAAAGAAAGAAAGAAAGAAAGAAAGAAAGAAAGAAAGAAAGAAAGAAAGAAAGAAAGAAAGAAAGAATCTTGCAGCTGTGAAAGTGTAAGTGAGAAAAAAATTATAAAGAAAAGAAAGAAAGAAAGAAAGATATTGCACCTGCGCTAGTGTATTTGAGAAAGAAAGAAAGAAAGAAAGAAAGAAAGAATTAGTTAATGAATGAAAGAATAAAATAATAATAAAGGAAAAGAAAGAAAGAAAAAAGAAACAGTTAATGAACAAAAGAATAAAATAAGAAGAAGAAAAGAAAAAAAGAAAGAAAGAAAGAATTGGTTAATGAATGAAAGAATAAAATAATAATAAACGAAAAGAAAGAATAAAGAAAGAAAAAAGAAAGAAAGAAAAATGTTGCAGCTGCAGTAGTGTACTTGAGAAAGAAAGAAAGAAAGAAAGAAAGAAAGAAAGAAAGAATTAGTTAATGAATGAAAGAATAAAAGAATAATAAACGAAAAAAAGAAAGAAAGAAAGAAAGAAAGAAAAATGTTGCAGTTTGCAGTAGTGTAGCTTGAAGAAAGAAAGAAAGAAAGAAGAGAACGAAAGAATTGTGAAAGTTGAATGAATGAAAGATAAGAAGAATAAAAGAGAAAGAAGAGAAGAAAGAAAGAAAAAAGAAAGAAAGAAAAATGTTGCAGCTGCAGTAGTGTACTTGAGAAAGAAAGAAAGAAAGATATTGCAGCTGTGGTAGTGTACTTGAGAAAGAAAGAAAGAAAGAAAGAATGAACGAAAGAAAGAAAGAGTGAATTTAGATATGAGGAAAAAGTGAATGATCTAAGGAAAAAGAAACGAAGGAAACTTGAATGTAAAAAATGTAAATATTATAGAAATGAATGGATTTCTGTGGAATAAAAGGAATAAAACACTCATTACTGCTTTAATACACTTGTATTCTTTTCCTCCTCAGTGTTTATCCTCTGCTTTGCTTCATGTATAGAACAGATATAAAGTCGGGATTTTTGGCGGTGTGTTTTGGCGTGACAGTAAGGTCTGATCTCGAGAGTGATCTC
The DNA here is from genome assembly GCA_030449085.1 of Kryptopterus vitreolus. Lineage (NCBI taxonomy): Eukaryota > Metazoa > Chordata > Actinopteri > Siluriformes > Siluridae > Kryptopterus > Kryptopterus vitreolus. The sequence goes on from JACRUU010000022.1 coordinate 13,192,272, forward strand.
ACTCTGGTTCTCTCTCACTCTTCTCCATGCTGATGATGAACGCTTCCTTTTATCTCTTTCTCTTCTCCACGACGTTTGGCACGAGTCGGAATAAAAGCACGAGCGACGCGACGCCCCCCCTTTGGTTCAGTCGTCATCTGACAAATGTTTAGGGTTTTTTTTGGGGCCTGGTGTGAAGAAAACAAGGCATTGCAGACGTGATCACGTGATTCGGAACGAAACTTGTTAGCAACATTAACGTCGAAACTTTTTTCATACAGTGTATAGTGTAACGCAAATTACAGTACACTGCCCCACCATACTGATCCCCATTCTCTAATAGTCAACTTTAGTCATCAAAACACACGTTCATTGAAATTCGTGGACTACCTGTACTTCAAAATTCGTTTTATCCATCAAAACAAGAACATTTTTACCTCACATATTTGGGGGTGCCGAAGTAGCTGTAATCAGACTGTCACAAGTTCAAATCCCAGCTAACAGCCACTCTTGGGCCCCTGTAAATGTACCTCAACTCTGTATGTGTATGTGTGTGTGCGTGTTGGTTTTCGTGGTTTACAAGGACCTGAACACACAGCGAACATTATAAGGACATTTCAGATTACAAGGACAGAGGTCATAGAAAATTGTCAGTGCAATTTATCATATGCCGAAAAAAGCAACATTTTCCTTCACTATAGGGCATTGGGGAAGATGTTCGTCCATCCAAGTCCTTCTATACCACAAAAACCAGTGTGTGTGTATGTGTGCATATATGTGTGTGTTGGTTTTCGTGGTTTACAAGGACCTGAATACACACCAACATTATAAGGACATTTCAGATTACAAGGACAGAGGCCATGTTCTTTGTAAATCCCGCACTGTAGATGCGTTCTAATACGTCCCAAAAGCATTTTTTCAAGGTTATGAAGAATGTTCTTACTTTCCACACCATGTCAGAATTTTACATTCTGATGTGTGTATAGAAAATTGTCAGTGCAATTTATCATATGCAGAAAAAAGCAACATTTTCCTTCACTATAGGGCATTGGGGAAGATGTTCGTCCATCCAAGTCCTTCTATACCACAAAAACCAGTGTGTGTGTGTGTGTGTGTGTGTGTTGGTTTTCATGGTTTACAAGGACCTGAATACACACCAACATATTCGTCCATCCAAGTCCTTCTATACCACAAAAACCAGTGTGTGTGTGTATGTGTGTGTGTGTGTGTGTGTGTTGGTTTTCATGGTTTACAAGGACCTGAATGCACACCAACATTATAAGGACATTTCAGATTACAAGGACAGAGGCCATGTCCTTTGTAAATCCCGCACTGTAGCTGGGTTCTACTACGTCCCAAAAGCATTTTCTCAAGGTTATGAAGAATGTTCTTACATTCCACACCATTGTCAGTGCAATTTATCATATAGTTTTATATAGTTTAATAATTTATATATAGATTTTTCCTTCACTGTAGGGCATTGGGAAAGATGTCCGTCCATCCAAGTCCTCCTATACCACAAAAACCAGTGTGTGTGTGCGTGTGTGAGATATTTCCGCCCGTGTTTGTATATATATATATGTATATATATATATATATATATATATATATATATATATATATATATATATATATAGAGAGAGAGAGAGAGAGAGAGAGAGAGAGAGAGAGAGAGAGGTGGAGATGCTAATAGTTGGTGAACTCATTAAAGAGTTTATCCCCCTGGTCTTTCCGCAGGCCTCATGTTCATTGGTGTGAATGATTTTGACATACTACAAATGTCCTCTCTTTTTGTCTTCCCCTCTCCCTTTCTCTTTCTCTCTTTCTCTATCTATCTATCTATCTCTCTCACACACACACACACACACACAACATTTTGTAGCTCTTTAATATAAGCGAACTTCTTGAGAAGCCGGAGAGCAAAACAAACGAGTGCGGGACACGCTGTCCTCCCATTCGTCCTTCACTCGTCCTTCACCTACAAGAAAACTCACACTTACAAATCGAGACCTCAAACAACTGCCTCGGGTTTCTCGTTTTTGCTTTCACACGTTTTCTCTTTCTCTTTCGCTAACACAAACACAACATCTGAGGTGATTATGAAGGCATTTTTTTTAAACTGCTAGCCGCCTCGTGCTAGCCATGAAACTAATCTGACAGGATTGCATAATACTCGTAGGGTCGTGAAATCTAGCTGTTGTTCGAACAAAAATATACACATGCTTTACTTAATTAGAAATGTTTTAAAAGCACTTTTTTTAGACGGTTTTTAGAGTAAAAATGTTTGTTTGTAGTGTTACGCTAGTAACATATAGTAATATTCATTCATTCATTCATCTTCTACCGCTTTATCCGATCTTCCCTCGGGTCACGGGGAGTCTGTGCCTATCTCAGGTGTCTATGGGCATTAAGGCAGGATACACCCTGGATGGAATGCCAACCCATCACAGGACACACACACACACACACACATTCATACACTAATGACAATTTTCCAAGGTGCCATTCAACCTTTTTGGACCGGGAGGAAACCGGAGAAAAAAACCCGGAGAAAAAAACTGAGGCACGAGGAGAACATGCACAAACTCCACACACACATGGCCGAGACGGGAATCGAACCCGCACCCTGTTGGTGTGAAGCGAACGTGCTAACCGCTAAGCCACCGTGGCCCTCACATAGTAATATATGGAGATAAAATGTTCCCCTCAGATGAAAATGTGTTAGTTAGCTAACATGCTTCAGTTGCTTTGTGGACTTCAAGCTAACGAGCCACTAGCGAACAACATTTCACGTGATTATCTCAAATCATTTTGACCTGAGAAACTTTACATCATACACAAAGGCGTCAAATCTTGGTACCTAGCTGACGAGATAAAGCTAGCGAAAGTGCTTCTAAGCGTTAAAAATGTGCTAGTAGCTTAGCATTAGCTAACTTTGCCGGGATTACTGGGGATTTATGTGCGTTTGTGATCTTTACAGCCGACTGGAACCTATTTATTGCTATTGTTTGCTAACTTTTTTTCAATTAATTTCAATTGTATTTATATAGCGCAATGATTCACGATGTCAATTGTCGCGAAGCGGCTTTACAGAATCGGATCATTTCAGGACAATTCAGAAGCTAACCTGTTTGGATTTCTGTGTTTTGCTCCAAATTGTTCTGCTGTTCTTATTTTTTCTTGATTCTAAACAGCTATTGTTACCTGACCTGTCGCGATTTCTTTAAGGATTAGTGTGCGTTTCTAAAAAAAAACCTTATAATAACACTGATTTGCTAATGCTAACCAATCTGTTAGCATCTGTTAGCAAACGATTGTTATGAAGTATTCCCAGCTGTTTATAACAGCCGCAGGAGCTGTTTATAAGCTTTAAAAAAAAAGATCATTAAGACATATTGTCACGAACCCTTCTCTTCCCACTGCTACTCTTCCCCAATCCCGGTCGCCTAGCTACTGATTAGCTCCAGCTGCAGCCTGTTGGACTAATCGGTAGCCTGGTCTATTTAAAGCCCGGCTCTCCCTTCCTTCCTCGTCCGGGCTCGTAAACGTACAGTGAGGGCACGGACACTCATTCGCTACCGGTAAGGATTCTCACTAACCTCTCTCTTCTGATCTCCGTATCAGGTCTCGCCGCCGCCGGTCCTGCCCGATCGGACTCGCTCTTCTCGCGGACGCTTCCCCGTCCGCCGCTGAGAACCCGGAAGCAAGCTCTACCGCGTATCCCTTTCTCACGGCGTTACGGCTCTCGCCGATAAGGACCGTAAATACGTCCTCGGCTGCTCCTTTGAGCAGCGTCTTTTATGTTCAACCTTTTCTAAATAAACTCCTTATTTTGACTTCCGGACTCGCTGTGTCTGTATCGTTACACATATCTTTACCGGGAAATATATTTTGATTTATTTGACCTGTTTTGTATGAACTCCGGATCTTTAGCTAGCCTACTATAATTCCTGACAGTGCGCTAGTCATGTTTCGTCATATACACGGCTTCAGACAAACATGATACATTTGACTGACGCGATTTTTATTTTCATTAATAATGTGGTTTAGATTGAGTGCTAATCTTTATAATCTGCTCAGCTAATATTTACATTTATGCCGCTTGGCAAACGCCCTTATTTACAGCGACTTATACTGGCGAATAAGAAGTTAACGATTATGGGCCCAGTCACTACTACTCCTCATTCCTAATATTTTCTGTCTAGCTAGCATTACGCTAATCTGGCAATATTTCTTACGGGATCTTTGGTTGAACTTTTCTTAAGGTTCAGCGTTTATAACCGCTTATGTCAGTCGACTTATACTGATGTATAAAGTGATAAAAGTCATGTATTATCATTTTCTTAAACGTATTACGTGAAGTCGGGGCACGGTGGTTTAGTTGTTAGCACGTTCGCCTCAGGGTCCGGGTTCGATTCCCGTCTCGGCCATGTGTGTGTGGAGTTTGTGCATGTTCTCCCCGTGCCTCAGGGGTTTTTTCTCCGGGTTCTCCGGTTTCCTCCCCCGGTCCAAAAACATGCACGGTAGGTTGTTTGGCACCTTGGAAATTTGTCCCTAGTGTATGAATGTGTGTGTGTGTGTGTCCAGTGATGGGTTGGCATTCCATCCAGGGTGTATCCTGCCTTAATGCCCATAGACGCCTGATAGGCACAGGATCCGTAAAGTCATAAAAAACAACAACAACATGCGCTAATATAGTGCATTATTGTAATGAGCAGAAAAATTCCCCCAAATTAGACCAAATATGAAATAAAATGAATTAAATAAATCCCATTCACTTGTGCCAATGCACGGGGATTTTCTTGCTCGTAAAGACGCCGCTGGGTTATTTATAGGCTGAGAGTTAATGAGCTGTCGCAGAGGAAACCAAATTCGTGTGCCGCTATTTTGATTTTGAGATATCAAAGAAGAGTCACGGAAGCCGCTGTTTTCTCTCGCGCTACCGCACGCTTACACAGTTATGTTTCCTCTCTCTGTCTGGCTGTCTCGCTCTGGTTCGCGCTTTCGTTATGACTCGCCCATTCATGATCTAGCACATGCTACTGCAACAACATGAGAAAGAAAAGAAAAAGAAAGAAAGACAGAAAATTAGTCATTCTATAAATTATCTTTGCTACTGTGGGGTTAATATACGCACTATAATTAAGACACTTTCATTAGTGATTCTTTTTAATCTAGTTTTTGACTGCTCGGAATCCTCGATTCTGATTGGTCAGAATGGCAATGCTGGTTTTGACTTGCAGGGATTTATAGGCTACTTGCAGGGATATGTTATAGGCTAAGAGAGAGAGAGAGAGAGAGAGAGAGAGAGAGACAGAGAGAGAGGTACACAGACGCATACACACAGTTACATACAGACAGACGAACAGACAGATAGATAGATAGATAGATAGATAGATAGAATAGATAGATAGATAGATAGATAGATAGATAGATAGATATAGATAGATAGATAGATACATAGTACAGTATAGACAGTTACAGACAGACAGACAGATAGATAGATAGATAGATAGATAGATAGATAGATAGATAGATAGATAGATAGATAGATAGATAGATAGATAGATAGATAGATAGATATATACATACAGTTACATACAGACAGACAGAAGGATAGATAGATAGATAGATAGATAGATAGATAGATAGATAGATAGACAGATAGATAGATAGATAGATAGATAGATAGATAGAAAGATAGATAGAAATAGATGCATACATACAGTTACATACAGACAGACAGAAGGATAGATAGACAGATAGATAGATACAGATAGATAGAAGATAGACCAGACAGACGGATAGAAGGATAGATAGATAGATAGATAGATAGATATAGATACATAGATACAGACAGACAGAGAGATAGATAGATAGATAGATAGATAG
>JACRUU010000022.1:13203142-13223142 GCA_030449085.1 Kryptopterus vitreolus
GAGCATGAGCGCCAGCTTTGTCGAGCCCTACCGCAACTTCAAGAGCGACTTCTACCCGGCTGCGAGCGCGGACGCCGGCTCTCTGAAACTCGCGTCTCCGGAGCTGGAGCGTCTGATCGCGCAGAGCGGCGGCGGCGTGATCACAAGCCCGAGCCCGGGTCAGTACCACCTGTACGGCCGTTCGACCACCGAGGAGCAGGAAGGCTTCGCCGACGGCTTCGTCAAAGCCCTGGACGAGCTGCACAAGATGAACCAGGTGGCGCCGCCCAACGTGTCGCTCGGCGCCGGCGGGGTGCCACCGTGCGCGCCGCCCGATGCTCCCGTCTACGCGACGCTGAACAGCTGCAGCCCCAACGCCGGTATCCAGCAGCAGCAGCCGCCCGCATCCTACCCCAGCGCCACCATCAGCTACCTGCCTCATCACCATCAGTACCAGCCCCACCACCCCCACCACCACCAGCAACAGCAGCCTCAGCACCACCATCACCACCACCACCACCACCCTTTCCAGCACGCTCTGCACGCTCCCAGACTCTCCGCGCTGAAAGAGGAGCCCCAGATCGTCCCCGACGTGCACGGTGCGTGCGCGGACGGCTCGCCGCCGACCTCGCCGGTCGACCTCGAACACCAGGAGCGCATCAAGGCCGAGCGCAAGCGCCTGCGCAACCGGCTCGCCGCCACCAAGTGCCGGAGGCGGAAGCTGGAGCGCATCTCGCGGCTGGAGGACAAGGTGAAGGTGCTGAAGTCGGACAACGTGGGTCTCTCCAACACCGCCACGCTGCTGCGCGAGCAGATCGCCCAGCTCAAGCAGAAGGTCATGACGCACGTGAGCAGCGGGTGCCAGCTGATGCTGACCCCCAAAATCAAGTCGTACTGAGAAAGACTCTTTTTTTTTTAAAGAAAAAAACAACAAAAACAGGGAAACACTGGAAGATGACATGATATTAATTGCATTGCAGCACTGAATCAACTCAAAGCTATGTTTCTTGTAGAAAACTTTCCAACGTGTTGCTACGTGTATGTGTTTGTTGGGTGTTTTTGTTTTTGTTTATTAAAAAAAGCATTTCCTTTATAAACGTATGACATGCACATGAAAAAGGAAAGGACTGCCAAAAAAAAAGAAAAAAAAACTTGTCAGCAAAACTTCATCGTCTTTGTGATATCCTATGAATACATCACGATAACTTATTTTCACTGTTTACGTCCGGGTTTATTGCGGACAAATCTTTATTTTATTTCTTTTTTATTTAAGTAAAAAAAAGACTTTTAAATAATCCATCCAGTGTGTGTGTGTGTGTGTGTGTGTGTGTGATTTGTCATACAATGCACATATAGATCCCTCCAATATTCATTTATTTCCTAGTTTGCTTGCCCCGCCCCCTTAACGTGCTGACGTCAGAAAGTACATTCCAAAAAAGGGCAAATATTTAACATGTACGTCATTGAGAGTTAAAAAAAAAAAAAAAAGCTGCCAGGAAACCCCGCCCACACTACCGGTTTAAATTTAAAGAGAGTTTTTTTTTTTTTTTTTTTTTTTTTTTTTGCTTTGATGTTCAGTAAATGAGCCGCTCTTACTTGTGTGAATGGGTGAAAAAAAAACGAGCAAACCACCAGTGGGGGAATTTCCCCCACTCTCGAGTTCCCAAAACAGTTTCGGCGAACAGAAAAGCTGAGATAAAAATAAGAACCGCGTACATTTTCCGGGGAGTTTGCATAAATTTAGAGCGATCGCAAGCAATAAATGACATGAAAGAGTAGAGAGAGGGAGAGAGAGAGAGAGACTGAAAAGGGATTGAGAACGCTTCAATGAGAAGCAAGTTTGTTGTCGCCTATTAATAGATTCACACTTGTTGTTGCTTGTTGTTGTTGTTGTTAATGGTGGTGGTGGTGGTTTTTGCCACGCTCTACATTTCCCATTCTTTACCTTTATACCGAGATCACGTGACTGGTGATTTGCCCCCCCCCGCCCCCCCCCCCCCCCCCCCCTCCTTCAATATTTCAACCTGACCACCTTTGACATCTCAAAAATACATCCCATGCCTTTTCCATATGTTATAGAGATCACTTTGTAATGCATGACATTTGACATGCATGACAATGTTTTTGGTTTTATTTCAGGGTTAAAAGGAATGTTTTCATCTACATTATTAAACTGATCGAAAGCATTTGTTAATGCTCTCCTAATTACATACCGCAGATAATTACACAGAAAGATCATAAAGCAATAAGAATCTCATCGTCTTACATATTTATATATATATATATATATATATATATATATAGTATATATATAATATATATATATATATATATATATATATTTACATATTTACATATGAACTACTTCAAGTAATTCACTATAGAGAGTTCATTCATTCATTCATTCATTCATTCATCTTCTACCGCTTCTTATCCGATCTTCCCTCGGGTCACGGGGAGTCTGTGTCTATGGGTATTAAAGCAGGATACACCCTGGATGGAATGCCAACCCATCACAGGGCACACACACACACACTCACATTCACACACACACACACACACACACACACATTCATACACAATTTTCCAAGTTGCCAATCAACCTACCGTGCATGTTTTTGGACCTGGGGAGGAAACCGGAGAACCCGGAGAAAAACCCCCTGAGGTACGGGGAGAACATGCACAAACTCCACACACACCTGGCCGAGACGGGAATCGAACACAGACCCTGCAGGTGTGAGGCGGGGAGCCTGTGCCTATCTCAGGCGTCTATGGGCATTAAGGCAGGATACACCCTGGATGGAATGCCAACCCATCACAGCACACACACACACACACTCTCGCACTCATATTCACATAGTAGGGACCATTTTTCCATGGTGCCAATCAACCTACCGTGCATGTTTTTGGACCGGGAGGGGAGGAAACCGGAGAAAAAACCCCCTGAGGCACGGGGAGAACATGCAAACTCCACACACACATGGCCGAGACGGGACTCAAACCCCGACCCTGGAGGTGTGAGGCAAACGTGCTAACCACTAAGCCACCGTGCCCCCCACTACCTGACCACTACCTAAACACAATATTCCATAACCACAGTTACGTTTTGAGGACCGAGTCAAAGCCTCCATGGGATGTCCTGGAAGTCTGATCCAACTTAAAGGACTTAAAGGATCTTGGTACGAAGCCATGAGCCTCGATGCTCGACGACGTCATGCGTGTTTTTTTCTTTCGCCACACCAGACCCGCTTGCACCATGATGTAATACCCAACAACAAGTCCACGCCTGTCCCAGAGGTAGCATTAGCGAGCCAAGCCCAGGCTCGGTAACCCCAAATGGAGGCATGAGGACACTTTATTCCGAGTCAGGGATCAGAGTTAATATATGTTTACCGTACTTTCCGTAACATAAGAGCTAGTTATGGGCAATTTGCTTGCACCAGAGGTGCACAGCTGCGCTCCTGACAACCCACTTCAGCATTGCGGGTGTCAGAGTCATGCACCTTTTATCCGTTTATAGCTACGTTTAACAATGCGGCCCGTCTCGTTCCGTTATTACTTACATTCAGGCTCGAAACAGTCATTCCCTCACTAGCCTCCTTTTTTTTATTTATCGTTCTTTTTTTTGAAGTTAAAAAAAAAACAGCTTGTCTTATTAGTGAAAAACCGTGTCCTGACACTGGAGACTCCTTCTTCTAAATGTTAAACGCCTCCATACGGAAAACACCACCATGTATTTACAAGGTTGTTGTTGTTGTTTTGAATAAAGAGCGGGTATCATTACAGGTTCCTGTAAAAGGTGGTGGGTACACAAACAGTTGAACACACCCGTTTACCGGCAGGGCTAAAATCGCAATGTGGTAATGAATGAATAATGAATGAATGAATAATGAATGAATGAATGTTCATAAACATCCAGAACTTTCCCCGTCAAACGCGCACATATTTCATCCGTATCTGGTGAAAGGGCGCCATCTACAGGTCACATGCGTTTTACGCCTTTATCTTGCGGAATATACAATGACGGCAGCGGTGCGGTGTTTTAGGGCCTTGCTCAAGGGGGCCAGATCAGAAATAATGGGATTTAAGCTCATGACCTTCTTATCAGAAGTCCAACATCTTAATCACAGAGGTTCCATTTAACACGCATAAATATTTTAACACCTTAATAGAAACTTTTTGTTTTTTTTTTTATTGCAAATAAACGATTTTTTTTGGAAATTTTCCCTCTAAATTTCACAATTTCCAGCTTTCAAAATGACATCAATTCAGTTTAAACATAATAATATTAAATAATAATAAACTGTAAATAATAGATTTGTTTTTTTGCAAATCATCTCATTGCTTTTATTTATATACAACAACGTCACAACTTTTGGGGATTTGAGGCATAAATAAAATAAATAAGTATGTAATAAAATATAATAATAAATTGTGATTTTTAATTAGGTTTAAAAGTTTCATCAACCTGAAAGTCTGATGAAAGCACACAATGTGCACATACACACTGCCCCCTATGGCCCAACCCAAGAACTACACCCATGCTTTTTTTGTTGTTTTTTTTTTTAGTATTAATAAAAAGAATCATTTTTTTGTTAAAGCAGGGTATCACGATTCCTTTCGGGTACCCGTGCAACACTACTTGCTAATGGCAAATAAACCGCCAAAAGTACCGACACCCGTTCTCCACATCAACCCCAGGTCCTTCCAAACATACACCAGAAAACGTGTGTTTAACCACCATCTTTATTAGACAAAGTATCTCTGGACGGTTAACAGCAGATGTTGATGGTGGACGAGTACAAAAGCTTCCACACTGTGTGCGCGTTTTCTTTATTTAATAACAACAGGGAAAAATGAACTTCAGAGGTAAAAACTAAACAGAAACTGAACATGTGTTAATGTTGGGATTCAGTAAGGCTCATAAACAGCAGATAAACAAACAAGTGGACAACGGTGGTCTAATCAGAGCTCAGCAGTAAGTGCGTCAGTATCCCTCTCTAGAGGTGGTCTCTCGGGGGCAGGTGTGAGGAACGGGGGGGGGGCTGTTACTGCTTGGAGAAGAAGTCCTTGCTCTTCTCCACATCAGGGATGATGGTGTCACTTCCGGGCTTCCATCCAGCAGGGCAGACTGCGAGACGACAAGCGATATTTTATTTGTACTTATAAACTACATACACGTATACACACAGTATACACATACTATACAGTACAACAGTGACATCTAGAGTCGACTCACTGACACTACATGGTGTTTATTCAAAATGCAATTGAACTTTTTTTCATTGAGAATGTTTTCATGATGCAGAATTGTTTTTTTGTACTAAAAAGGTACGGAACCATGTGTGTTTTTTTTTATTCAGTATCCAGCTTAAATCCCGGGTGATTAATAGGTTATCGGCAAGCTGAACACCATACAAATGTCAACCTCGAATATATAAATTATATAAAACGTATATTTACTATAATGAGATATACATATTTCTATTTTAATTATATCACTTATTTCTAATATATTCTATTTATATGACTTAATTACGTCACTTATACATACACACATATATATATATATATATATATAGATATATATCAGAGAGATATATATATATATATATATATATATATATATATATATATAGCACACACACACACACATACGGAGGGTAGAGATAGGTATGTGTAGAAGAGAGATATATATTGAATATATATATGAGAGATATGAGACAGACATATAGACAGATATAATTATATAGAGAGACATATATAGACAGAACATACATACGATATACATATATATATACATATATATATATATACACACACACATGACATACTATATATTATATATAGATAATATATATATATGAGATATATATATATAGATATATATATATATATGATATATATATATATATATACTATATACACACACACACACACACAGATGTATACAGAGATATACTAGATATATATAGATATATATATATATATACACATACATATATATATATATATATATATATATATATATATATATACATATACACCCACAGTACACACAGACATATACATAAGATATAGATATATATATATAGATATATAATATACATACATATATATATATATATATATATATATATATATATACATATATATATATATATATATAATACATAACAATAAATATATATATATATATATATATATATATACACATACATACACATATATATATAGTATACATAATATATATAACACACAGATACATACTATATATACTAGATATATATATATATATATATATATATATATATACATATATATATTAGATATATATATAATATATATATATATATATATATATATATATATATATATATATATACACACACACACACATATACATATATACACACACATACATATATATATATATATAAACATAAACAAGGTCAGTCATGGTTTGAGGAAAAAAACCCAAAAAACACAATACCACGATTTTCTCAGTAAAGGCTGTCCGAGTCCCCGCCCTCAAAAATACCTTAACCAATCAGATTCTCCCTCTCTCTCTATAAAAACACTACAGCCAGTGAGGTGGGGGGGGGGGGGTGCTATAAGATTTTCTCTTTGATCCGATTAGCAGTGCAGGAATTCCGAAATCCCAGCAGATTCCGGCGTGTCATGTGACCACAGGGGGCGGGCCTGATCTCACCTTCTCCGTGTTTGTCGGTGTGCTGGAAAGCCTGAACCAGGCGGAGGGTCTCGTCCACAGAGCGGCCCACCGGCAAGTCGTTGATGGTGATCTGCCTCAGGATGCCCTTATCGTCGATCACAAACAGGCCCCTGTAAGAACACGGAGCGAACACGAGGGGGTCACGGGATGAACGGCAGGCGCCGACATTGGATAGTGTGACGAGTTCAGTCATGAGCGCGGGACTCGCCTGTACGCGATGCCCTCGTCCTCCTTCAGCACGCCGTAATCGCGGGACACGGACTGGGTCAGGTCGGCCAGCAGGGGGATGTTCATGAAGCCCAGACCTCCCTGCTTCCTCGGGGTGTTGATCCTGTCAGCACCAGGGGGTTTGTTAGCATAAACACACCTCACTCTCTCTCTATAAACACTATACACTGGTAGAGTGTATTTATGTCAGTACTGGTACTCGGGGTTAAACTCGACAACCTTTATATTTTGCATATATTTAAATTTTGTGAGCGGTCAAAACTATTCGAGCACAAAATCTTTATAAACATTATTTTACTATATTTTACATTATTTTATTATATTATATTTTACATTATTTTATTATATTATATTTTACATTATTTTATATATTTGGACTTTTGGGTCCCCTAGTTTAAGCGAAGAGAGAAAATTGCATGCTGCTGCACCAAAACAGACCCTATATACAGGGGGGTGCGCAAACATCCCGCCCCTTGGTCCTTTTAATTCGGTCCAGATTGGAACAAAATGGTCCAAATCAAACTACAGCGGGTCGTCGGGTTACGACGTGGATCCGTTCTTAACATGCGTAACCCGATTTTCAGTGCAAGTCGGAAAATAAAATACACTGTAAAGTAATGTAATTCCTGATCACATGAAGTAAATATTAATAAAAAAAACAGAAAACAATTCCTGATCACATGAAGTAAATATTAATAAAAAAGAGAGAACGACGACAAACACAACAAAGCGCATTCTTTCGCCGAAATTAGTTTGCGTTTGTTTACGCCGCTAAACCGCAAAAGACGGAATGACACGTAATATTTTTTAAATATTTTTATTGCCGGCGTGTTCGTAACGGCGAAACAGTGCAAGTCGAAACCGGCGTAACCCGAGGACTCCCTGTATATCATAATTACGACTGCATTCATGGTACCTTACACTGTAATTGCCTGATGTTCCACCAGGGGGCGCATCAGGCACGGATATACATTGAGTATTAAAAGTGATTCATGGATAAGTAATAATTTATTAGCAGGAAACGATATTTCCTGGTGTTTTTCCTTCTTAATATATTCCATTTCTTCCGGGGGTTTTTTCTCCCGTTTGGTCAATCAATCGGTGTTTCCGCTTTTCCATAAATAAGCTCTATTCTCTTTTTTTAAATTTTTTTTTTAACTCATCAGAACATGCACAAGCAATTTGAAGACTAGTGGACGGAAAATCTGTCATTCGGGAACATTTTGCTATCCTGCATTTAAAGCTGTGCTGGACTCTAAAAATAAATAAATAAACAAACAAGCAAACAAACCGTATAAAACCTATACGGGTCGCTTTTCTAGAATGATGTACAATGCGATAGCGGCCTCTAGTGGCGAGACCATGTGCTGTTTATTTATTTATTTTAGTTTAAACTGTTTTTATTTGGAGTTATTTTTTGCTTACCATTTCTTCCATTTTTCCTTATCAATATATTCATTTAGCGCAAGATGATTTCAAGTACAAGACAAATTGCGTCCTGTTTTTGTTTTGTTTTGTTTGTTTGTTGTTTAAAAAAAACGATTGGTCGGGAAATCAGCCAGAGATTGATTACTATACAAATCAATCATAGCTATTGGAAAAATCCATCATTCCAACGACAGTGTAAACAGAGCACAAATGCTGCGGGAGGTTCCAGAAAGCGTGACGGTTCCTCCTCGCCGTGTATCTGTGCTCCGGGTCCTTATCGCAGCATGGCAGGTTAACGGGGGCGACGTTTGATAAGGACGCAGCGAGCAAATCATCACACCAAACCCTGGTGCAATGTGCACAAAAGCACGTACACAATGTAACCGCAAGCAAACACACACACACACACACACACACACACACACACACACACAGTTCCGATTCAACAAACTCGAAAAGAAATCAGAGATCCGTGTGGTAAAACTTTTTGTCGTTACATTATTAGATTGTTGCACAGAAACTAGCACGCATGTGTGTCTCAAAAACCCAAATAAATAAATAAATAAATAAATAAATAATATCTGATGGTTGCTCGATTCAAATGCCAGAAATCACATGACGCTAGAGGATTCCCGACACATTACGTTAGTCTTCCTGCAACTGTTTCGGTAACCATGGCGACAAAAACAAATAATTGTCTACTTATATATAGTATAATACATACATGTATACTTGAAAAGTGATCCGATTGGCCGATGTACCGAACGCAATCTATTTTACTTTACGTTGTGCGTTTACGCGGGATCGTATCAAGTTTGTTTATTTAACGTTACGTTTTTTTAGTATTATTATCAAACTTGGCAGCATACACAACAATACCATGTGTTTACAAAGAGTCAAGAGTTCACCAAGAGTCACTCTTTCTACTCACTCCATACATGGGGGGGGGTACGTATTTATTGATTTATTTTAATCGAATCTATAGATTTCATATGTATACAATATTTTAAAATATATCATTTGTTTTTATATTATTAAACCAAGAAAGCATTATTATTACTTATTTATTCTCATTCACAACAGGGTTTCCACTATGAGCAAATTCCCGGACTAAAAAAATTTCCGTGACCTTTAACAAACGCAAACTCGGGCCGTTATTGTCCCGAACGACGAGCAGACACCCACCAGATACAGGCAGTCATTTAAATGGAGCTTTTCTCTCGTTTACTTTTAATGCCCTTAAGTCTTTAGTGTGGTAACTTTATAGTGAAAGCTCTTGATGTGTAAATATTCCTGAGCTTTAGTTAACAGTAAATAGAGGAAACGAGGGAAACACTATTAATCATTATTAATGAAACATTTTGGTAAATGAAAACTAGAATTTAAATCGACTAACAAAAATCCCTGGTATTCCATGACGTTCCATGGCTGTAAATAAAATGCCATGATATTCCAGAACCTCCATGACCCGTCGAAACCCTGTCAAATAACTTCAACAAGCAATTATACGGTTTGCAATTGAACTGAACGTGTGTGTGTGTGTGTGTGTGTATTGCAGACGGTCCTCACCAGGCCAGATGACTGAAGTGAGAGTCGGTGGATGCGGCGAGAACCTCGCAGCCGATCTTGCGGAACTCCTCGACCCGATCGCTGAAGGCGATGATCTCAGTGGGGCACACAAAGGTGAAATCCAGAGGATAGAAAAACAAAATCACGTACTTTCCTTCAAAAAAAAAAAGAAAAAAAAAAAGAGGGTGTTTAGAATGAATATGTGTGTATATGTGTGTATATGTGTGTATATAGATATATATATATATATATATATATATATATATATATATATATATATATATAGTCTATATATATATATATATATATATATATATATATATATATATATATATATATATATACATATTATATATATACACACACATGTGTGTGTGTATGTGTGTATAGGAATCTGTGATTATTTGTCATGTGGATGGATCTAAACAAGCTTTAAACAGGAGAACCAAGAATATGCAACGGACTTGGAAACTAGCCTCAGCATTACACAATAGTGGTTTATATAGCGACATTCCTAGCAGTATTTTTACAATACCAAAATTATGACTTTGATACAATACCCTAAATAGCGATAATCGATACTATGACAGAAAAAAAAACATTTCAGTTTCATGGCTCAAAGGAATAATTAAATAAAAACTACCATGCACAATGTGCTTCCCCCTATAGTCCAACACTCTACAGCAATCACAAGTATCGTTACTAATAAAATGAATAATCGTATCGTTTTTAAAATCACTATATTGCGATACCGCTCCAGTCCCGGTATATCGCACAACACTACACTATAATTGAAAGGATTTAACTTTTAATACAAAAGAGCAATGATTATAACTTATGACACTGACAGATAACCGCTAATCTGTGTTGCAAGTAATTGACTTGCTTGAGTACCTCTGTAGTCGGACAGCTGGACATCTTTAAACTGGCCGTCCACCACCGCTGTGACCTTGAACTGAGGGGCGGGGTGACCGATCTTCGCGTTTCCTGCAGACATGTCGAGGGCTGCAGAACAACAAGAACATAACATTAAATGAATGATCCATTGGAAGCAATAAGATCATGTCTGTTGATTTGCGTCTATATCTGATCTCTGTTACAATTTACGCCGACATTGCGGTCTTAGAGAACGAAAACATCATCTGAACTATTGAGGACCCGGGGGTGAAATAAATGAACGTCTCAAGATCACTGTAGCCACGTGAGGATCATATGCAGGTCAGGTGTTTTCAGAGGATCAGAGAGCTGAAAGGTTTTACAGACAGGAAATGAGAAAAATCCTTAAAAAAAGTATTAAGTTTAGCTCAGTGAGGCAAACACACACACACACACATTTTTTGGTTTGACATTGTGGAGCCTTTGATGGCAAGATAACAAAGCAAAATAGCTCAGCTGGGAGGGGAAAAAAATTAAGCTGGTCACTAGATATATATACTATTCATAGATTATGGATATATATAGATATATATAGATATTAGATATATAGTATATATATAGGATAGATACACACATAATATATATATATATAGATATATAGATATATAGACACATAGATATATATATATATACACACACATATATATATATATATATATATATATACACACACATAGCTGGGAGGATATATAGATATATATATAATATATATATATATATATATATATATATATATATATATATATATAGTATATATATATATATATATATATATATATATATATATATCTATATATACACACACACACATACTATAATATATATATATAGATATATACACACACTATATATATATATATATATATATATATATATATATATATATATATATATATATATATGTACACACGTGTGTGTGTGTGTGTGTGTGTACGATAAGATAAACTGGGCTGGTCAACGACCCTCTAACTGCACACACTACTTTTACCCCCAACTCGTTAGACAACCCGAGCCCTGATTGGTTAATACTTCTGACCGCTGATTAGTAGCCAATCAGAGACCTAGGACGTGCCTGCCAATCGTACACATGTGGGCGGGGTCTGTCCGAATACGGATGGGAAGTAAAACAAAGTGAACACAAGGCCGTGTGCGAGATAAACGCTCTAGAGAAGTTATTTTACACACATGCATGTTATTGACACGATACTTGATTTGCGGTTAAATCAATAAATAAACAGAAGCAATAAATCTGTGACGTTTATTTTATGTATAATTGTTTTGCTAATCTAATTCCGAGCGAGAGCAAATACGGCTGCGCATGCGCGGTTATGTAAATAACGATTATATTAAAGGTCACTTTAATGTGTATAATGAAGTTGTTGTTTTTTTTTTATAATGGTTTACAGGAAATTTCTGTAATAATGAATAAACAACCGATTCCCGAACTCCTGCAGGTCTTTTGTTCAAAATGGAGTCGATTAAAGCATGCATTGTCCCTCAAACAGCCTCGAATTATTATTAAAAACTTTTCTATACAGTATATAAACAGAGAGATGTGCGTTATAATCGCCAAACACTTACATTTCCTTTTCTCGGACAGTAAAAGTGGCGTTTATCAGATGCACGACTCCGCACTTGCCCGCAAAGCACCGGCTGCACTGCACTGCACTTGACCACGTGATGTGAGAAAACCACGTGGGGGGCGGAGCCCCATAGTCGCGCGTTGCAACCTTTAACCAATCATAAGGCTAAGAAGCGCAGCCAGGCCTGACCAATCAGAAAGAGCGATCCCTTCTTCAAACTTTGGCGTCAACTGTTCAATGAGACTCAAATCAATCAATTAATCATTCATTCATTCATTCATTCATTCATTCATTCATCTTCTACCACTTTATCCGATCTTCCCTCGGGTCACGGGGAGTCTGTGCCTATCTCAGGCGTCTATGGGCATTAAAGCAGGATACACCCTGGATGGAATGCCAACACATCGCAGGACACACACACACACACACACACACACACATTCATACACTAGGGACAATTTTCCAAGGTGCCAATCAACCTACCGTGCATGCTTTTGTATCGGGGAGGAAACCGGAGAAAAACCCCCTGAGGCACAGGGAGAACATGCAAACTCCACACACACATGGCCGAGACGGGAATCGAACCCGGACCCTGGCGGTGTGTGGCGGTGTGACTTGTGTATTTATTTATTATTTCATTTATGTACCTGTTTATTTGTTTTATCGTATATTTATTGACTTCCATTTACAGCATTTGGCAGACGCCCTTATCCAGAGCGACTTGAGGGTTTGCGGCCTTGCTGAAGGGCCCACTGATGGTAGGTTGGTGGTGGTGGGATTTGAACCTGTGACCTTCTGATTTTCTGGTCCAAATGCCTTAACCACTGAGCTACCACCTCCCTTATTTAGGTTTGTTTACCTATTTATTTGGTTCAATTTATTTGTTTACTCATTTATTTACCCTTTTTTTTTTACATGTATTTACTTGTTGTTGCGTTTTTATTTCTGCATTATTTACCTGATGTCATTTCTTTCAATGTATTTGTTTATTTTTGTCTGCATTTATTTGTAACCTGTCATCTCAAATATGCGTTTAAGACGTTAACAACTAAACCAAACAAAAAGCACTCTCTTATTTTTTTATTATTATTTAAGTTATTTTTATTGAAAAAGCAACATGTATGATTCTAATTGTTCATTTTCCACACAACAAGGAACTAAACAGTCATACAAAACACACCCTACAACCCAAAACAACCACACAACTGGACAAAGAGAAACAAACACACAAACACTAACACAGACACCCAAACAAGACAAGACTACTTAAACAGCAGACAAAAAAAACTCTCATGTATAATTGATATCGAAATACAAAATCAAGGTTGTATTAAAACCAGTCTAAGAATGTCGCCAATTTTTTTGTGAGGAAAATAAATCACCCTCTAAATATGTTTATGTATGTATATGTCATTCATTCATTCATTCATTCATCTTCTACCGCTTTATCCGATCTTCCCTCGGGTCACGGGGAGTCTGTGTCTATCTCAGGCGTCTATGGGCATTAAGGCAGGATACACCCTGGATGGAATGCCAACCCATCGCAGTACACACACACACACACATTCATACACTAGGGACAATTTTTCCAAGGTGCCAATCAACCTACCGTGCATGTTTTTGGACCGGGAGGAAACCGGAGAACCCGGAGAAAAACCCCCTGAGACACTGGGGATAACATGCACAAACTCCACACATATGGCCGAGCCGGGACTCGAACCCGGACCCTGGCGGTGTGAGGCGAACGTGCTAACCACTAAACCACCGTGCCTCTATATGTATATGCCAATTTGTCTAAAAGTATAAGTACCAGATCGAAGTGCTTTGTACGGGATTAGTACTGATGAAAAGACCGACCTGTCACATCTGATTAAAAAAACAACAGCGAGCTTAATAAAAATTGTGTAAGAAACGTCCCATAAAACCATTTACCAGACATTCTTGAGATTATTTATCTTCTATCAGTTGGACTTCCTGAGAAACTCGTCAGCTTAGCTCGACATCTGATATGATTAGAGATACAACACTCACAAGAATGTGGAATGTTATCTTGAGAATTGATTACGACTTTGTGCTTCGTCAAAGTTTGGAAACCTTCACCAAATGGGATCCGACGGCGCTTGCAACATCTCTACGTTTAATATAATGAGAAAACAACAAAGAAGGGCTTAAAATACACCTTTGTGGGACACCACAAAGAACTCTTGAAGTCCGGGACGAGTGTGTTGAAACGGACCGAGTAAAACGAACTCATGTGGGACAAAACCGTTACACATGAGGTACATAAAGGGTGTTGTGAGGAAATGTCTTGTTTTTTTTCCTTCTTCATTCGTTCATCTTCTACCGCTTTATCCGATCTTCCCTCGGGTCACGGGGAGTCTGTGCCTATCGCAGGCGTCTATGGGCATTAAGGCAGGATACACCCTGGATGGAATTCCAACCCATCACACACACACACACACACACACATTCATACACTAGGGACAATTTTTCCAAGGTGCCAATCAACCTACCGTGCATGTTTTTGGACCGGGAGGAAACCGGAGAACCCGGAGAAAAACCCCCCACACATGGCCGAGACGGGAATTATCACTGATATCCCGACACAAGAACATCTTGCCTTTCGGGAAGGGCTTATCGTGAGAGACGGTCAGATTTTATCGACGCAATTTTTGTGTGTGACGTGATAAACAATCCAAAGGTCGGTCGTAACACATTTGCGTGCCTGTAAAACAATAACAGGGAAAACAATATGCGTATAAATACGGCTGCCCCTTGGCGTTATACGTAACTATACACGGAGTGAACCATGAAGACACTCGCCATCGTGCTCTCGCTGCTTCTCCTCGCGGCGGCCGAAAAAAAAGGTCTGTCTGCTTTTTGTTTCTTCTGTTTGTTTATTATTATTATTATTGTTATTATTATTATTAATTGCTTATGTCACCTTTTAGACCTCGCAGGTCAAATATTCACGTTTCCAGTGGCGTCCAACACGCATCACGTGTCTCTGAACCCCGACGTGAGCAAGATCTTCTTCGCCGTTACCGTGTGCCTGCGAGCTTTCTCCGACACTCCCAGGGCCCAGAGCCTTTTCTCGGTTTCGCTGCCATCGACGGATAACGCCTTTTTGATATTCAAACCAAAGCAAGGCGTGTATAATTTAAACGTCTTAGGCGACGTCGTGGAGTTTTTGGGCTTGCAGGACGAATCCAATGTCTGGAATTCAGTGTGCGCTACCTGGGACGCGAGTACCGGACTCGCTCAGCTGTGGGTCAACGGAAACCCCAGCGCTCGGAAAGGGGTCAAGGCTGGGAGCTCTCTGAACGGCATTCCCAAAATCGTTCTGGGGCAAGAGCAAGATAATTACGGCGGAGGGTTCGACGCGGCGCAGTCGTTCGTAGGGATGCTGAGCGACGTGCACATGTGGGACTCTGTCCTGCCTCCGGACGAGATTGCGTATTATACGTACGGGATGCAGCACAAGCCAGGGAATGTTCTCAACTGGAATTCTCTAGACTTTATTAAAAGCGGGTATGTGGTCCTCGAAAGCCAGGATATTTCAAAGAAAGCATGTAGATCAGGAGTCGGCAACCTTTAGCGGTCAAAGGACGCGTTAACAAACAGTAAAGAAAACACTTTTAGAGGCACAAAAGCCTTTAAAATAACACTGTATATAAGGATTTGTGGGTGTTTTTGCCTTTATGTTATGTATAAACTAAATTATAATGTGTTTAATTTGTCAAAGTCAATGAACGAGTGGCAGAGAAAAAAACGAAATGGACATTCCTGTATGCGATAAAAACATTTTAAAATGACACGTTCACGTAAAATACTACACGAGTTAATGTGAGTTCTGCTCCTGAACCACAGGGGTGTATGCTGGGCGCTGGCGGTTGTGACGTATTGTGATGTGTATTAAGATCGAGAAGTAATTTGACCTTGACAGAATGACATTTGATAAACGAATATGCTGAAATAAAACACATTTTAATTCAAGACTCGTTCGTTATTTTTAAAACGTTTGTTTTCCGATGACGTAATCTTTCGTAATCTGACGTAATATCCCCCCCGGCCGCGCCCACGGTGTCCTCGACGGAGAAAGAGAGCCCCGTCCTGGGTAGCGCACTCACTCCGGCCCTTTCCCGTCGCCCTCCGCCGATCCGCTCCCCTCCCTCTGCTCCCGGATCTGTCTCTCTCTCTCCGTCTGCCCGTCACGAACAAAGGGGGCATGGTGGTTTAGCGGTTAGCACGTTCGCCTCACACCGCCTGGGTCCGGGTTCGATTCCCGTCTCGGCCATGTGTGTGTGGAGTTTGCATGTTCTCCCCGTGCCTCAGGGGGTTTTTTTGGGGGGTTTTTTTTCTCCGGGTTCTCCGGTTTCCTCCCCGGTCCAAAAACATGCACGGTAGGTTGATTGGCACCTTGGAAAAAAATTGTCCCTAGTGTATGAATGTGAGTGTGTGTGTGTGTGCCCTGTGATTGTTGGCATTCCTGTGGGTGTCCTTTTTTCTCGGAGCGGGTGTATTTGTGTGTGTGTGTATCCACCTGTGTGTCCAGGGTGTATCCGATGGGTTGGCATTCCATCCAGGTGCCGGGGTGTATCCCGCCTTAATGCCTAATAGACGCCTGAGATAGGCACAGACTCCCCGTGACCCGAGGGAAGATCGGATCGGATAATAGCGGTAGAAGTAGAAGATGAATGAATGAATGATGCCGCCCAATACTAGTTTCTTTTATTCTTTTGTTCTGCATCGAACAAACAAACAAGCTCATATTCATTGCTATAGAAATAAAAAAAACATTTACTTTTCTATGCATCATATAATTGGTGGGTGAATCTAACAAATAATTACTCTACGTTAATAACCAGATATTTACAGATAACGGTAGCTGGGTAGGATCGTACGTTCCGATTAAATCAAATGATAGTTTTTTAAAATGGGATAATGTATAAGAACAAACACAACACGACATGTAAATACTAAATACTAAAAAATTATAAATAAATGTGATATAGCACTCTCAATTGTAAAAACAAACAGCACATTGAATCAGTCATTCACCTCTAGAGGGCGCTTTCACAATGACCTCCATATCCGCTCCAGGAACCTGGAAAAACTATCAGTGTGGATTTTTTTCATGGTCACTATAAGGACCTTTATTAATCATTCATTCATTCATTTATCTTCTACCGCTATATCCGATCTTCCCTCGGGTCACGGGGAGTCTGTGCCTATCTCAGGCGTCTATGGGCATTAAGGCAGGATACACCCTGGATGGAATGCCAACACATCACATCACACACACACACACACACACACACACACATTCATACACTAGGGACAATTTTCCAAGGTGCCAATCAACCTACCGTGCATGTTTTTGGACCGGGGAGGAAACCGGAGGAACCCGGAGGAGGAAACCGGAGAACCCGGGGAAAAAAACCCTGAGGCACGGGGAGAAAATGCAAACTCCACACACACATGGCCGAGATGGGAATTGAACCCGGACCCTGGCGGTGTGAGGCGAACGTGCTAACCACTAAACCACCGTGCCCCCCCTCTATTAATAACCTTTATTGATAATATGATTTGAGTAAAAAGAAAACTTTTTTGTATTTTTTTAGTATTTCACATTTTACATTACATTACATATTTTCTCCATAATTAACCGGCTCGTTTGACACGAAAAGCACACACGTTGCCCGCACAGCTCCTTCCCACAGCAGTAATGTGTGTTATGTGATGATAATGAAGGGCGGGTGATATCGCACATCTTGCTTTACCCACTTTATTGTCAGGACCTCCCGCCTCCTCCCACTCTATTCCCGGGATGTAAGTTTACAGATACCACAGTGTCAGAAAAAAAGTACATTGACTTTGGCAGATGGACACCATATGCATACATATATAACATAAAGCATTAATGTTAATACGTGTATGTAATACTTGTAAGGGGCACGGTGGCTTAGTGGTTAGCACGTTAGCCTCACACCGCCAGGGTCCGGGTTCGATTCCCGTCTCGGCCATGTGTGTGTGGAGTTTGTGCATGTTCTCCCCGTGCCTCAGGGGGTTTTTCTCCGGGTTCTCCGGTTTCCTCCCGGTCCAAAAACATGCACGGTAGGTTGATTGGCACCTTGGAAAATTGTCCCTAGTGTATGAATGTGTGTGTGTGTGTGTGTGTGTGTGTGTGTGTGTGATGGGTTGGCATTCCATCCAGGGTGTATCCTGCCTTAATGCCCATAGACGCCTGAGATAGACACAGACTCCCCGTGACCCGAGGGAAGATCGGATAAAGCGCTAGAACATGAATGAATGAATAATACTTGTAATGTATCACTGTGCCTAATGCGCCATCTGGTGGAATGTCAGGAAATTACAGGAAAAGGTCAAATGAATGCAGTCATAATTATGATATGATTTGGACAATTCTGTACCGATCTTCATCCGTAGTTTGTCCAGGCTCAGGCGTCTATGGGCATTAAGGCAGGATACACCCTGGATGGAATGCCAACCTATCACAGGACGCACACACACACACACTCACACACATTCATACACTAGGGACAATTTTCCAAGGTGTCAATCTACCTACCGTGCATGTTTTTGGAGCAGGGAGGAAACCGGAGAACCCAGAGAAAAACCCCCTGAGGCACGTGGAGAACATGCAAACTCCACACACACATGGCCGAGAGGGGGATCGAACCCGGACCCTGGCGGTGTGAGGCAAACGTGCTAACCACTAAACCACCGTGAAATGCAATGTAAACGCCAAACGGAAGCATGATTTTATTGTACAGGATGTTTTATTATTAAAATCAGGTGTCAGAATAAAAATTTCAGTGTGAACAATACGATCCGTCCGATTACAAAATAATTATTTGCTTTTCATTTTCCCTTTTCAGAAATGTCATTCCGGCGCATTTCACACTACCGGATACGAGGCACACGCAGCAAGACCACACATGTTCTTTCCTCTTTCGATGTAGAAATATCTGAAAGAAAGGATCGTTGGACACTTTGGAAATGTAATATGTCTGTATTTACACCTTATCTATTTGTAAGACGGCTCAAACGAATTACCCGTTAATGCCCCAAGAGGATCCCCAAGAGTTCTTGACGATCCAGTAGGGGGTGCCGTTCTCCTCGGCGTAACCCACAGCGAGCACGGCGTGATTCACTGTTTCGGTGGTGTTCTGACACACGGTGCTGGGAAGTTGAGAGAAACAGTATGAGAGGCAGGGAGGGGGGCACAAACTTTGTGCAAAGAGGGCCGGATTTGGTGAAAATATCCGAGAGAGACTGTTCAGCTCCATTCTTTAAACTATTAACATTAAATGCAAAGTAAATGAAAATGGCAATTTTTTTTATTGCAAATGGCATCTTTTTCCATTTTCACACAGAACACAAATAAATATAAACAAATAAATATAAACAAGTTTGTTTTTTTTATCTAAATTACTAAACAAGTTTTTTTAACAAAATTAATAAAGTTGTTTTGTTTTTTTTACCAAAATTACTAAACAAGTTTTTTTTTATTTCTCTCT
>JACRUU010000022.1:13225642-13230642 GCA_030449085.1 Kryptopterus vitreolus
ATATAATATATGTTTGTGACTTACTCCATCTCACCTACGAGTGGATATGTCATATGGCGAACACGGCCAGAGCCCCATTCGTTCTCTAAGAGGCCGGAATGTTGCGGATTTCCCGAAATTCCGAACGTGTGTGTGATTCGGGAGGTATATGATCGTGATCCACTCCGGACCCCCTACGAGTTGATGATATGCCATATGTGCATGTCGGACGCTCACAGGCCGAACTGTGAGGCACGGAAATTTCGGCCCCATTCATTTTCTATGGGAAAAAAAATTCCCGCTTTTTGGCCCCGGGATTCGGAATTCCGTGGGGCGATTCCTTATAAAAAGTAACAGCACACCTCACACCATCGGGACGCACGATATGAGGTATGATTCGTGAGGATCGGACAAAAACTGCGGGACGAGTTACACGTGGAAATTTGACCGAAGCGAGAGAGAGATTATAATAGTGATGCTTTTGCACACGGCACTAACAATAAAAAACCACAAAACTTCCATTTTTTTTGCCGAGTTCTGTTTTTATGTGTTATCTGTGCATCTGTGTGTGTGTGTGTGTGTGTGTGTGTGTGAGATGGTTTAACAGTTCACTTACTATACCAATGTAAGGGTAGTCCTTCTCTGTCATAAGACCCTTGTTGTACATGATGTACTCAAACGCTTGACTGGGAAGTCCACTGAAAAGCAAAGGGAAGTCGGTTTTGCATACGAATCCATTTGAGGAAATGAAAGGAAGATAATAAAAGATGTCTGCATGATACAGAACCGCATCGTTTCACTTTAAAGCCCAATTCAGACTGAATTTGTTGGATTTTTTATGCATTGGGGGGCAAAATAACAAATTAACCACATTATTACAACAAAAAAAGGATCACTGCATAAGGGAAGGGGGGCACGGTGGTTTTAGTGGTTAGGGGTTAGCACGTTCGCCTCACACCGACAGGGTCCGGGTTCGATTCCCGTCTCGGCCATGTGTGTGGAGTTTGTGCATGTTCTCCCCGTGCCTCAGGGGGTTTTTCTCCGGGTTCTCCGGTTTCCTCCCCCGGTCCAAAAACATGCACGGTAGGTTGATTGGCACCTTGGAAAATTGTCCCTAGTGTATGAATGTGTGTGTGTGTGTGTGTGTGTAATGGGTTGGTATTCCATCCAGGGTGTATCCTGCCTTAATGCCCATAGACGCCTGAGATAGGCACAGACTCCCCGTGACCCGAGGGAAGATCGGATTAAAGCGGTAGAAGATAGAAGATGAATGAATGATGAATGCATGAATGCTCCCGGGACTCTCCTTTCGCTTGTTTTTCTTTTTGCTGCAGTGAGTCGTTTGAGAGAAAAAAAGGGCCGACACAGAATAATCCGCTAATAAAGATTTCTTTCATGCAAAGGTCATGTTGATGTTTTATGATTGTGCTGTGGAATTTCCCTAAAGCTCGGTGCTCCTGGTACGGCTGATCTCCTGCCCTGCGTTTCATAGCGGGTCCGTTTGTAAGTAGTTTGGAAGTTTGGATCATTTAAGTGACTCGGTTCTTTGAATCCCATTCATCAAAATGAACGGATCTTTTTTGAGTCATTTAGGTCATTTGGCTCTTTTGATCAGAAATAAAAATAAAATGTTACATTTTCAATAAACAGACCCCCAACACACACGTCCACACACACACACACACACACATTATGGTTATATTTCCAGGAATTAAAATATTACAATGCAGCCAAGAATGTAATTAAACTACGGTTACTTTTGAACATGTTCAAGATTACAAATCTCAAAGACCACCACCTATAACCCCCCCATGGGCATTAAGGCAGGATTCACCCTGGATGGAATGCCAACCCATCACAGGACACACACACACACATTCATACACTAGGGACAATTTTTTCCAAGGTGCCAATCAACCTACAGTGCATGTTTTTGGACCGGGGGAGGAAACCGGAGAACCCGGAGAAAAACCCCCTGAGGCATGGGAAGAACATGCACAAACTCCACACACACATGGCCGAGACGGGAATCGAACCCGGACCCTGGCGGTGTGAGGCGAACGTGCTAACCATACTAAGTCTGGAGGATCTTTTATTTTGAAAAATCTTTTATTTTGACCTCATTCATATCCGTAAAGTTGTATACACAGTGGATTCGCAATTATTATGATATTATTTACAATATAAACAATGTACATAACACCCCCCCCCCACACACACACACACACACACACACACACACACACACATATGGGCAGTGGTAAAATTGTCAAACGTTAGGGACGACTGATCTTAACTGTCTTTTCGCAGATGATTAAACAAAGACTCTTGTGATGAAAGATAACAGGAACATCATATCCGTAATAAATCATACACACATCGGCCCTTTTACGCAAGTGTAAGTTTAAATGGCCTTTTTTTTAAAGGTGTCCTATTTGACCTACTTTAACACATGTTTTGTACACTTCATCCGCCCGTCACATGGCATGGTCATGTGATCTAATGAGCGAATATGAGCACACGGTGCAATAAAAATCAGCAGGTTTATACTGCACACATGCGACGTTTCATGTGACGATCGTACACAATGGATACAAACACGTCCGCCTCGTCCCGGACCCCACGGCGGTGAATCATTTTGAAAGCGCTCACCCGTTACAGCCGTGGTTGTTGAAGGCACCGGCACAATCCACCAACTGCTGCTCCGACTACACAGGAAGAAGAAACATCATACTTGCAATGTAGAAATGTCACCAGCTGTATATTTACTGTAGTACGGCGGCTGACGAGTGCCCCGGACGAATGCGAGGAATTCAGTCGGTAAAAAAACATTCGTATCGGCTAAAATTTGGCGTCATGAGTGATACGAATTTCGAGCGAGACGTCCACCGACGCTGTTCCTGTCAGTCAGTTAACGCCATTGTAGAGTCCATAGCGAGAGCATTGAGTATCCTTCCAAACAATAACTCTCCCTCCCTCCTCTTCCGAACGACATCTCATAGGTAAAGGGGAGGGGGTGTGGCTCAGTGGTCTAAGGCGCTGGTATCGCCAAGCTTGCCGCAACCCTCTGTGCTCCAGGGGGCGCCGTATCATGGCTGATACCCTGCGCTCAGACAACAAGCTGGGATATGCGAAGATGCAATTTCACTGTGATGTAATGTTTATGTGATAAATAAAGGCTATTCTTCTTCTTCTAAAGTACCCAATAACAATGTTCTCCTCTTTTAGATGGTGTGGCTCAGTGTTCTAAGGTGCTGGTATGCTGATCGGAAGGTCAGGGGTTCGAGCCCTAGTATCGCCAAGCTGCAACTCATGGGTCCTTAAGCAAGGCGATTAACCTTCTGTGTTTCCAGGGGGCGCCGTGTCATGGATGACCCCAGTAATGATGTGTATATGTGACTGTTCATTATTAAATCCTAAAAAGTAAACCATATTAGTGCGTGTCGCTTGTATTTTTACCTTTAAACTACTGTTCTCGGTGGTCTGGAACGCATTCTCCGACTTTACATTATTCCTTATGGGGAAACTCGCTTCAGCTTACAAATATTTCAGGATACAAGTTCCCGGGAAGGGATTCAGTGCTCGTAAACCGTGTACATGGTGAAATTGTTAGGACACGTACCAGTAACGGGAGTTTCCCCGTGGCGATCGCCGTGACCGATTCCAGACATCCCGTGGTGGAGAAAGTCCAGCAGCTGCCACAACCACCCTGTAAGAGTAGGCGTGTACATTTATGGTCAATCAGAATAGCATTTCGTTCGGATGCTTCCATGTTTTGTCTAGCGCGAAGCCTCAGCACCATCATTTCTAGCTTCTCTCATTAGGAATATATGTATAAGGGTACATTTATAACATTATAATTACATTTAAGCAACTTATTTATGTACATTTAGCAGCAATCTTTCAATCCAGGGTCTCGTTTTCATACAGCGATCCGTGATAGGAAGTGTGTGATGGTGGTGTTGTTTTTCTTAAAACGTATCTGTAGGTTCAAGTAGCCAATCATCTCCAAAGGTTATACGGAGTGACATGACAGACCTTTATGTGTCCTGGATGTAAAAGGTACATCACAAGATCACCTGATTTTTCACTTCAGTGACAAAGTTTCCCTTTTGCCTCCAGTCGATGGCGTCCGGGTACAAACCCACACCTCGGACGTGATTCCCTTTGGTGGCATTACACTCCTGAAATGTTGGAGAGAAAAAAATCGTATACAACTTATACAAATGAAAAGGAAACACACACACACACACACACACACACACACACACAATACCTGAGGTTCGTTCAGAAGATACAATTTCTTGAACTCGGCGAAAGTCATATCCGAGAACTGGTTCAGTCCCACTGTGGAAGAAAATTCAGGAGCCAGTTGTAACTATAAGACAGTATATAGTGGGTCCTCGGGTTACGACGCGTCATTTTCAGTTTAAGTCGTTTTTTTCAGTTTAAGTCATTTTCAGTTTTTCAAGTCGGAACGTGAAAAATAAAATATAAAATATACTGTAAAGTACTGTACGTACAGCGCTATAATAAAATGTTAAACAGTTAATGGCATAAAAAAGTATTAAAAAAAAGAGAAAACGATTCCTTACCAAGTGAATTAAAGTAAATATAAATAAAAAAAGAGAAAACAATTCCTTACCACATGAATTAAAGTAAATATTAATAAAAAAAAGAGAAAACAATTCCTTACCACATGAATTAAAGTAAATATTAATTAAAAAAAGAGAGAAAACAATTCTTTACCACATGAATTAAAGTAAATATTAATAAAAAAAAGAGAAAACAATTCTTTACCACATGAATTAAAGTAAATATTAATAAAAAAAAGAGAAAACAATTCTTTACCACATGAATTAAAGTAAATTATATAAAATAAAAAAAAGAAAACAAAATAAAAAAAGAGAAAACAATTCCTTACCACATGAATTAATATGAAAATAAATAAAAAAAGAGAAAACAATTCCTGACCACATGAATTAAAGTAAATATTAATAAAAAAAAGAAAACAATTCCTG
>JACRUU010000022.1:13235642-13238142 GCA_030449085.1 Kryptopterus vitreolus
GACCACAGATGTTAATGCCACGGGTCTGTAGTCATTTAGTCCTGCGATTTTGGGCTTTTTTTGGGATGGGGATGATAGTGGAGCTCTTAAAGCATGATGGTACTTTGCAGAGCTCCAGTGACCTGTTGAAGATCATAGAGAAGATAGGTGCCAGCTGGTCAGCACAGGTTTTCAGACAGGCTGGTGACACACCGTCTGGGCCTGGTGCTTTCCTCCTCTTTTGTTTTTTAAAGACCTGGCGCACATTGTCTTCACTGATCTGAAGTGCAGGGGGGGAGGAGAGGGGGATTCCTGGAGGTTGTTGATGGCTGGGTATAGAGGTGGTCAGTGCGGGTGTGGGGTGAATTGTCCGGAGGTGTCAAATCTGCAGTAGAACTCATTCAGTTCGTCTGCAAGCTTGTTGATTTGCCTCAGTGCTGGGGGATGGTGTTTTGTAATTCGTTATATCTTTCAGGCCTTTCCACACTGTTGCAGGATCGTTGGCAGAAAACTGGTTCTCCAACTTTTTAGCGTAGCTCTTCTTAGCCACTCTAATCTCCTTCGTCAGTGTGTTTTTGGCCTGATTGTACACGATCCTGTCCCCGCTCTTGAAAGCATCCTCTTTGGCTTGTCGAAGCTGTCTGAGTTTTGGTGTGAACCAGGGCTTATCATTGTTGTATCTTAAATAAGTCCTGGTAGGGATGCACATATCCTCACAGAAACTGATGTATGATGTTACAGTCTCTGTGAGCTCGTCCAGATCCGTAGTGGCAGCATCAAAAACACTCCAATCAGTGCAATCGAAACAGGCTTCGAGAGCCCTCTCCGTTTCGGCAGTCCATCTCTTTACAGTCCTTATCACTGGCTTAGCAGTTTTAAGTTTTTGTCTGTAAGTGTCACGGCGCTCTCTCTCTCTCTCTCTCGCTCTTCCCTGCTCTTTACACACACACACACACACACACACACACACACACACACACACACACACACGATAACACACACACGCAAATCATCATCCTCACCTGTTCTCTCGCTCTCCCCTGCTCTTTCGCCACACACACACACACACACACACACACACACAAACACCAATCAACCTCAGGTGTTCCTGAACCCATCTCCTTCTCCATCTCCCTTCATATAGCCCGGCTCTCCCTTCATTCCCCGGTCCGGGCTCGTAAGACTTAGGTCGTGTCACGGACCCGTTCTATATCTATATATATATAGATATATATATGCGTAACCTTTGTCTGTTCCAGTTCCCGTTTCCTTCTGCTCCAGATTCCGGACTTCCAAGTCCGCATCCGCTCCTGCTCGCGATTCCCCGGACTTCCAAGTCCACTCCAGCTCTCCGGTCTTCCAGTGACCACGGCGCGCAGCGCGCAAGGCTCCCTAGCCTACCTGGCCGCTCCTTTTGAGCGGCGTCTCTTTTGTTGTTTTGGACTATTTAAATAAATCCTTTGTTTTTGAATCCCGTATCCCCGTGTGTCTGTGCAGCGCACCACGAACGTTACAGTAAGTTGGTAAAAGATGAACCAGGCAGTGGTCAGAGAGTCCTAAAGCTGCTCTGGGGACAGAGCGATATGCATCCTTTACATTTACATTTACATTTGCAGCATTTGGCAGACGCTCTTATCCAGAGACTTACAATTGAGCAATTCAGGGTTAAGGGCCTTGCTCAAGGACCCACTAGTGACAGCTTAGTGGTGGTGGGGTTTGAACCCATGATCTTTCGGTCCAGAGTCCAACACCTTAACCACTAGGCTATCACCTCCCCTTTATTGTTGTGTAGCAGTGGTCCAAGATATTATTGTCTCTGGTTGGACATGTGATGTGTTGTTTGAATTTAGGCAGTTCACGTGTGAGTTTTGCTTGATTAAAGTCACCGAGGATTATTAAAACAGAGTCCGGGTGTTGTTGTTCTATTTATATAATAAATACAATGAAATAATATTTCTCGGGTCAGCAAACTTTTCATTTTTTTTTTATTTTATTTTATTGACATTAAAAATCTCGTGAACAGAAGTCTTCTCTAAACACCTCTATTACCTTTTTTTTTACCTTTTACCTTTATAGCAATTTTGAAATTGCTATAAAGCATGCGTTATATGACAAAAGGTCACGTTGTTTATTTGTCACTGCATAGCGGTTGCATTCCGCTGCACATGTGCAGTGTTTATTGTCTTCTCTTCACCTGACTTTCATTCATTCATTCATCTTCTACCTCTTTATCCGATCTTCCCTCGGGTCACGGGGAGTCTGTGTCTATCTCAGGCGTCTATGGGCATTAAGGCAGGATACACCCTGGATGGAATGCCAACCCATCGCAGGGCACACACACACACACACATTCATACACACACATTCATACACTAGGGACAATTTTCCAAGGTGCCAATCAACCTACCGTGCATGTTTTTGGACCGGGGGAGGAAACCGGAGAACCCGGAGGAATACCCCCTGAGGCACGGGGAGAACATGCAAACTCCATACACAAATGGCCGAGACGGGAATCAAACCT
>JACRUU010000022.1:13243142-13245642 GCA_030449085.1 Kryptopterus vitreolus
TATGTTGTATGTGTTATATGTTGTTGTGTAGCTCTATGTTGTGTGTGATATGTTGTTTGTAGCTCTATGTGTGCTCTAGCTCTATATGTGTTATATGTTGTTTGTATGCTCTGTTGTGGTATTGTTTGTAGCTCTATGTTGTGTTATATGTTGTTTTTGTAGCTTGTTGCTCTATGTTGTGTTATATGTTGTTTGTGCTCTATGTTGTGTAGGTCTATGTTGTGTAATATGTTGTTGTGTATGTTGTGTATGTTTTGTAGCTCTATGTTGTTTGTAGCTCGTTATGTTAGCTCTATGTTATGTTATAGCCTATGTTGTATTGTTTGTAGCTCTATGTTGTGTTATATGTTGTTTGTAGCTCTATGTTGTGGTATTATATGTTGTTTGTAGCTCTATGTTTTGGTATATGTATGTTGTGTTATCTGTATGTTTTGGTATATGTTGTTTTGTTGTTTGTAGCTCTATGTTGTGGTATGTGTTTGTATATGTTGTGTTATGTTTTGTAGCTCTATGTGTTTGTGTGTGTTATATGTTGTTGTTTGTAGTTCTCTATGTTGTGTTAGCTCTATGTTTGTTTTGTAGCTATGTGTTATATGTTGTTTGTAGCTCTATGTGTGTTATATGTTGTTTGTAGCTCTATGTTGTGGTATATGTTGTGTTATATTTTGTTTATGTATTTGTTTGTAGCTCTATGTATGTATATGTTGTTTGTAGCTCTATGTTGCTATATGTCTTGTTAGCTCTATATGTTTTGTTTTGTAGCTCTATAGTGTTTGTAGCTCTATGTAGCTCTATGTGGTATATGTTGTTTTGTAGCTCTATGTTGTGTTATATGTCGTTTTGTAGCTCTATGTTGTGCCATATGTCGTTTGTAGGTCTATATTGTGGTATATGTTGTTTTGTATATGTTGTTTTGTGTAGCACCAGGGTTCTGGAGAAACGTTGTCTCATTTCACTGTGTACTGGATAATGCATTGCATTCGGTGTCCGTTCGGTAGGAAAATCGTCCAATCGGCTTCAAGGACTGCAAAGAGTCCCCAAACATAACGGTTAATGAACGACAGCAAAAACAAACACAACTACACATAAATGCAGAACGCACTCCGGATACGTAGACTGAGACGTCGCCCCGGTTTCAGGATGAAGACTCTCGTGATCTTTATATCCCTGTTTGTCCTCGACGCAGCCGAAAAACAAGGTTAGTGTGTTTGTTCTCATTATATACGGCCTGGCCTCATGGGTGATATCAAATATGTTAGCTGTTGTATTTTTAACAGGACGAATAAACAAAGCTAATCATTTGGTATTTAAAGATCTTACAGGCAAAATGTTCACGTTCCCGGCGGCGTCCAATCGGCATCACGTGAGTCTCAGTCCCCAGCTGGAGAACGCGAATTTAACGGCGCTTACGGTGTGCCTTCGCTCCTTCTCCGACCTTTCCCGCAGCCAGAGCCTCTTTTCACTCGAGCTTCCTTCGACGCATAACGCCTTCTTAATCTTCAAGCCGAAACCCGGAGCGCATACGCTGCACGTGGGAGGGCAGAGCGTGGAGTTCTGGGGCCTGCCAGATAACCCCGGCGCCTGGCATTCCATCTGCGCCACGTGGGAGGGGAAAACGGGACTGGCGCAGCTGTGGGTCAACGCATACCCGAGCCCTCGGAAAGGGTTCTCTCGCGGAGGCTCATTGAACGGAGCTCCGAAGATCGTCTTGGGTCAAGCGCAAGACACTTACGGCGGAGGATTTCAGGCCTCCCAGTCATTCGTCGGAATGTTGACCGACGTGCACATGTGGGACTCGGTTCTGGCTCTGGATCAGATCGCACGTTATTCGTACGGTCAACCGTTTCAAGCAGGAAACGTCCTCAACTGGTCCGAATTAGATTTCAGTAAAAGCGGCTATGTCATTACCGAATGCTCAAAACCTACTAAACAACTTACGCTTGCAAAATTATAACAACATTCCGTATGTGTGCTGTTTATTTATGTGATGGTGAACAGACAATTTCTTAATAAGATTATATGCTGGTTAAAAAAAAATAAGAAAAATGATAAAATGCGGACAAATATGAAAAAAGTAGCTATAAATAAACAGTGTCTGTTTGATTAAAGGGAAAAAAATACCTTTCTTTGATTGGTTTTATTTATTTATTTTTTATAAAGCCTGTATGAAGACTGACCTAATGCAATATTCATTCCTGTATTGAAAGGATGTACAAAAATCTTTATTTAAAAAAAGATATATAATAATAATAATAATAATAATAAGTGTGTAATATTTATAAAGATTGAATGAATTTATAATCCAGAAAAAAAAATTAATTATTATTATATATATTTTTTAAGAGAAACTTTTTGTAGGCATATAATTTATATAAGTATTCTTTTTTCATTCTTCTTTTTTCTAATTCTTATGAATAATACTTCTAATTATATTTTCTAAACTATAAAAAAATAATAATTTTTATTAATATTACTGATTTTTTATAAAACTGAAAAAAAA
>JACRUU010000022.1:13248142-13250642 GCA_030449085.1 Kryptopterus vitreolus
AGGTCAGTATTAATGAGATAGAGGGAACATACATTATAGTAAAACGGTAAAAAGCAGGATTTATACTTGTTTTTAATAGAGTGCATATAAATCAAAATGTCCCGGAGATGTTAGGAAGCTGTGGATCATCTTTGAAACCGCACAGAGGGTTAAGGGCCTTCCCCAAGGGCCCCAAAAGTGACAAAATTGGGCAGCCCATTTGTACTGTGCGAATGCGTCCACGGGGAGCCTGTGTCTATCTCAGGCGTCTATGAGCATTAAGGCAGGATACACCCTGGATGGAATGCCAACCCATCACAGGACACACACACACACACACACACATTAATACACTAGGGACAATTTTCCAAGGTGCCAATCAACCTACCGTGCATGTTTTTGGACCGGGGAGGAAACCAAAGAACCCGGAGAAAAACCCCCTGAGGCACGGGGAGAACATGCACAAACTCCTCACACACATGGCCGAGACGGGAATCGAACCCGGACCCTGGCGGTGCGAGGCGAACGTGCCCCTTTCTTCGTACAAATACACGTTATTTGTAACGAAGTGGCCGTATTTGTGGTGCGAATCGAGTAGCTCACAACTACGTTTTGCTGTTACCACGGCAACCAGGTAGTAGAAGCGTCCGTTTGCGTGGTTCGCCACAAGCCTCCCTGTTCTCACTTACTCTACAGCAGCTTATATACATTATTTGTTTGTTTATTCGTGTTTGCCGGTTTTTGTGTCCAAGACTCGAAGACGCTGAGCGAGGCGGAACGAGAGAGTCTGTTCATGAAGCTGGACGAGGCGAAGAGTTTTGTGGGCTGGGCTTTGCAGATCCTCTCGCCCAATACCATCTCAACCAGCATGTTACAAAGGTACACAAACATATCACAATAAGGGTTTTGTGTCTGGTGCATTTTTTTTATACGTCTGATTTTTTGGGCTTTTCTCGTCCCCTGTTCAGGGCGAAGTATAATTTAAACGCTCTGTCTCACGACGCCGCCATCGGTCTGGTGCAGCACGCCCTGGACTGCGGAGTGCAGCTCAAAGAGGTCAGAAACCAACGCTGCACAAAGTCACGTTTATAGCTGCCGGGCAGATTTGTTTATCGTGTAGATCAGGGGTCTGCATGTTTTTTTTTGTTTGTTTGTTTACTCCTTAATAACAAGGGGGGCACGGTGGTTAGCACATTCACCTCACACCTCCAGGGTCGGGGGTTCGATTCCCGTCTCGGCCATGTGTGTGTGGAGTTTCCATATTCTCCCCGTGCCTCAGGGTTTTTCTCCGGGTTCTCCGGTTTCCTCCCAGTCCAAAAAACATGCACGGTAGGTTGATTGGCACCTTGGAAAATTGTCCCTAGTGTATGAATGTGTGTGTGTGTGTGTGTGAGTGTGTGTGTCCTGTGATGGGTTGGCATTCCATCCAGGGTGTATCCTGCCTTAATGCCCATAGACGCCTGAGATAGGACACAGACTCCCCGTGACCCGAGGGAAGATCGGATGAAGCGGTAGAAGATGAATGAATGAATGAATACAGTTAATGCAATGTGTTTGTTATATAATATAGAACTTGTGCATTAATGCTCAACATTTCAACTAAGATCCTATTTTTGATAAGTAGATTATTCTCTAAGAATAAAGTTTATTCAGTTATTCACTTTATTAGTTATAGATCATTTCAGACAATATTCCTATTGCCAAATATTTTCCGTGAGAAACCTGTGAGTTCTTCACAATCGAGTCAAGTCTGTTTACTTTCTTGTTATTTATTTCGCTTAACTAACTTTCTTATTCTACTTTCTTAACTAACTAACTTATTTTTATTTATTTATTTTTTTTTATTACACACCCATCTTATTTCCACATCCCATCCGTATCCATACCGTCATCGTACTGTTTTAATCCCTATAATGACCGGCAGATACTAGCGCCCTCTACTGGTTAGAGAATCGATATCATAATATCAAAGCATTAAAAAAAATAATAATTAGTGATTATATTGACATGATCCTGCGGGTGGTTTTTCTTTTATATATAGATTATATATATATATATATATATATATATATATATATATATATATATATATATATATATATATATATATATATATATATATTAGTGCTCGAGAATCACGGTATTAGGTCTTAAATAATTGTAAAATATATATATATTAATATATATATATATATATATATATATATATATATATATATATATATATATATATATATATATATATATAGTATATATATATATATATATATATCTAACGCTTTGGAGTGCAACCATCTGATGTTTTTGTTTGTTGTGGTGTTTTGCTCCTTTCTTTCACTAGTCGTAACTATAATTTGCCATATTAGGACAATGAATAAGAACAACGTGTGACAGCCAATCAGCTTTCTATTATTATTATTATTATTATTACTAGGATTGTACCACAGGTGTAAAATGGATTTTATTTGGCACGATAGGCAGTGCATGCTTTTTACATTTACATTTCCACCATTTGACAGAC
>JACRUU010000022.1:13270642-13273142 GCA_030449085.1 Kryptopterus vitreolus
ATTCAGTGTTGGGAAAGTTACTTGGGAAATATAACAGATTACAGATTATAAATGATGCTATTCGAAATGTAATTAGTCGTGTCACTTTTCAATTGCTTTATAGAAGTAACTGATTACTTTTGGATTACATTCATAAAATATCCACTAGGTGGCGCTTTAAGTTAACATCCGAAGAAAAACCGGTTTCAATCCATGTTCAAAATATGTTCTGTTTTTTTTTATCGATCGTCATCATTCAAATTCACGTCGTCCCGTCTCTTCGTCTAAAGCGCTGACTTCACATGAAGTTGTACAGACGGAACCCTATTTCTAACCTTTAACATTTTCATAAGCAACTGTCATTTAATGAGACATCTTTGTCTCCGTAACATGTAACGGATCACTGTTACGTTTATTTTGTAATTAAAATACATAACGCCGTTACACGCAGCTAGTAACATGTAACTGATTACTGTTGCGTTTATTTTGTAATTAAATACATGTAACTAGTAACGCGTAATGGATCACTGTTACGTTTGTTTTGCAATTCAGTTACGTAACGCGGTTACATGTAACTAGTAACATGTAACTGTTTACTGTTGCGTTTATTTTGTAATTAAATACATGTAACTAGTAACATGTAATACATTACTGTTACGTTTATTTTGCAATTAAATTACGTAACGCCGTTACGCGTAACTAGTAACATGTAACTGATTACTGTTACGTTTGTTTTGTAATTAAATGATGTAACGCGGTTACACTTAACTAGTAACCTGTAACAGATTACTGCTACGTTAATTTTGTAATTAAATTACGTAATGCTGTTACATGTAAGTAGTAACATAACAAACTACTGTTACGTTTATTTTGTAATTAATGCATGTAACTACTAACATGTAATGGATTACTGTTGCGTTTGTTTTGCAATTAAACTATGTAACGCTGTTACACGTAACTAGTAACATGTAACGGATTACTGTTACGTTTGTTTTGCAATTATATTATCTAACGCCGTTACACGTAGCTAATAACATGTAACAGATTACTGTTACGTTTATTTTGTAATTAATACATGTAACTAGTATCATGTAACTAACCCTATACACATATATGTATAATATTATATATATATATATATATATATATATATATATAGTATATATATATATATATATATATATAATATATATACACACACCAGGAACGGTATATAGATATGTATATATGTATATCCAGAAAATCCATTCTCACTACACACACACATACACACACACACACACACACACACTTAATATTGATATAGATACACATGCTTGTAGTTCAATATTAAGTGTGTGTGTTTGTGTGTGTGGGTGTGTGTGTGTGTGTGTGTGTGAGAATGGATTTTCGTTTTTCCTACAGATGTCCCTCTAGCGAACAAACAGAAGTAAAAGTGTAAAGCGACTGATGCACTTTGGCTCGGCACTAAAGAAGTGCGATGGCTGAAAGAAACTACACTTTTCTCTCAGTAACATGGACACAAGGCCAGCACCCGCAGGACCCTCTCATGCCAAGCTATGACATCACGTTGGATTACGACGTTCCCGCGGACCAGATTCCGGACACGACTCGGGGTCGAGCCTTTTTTGTCTCTACCATCGTCATCGCCATCGTTCTGGCCTGCATCATGCTCGTCTGCGGCGTCGGGAACTGCGTCTTCATTGTCACGTTGGCGCGCTACAAAAAACTGCGCAATATCACCAACCTGCTCATCGCCAACCTGGCCGTGTCCGACCTCCTGGTGGCAGTGGTGTGCTGCCCGTTCCTGGTGGATTACTACGTCGTTAAGCAGCTCTCCTGGGACCACGGGATTTTCCTGTGCGTTTCCATTAACTACCTAAGGACCGTGTCTCTCTACGTGTCCACCAACGCCCTGCTGGCCATCGCTGTGGACCGGTGAGTTTCCTCAGCATTACATGAATCCCATCAGGAGGTACTTATTGCCTTTTGTTTGTGTATTTTTATTTATGTTTTTTTACCCTAATGTGTTCACCTGTAGAACTGTAGTTTACCGATATCGATAGGGATGTTGGTTCATTCTTCCTGATATACAGTTCATATTTTAAGCTATAGCTAAATAGCAACATAATAGCCTTATTAATAGCTAAATTATTAAAACATTTGCAAAATAAATTGGTTTAATTAATAAATATTACGAATCAAATTGCACGGTGGTTTACTGGTTAGCACGTTCGCCTCACACCTCCAGGGTCCGGGTTCGATTCCCGTCTCGGCCATGTGTGTGTGGAGTTTGTGCATGTTCTCCCCAGTGTGTTTTTCTCCGGGTTCTCCGGTTTCCTCCCGGTCCAAAAACATGCACGGTAGGTTGATTGGCACCTTGGAAAATTGTCCCTAGTGTATGAATGTGTATGTGTGTGTGTGTGTGATGGGTTGGCATTCCATCCAGGGTGCATCCTGCATTAATGCCCATAGACGCCTGAGATAGACACAGACTCCCCGTGACCCGAGGGAAGATCGG
>JACRUU010000022.1:13285642-13330642 GCA_030449085.1 Kryptopterus vitreolus
GGCTATATGTGTGTGGAGTTTGTGCATGTTCTCCCCGTGCCTCAGGGGTTTTTCTCCGGGTTCTCCAGTTTCCTCCCCCGGTCCAAAAACATGTACGGTAGGTTGATTGGCACCTTGGAAAATTGTCCCTAGTGTATGAATGTGTGTGTGTGTGTGTGTGTGTGTGTGATGGGTTGGCATTCCATCCAGGGTGTATCCTGTCTTAATGCCCATAGACGCCTGAGATAGGCACAGACTCCCCGTGACCCGAGGGAAGATCGGATAAAGCGGTAGAAGATGAATGAATGAATGAATAATCTGCCCCCGGTGCATCCTAACTGCATCTGCAGATGATTGGAATCGCAACCGTTCCCAGAATTCAGCACGCATATCTTTCGCCGTATCCATAAATCCCCCCCCCATCTGTTCCAGTGTGTACCTGGCTCTCCTCCGGGTCACTTTCCAGCCTCTTGGCTCTCTTTCTCGGGGCCTCCTCGGCCGCTCTCTCCTCTTCCTCGTCTCCAGATGACGGAGGCAGCCTCGAAGCCCGAGGCCGTTTGGGTCCCGGCGTCGCGGTGCGGGCTGGCGGAGCTCGTTTCGCTGACATTTAAAAAGCAAATAAACAATAAATCATCATTCATTATCATTCATTCATTATTTAATTTCAATATCAATCAATCAATTAATTAATTAATTAATTAAAGAAAGGGTGAAATGTACACGGTGTAGCCAAAAGTATTGGGACAGCCGGGAGGATTTTTCTTAGGTTCTTAAACATTGAAAACAAAAATGATGTCATTGTTGATTGGTTTTGTTTACTTTGTAAACTCTGGATAAGAGTACTTTGTACATAACTGGCATTTTATTTTATGTTTTTTTTTTAATTGGTTGTTTTTTGTTTTGTTTTGGGTTTTCTTTTATAGGGGAGGCGGGGCTGGGGACAGTGTAAAGGAGGTGTAAAGATGTTTTGTTTCTCTTCTTCTATATTTATATCCTGTTGTTATTATTATAAAAAAAAGTCAATGAACAGATTTGTAAAAAAAAAAAATTAATAAAAAATATAAATAAATAAATAATAATATTAGGGGAAAACTTATGACGATCTCCTTCTAAACACTATTAAACACCGTTACAATGAGTTTTCCTCACACCGACTGCACTCCAGATTTATTTATTTACTTATTTATTATTTATTTCTCTCTGCAAAAATATATAAATATATATCTAGTGGAGGGGGCACGGTGGCTTAGTGGTTAGCACGTTCGCCTCACACCGCCAGGATCCGGGTTCGATTCCCGTC
Source organism: Kryptopterus vitreolus (assembly GCA_030449085.1). Lineage (NCBI taxonomy): Eukaryota > Metazoa > Chordata > Actinopteri > Siluriformes > Siluridae > Kryptopterus > Kryptopterus vitreolus. Next base: position 13,286,922 of record JACRUU010000022.1, read on the forward strand.
TCGGGAATGTGTGTGTGGAGTTTGCATGTTCTCCCCGTGCCTCAGGGGGTTTTTCTCCGGGTTCTCCGGTTTCCCCCGGTCCAAAAACATGCACGGTAGGTTGATTGGCACCTTGGAAAATTGTCCCTAGTGTATGAATGTGTGCGTGAATGTGTGTGTGTGCCCTGCGATGGGTTGGCATTCCATCCAGGGTGTATCCTGCCTTAATGCCCATAGACGCCTGAGATAGACACAGGCTCCCCGTGACCCGAGGGAAGATCGGATAAAGCGGTAGAAGATGAATGAATGAATGAATATCTAGTGGAATATCTTCCCAGAAGAGCAGAGCTTGGAATAAAACAAAACTGAGAATAAACAGGATGTTCAAATCCCCCCTTGAGACGTCCTCAAACCTGCATCGCGCAGTAGTGGGATTTAGCTACACTGGCTCGTACTTGCTTTTAAAATAGACACAATAACATAAAATACTACTTAAATATATATTTTAAAAAAACAGTCATTTCAAAAACAGTAAAATAAATGTCATTAAAGTGCTAAATAATAAATATAATAATCGCTCTGAGTTTGTGCATGTTCTCCCCGTGCCTCAGGGGGTTTTTCTCCGGGTTCTCCGGTTTCCTCCCGGTCCACATGCACGGTAGGTTGATTGGCACCTTGGAAAATTGTCCCTAGTGTATGAATGTGTGTGTGTCCTGTGATGGGTTGGCATTCCATCCAGGGTGTATCCTGCCTTAATGCCCATAGACGCCTGAGATAGACACAGACTCCCCGTGACCCGAGGGAAGATCGGATAAAGCGCTAGAAGATGAATGAATGAATGAATAATCGCTCTCTCCATGCAGCATGCAGTGTCAGTCATTCGCCTCTAGAGGCGGCTCTTTTTGCAACCACGTTGGGCAGAAAAGCACCACGGATCATGCGGCAGAAACAAAGAAAACCTAAAAGCCCCTGATTACAGAGTCATACATTTGACTTTGTACGAGTCCTCCACACGAAACAAAAGAAATGTGGATGGGGCTTTGGAGCATTTCTGTGTGGGGGAAAAAAAGCCATATATGACGGTCAGCGCTGACAGGTCGAGCTTTTATCAGCCTGCAAATCAGCACCGGCTGTCCCGAGTTTCCACCGAGGCTGAAAGAGGAAGGAATGTCTTGGTGACATTAATGATGGTTTTACAGGAGAGAGTAAAGCTGTAAACACCTCGGCTTCAGCGACGGTTTCGGTTTATAGCGCGCAGAACATCTGCCTATCAACATCGTCACTTCTTACCCTCAATATGGGGGATTTTTACTTTTAACCCAAGAATTAGAATGTTATATTCATGTATATCATCATGAAGTAGAAGAAAATGAATGAAAAAAAAAAATGTATATATATATATATATATATATATATACATATATATATATATACAATATATATATAAATAGGGAACGGTGGCTTAGTGGCTAGCATGTTCACCCTCACACCTCAGGGTCGGGGTTCGATTCCCATCTCGCCCATATATATATATATATATATATATATATATATATATATAGACTTTTTATATTTATATTTTTTTTTTCTCATTCACTTCTCACCTGGGTTGTGGGGAACCTGTGCCTCTCTTATTTTTTTTATAATTGGAAGTAGTAATTATAAAAGAAATGTAGAAAAAAAATTCAAGGAAAAAAAACTTGAAATCTTTGGGGGAATAATAAAAACAATTTTAGAAAAAAAAAAACCTTCGAAATTTTCTAAAAGAAATCTAAAAAAAGAAATCCTCAATTAAAAAAAAACTAAAATTAACAATTTTCAAGAAAAAAAAGAAAAATGTAAAATTTTTTTGAAAAAAAGTTAAAATTTTCGAGAAAAAAAATTTGATTTTCAAGAAAAAAATTACAATTTTCAAGAAAAAAAAATTAAATTAAATTTTTTTTTTAATTTTCAAGAAAATTTTTTTACATTTTCAAGAAATTTTTTTTTTTAATTTCAAGAATTTTTTTTTAATTTTCAAGAAAAACAATTTACATTTTAAAGAAAAAAAATTTAAAATTTTCAAGAAAAAAATTTAAAATTTTCAAGAAAAAAATAATTTTGTTAGAAGAAAAAAAATTTTTTATTTCTAAAAAAAAAAAAAGAATTTAAGAAAAAAAAAACTCGACTGAGGAAAAACCCTAAATATGAATCATTTTGAGGAAAATAAAAAATAAAATTTTTAACTAAAAACTAAAATTTGCTCTTCTAATTCTAATCCGATATTGTCCCCCTAATACACAATCGTGTAATGTGCTGCCTTAGAGACCTGGCCTGGCTTGGCCTCCTAAATAAACAACATTCATAGCATTGGTTTGTAAACAACAGTGTGTGCCGGAGCCCTTCACCTTTAACTCGTACATCGCCTCCTAAACCAGATCTTTCTACTAGATTCAAGCGAAGCCAATATGTGACTTGGACATCGACCACAAACAGCAGGACCATTTACAAGGACACCAGGAAAAGGGGGGGGGGGCAGTGCACTGAGCGATGCGGGATGTCCCTGGAGCGAACGCCGCGTTCTCTTTCCCATACCTTTCGGCGATGATGTGTTTACAGGAGCGACGTCCATCATCCAAGCGGGAAGAGTTCTGCTTTTACGAGGCGTCAGAAGGGCTGTGGAGTCTGGTTTACAAGAGGAGTGAGAATCTCCACCAACCTACACACACACACACACACACACACACACACACACACACACACACACCACACACACACACACACACACACACACACACACTGAAACCTCCTGAAAGAGATTTTGTTGCAGGCATTCATGGAAGACGTGACGCTTCTTTGAACAGTTATAATGCATATTAGAGTCCCCCCCCCCCGCGTAGTCACGCTTCAGAGTTGTGGGATTTTGCCTAATGAATGTTCGAGGAAAGGGCAAATATCCTTTTGTTGTGGCAATATATGATTTTTTTTTTTAACACTAAATCATTCATTTATTGGTGAGTACATTTTACTGCAGTTTTATTACATTATTCCACCACATTACTGTATTTACACTACTACTATACCACATTCCAAATAAAATGCACTTGCATGAATGACAGTGCATTTAGGAGGTGTGTACATATCATTATATATATATATAGACATTTATATATATATATATATATATATATATATAGACAGAGAACAGAGACGATAGAGGGGTATATATATATATACATACATACACAAACACATATATAGGGGATATCTATATATATCTATATCTATATTATATATATATCGAGAGAGAGAGAGAGAGAGGGAGGAGAGAGAGAGAGAACTAGAGAGACGAGAGAGAGGGAGTATATATATATTATCCCGCGAGGAGAGAGAGAGAGAGAGAGAGAGAGGTTCCTCTATAGATAGAGGAGAGAGAGAGAGAGAGCGAGAGGGCGCGGAGAGAGGTATATATATATAGATATATAGCGCGCGGCCGGAGCGCGCGGAGAGAGAGAGAGAGAGAGGTATATATATATTATATTATATATAGAGAGAGAGAGAGAGAGAGAGAGAGAGAGAGAGAGAGAGAGAGATATATATATATATATATATCAGAGAGAGAGAGAGAGAGAGAGAGAGAGAGAGAGAGAGACCGGTCATATATAGATATATATATATATATATATAGAGAGAGATAGAGAGAGAGAGAGGAGAGAGAGAGAGAGAGAGAGATAGAGAGAGAGAGAGAGTATACACTATAGAGAGAGAGAGAGAGAGAGAGAGAGAGAGAGAGAGAGAGTATGGAGGTATACATATATATATATATATATATATATATATAGAGCGAGATAGAGCATATATAAAGAGAGAGGAGAGAGAGGAGATCGAGATATCTATTATATACTAGATCTATATATATATATATATCTATAGAGAGAGAGAGAGAGAGAGAGAGAGAGAGAGAGAGAGAGAGAGGGGGGGGGGGTTATATATATATATACACATATACACAAACACACACACACACACACACACACATGGATATTTATATACACACACACATACATACACTCTTCCCCCTCCCCCCCAGAAATGTAGGTTTGGGTGGCGTTTGGGTTTGTAAAAGGTACCGCGGGTTTCTCCGTAGTCCGCATTTGGGATCAAGATGTGATTTATATTGTAAAACTGGGAATAACAGAGAAATAATCTGGCGTGTTTCCTTTCCTCCTTTTGTTTTTTTCCCCAGCCGAGGTTTTTGGTAAAACTATTAGACGCATCCTGAAAATGAGCCATAAAAGCACGGGCTCGCGAGCTCGGATATCGGCGAACGCCATGTCCCGATACGCGTCAAGCGGCGATTTTTACGAGGCGCCCCGGGAGCCGACACGGCGAAGAAATATCAAACTTACTGAGGATCCAAGATGATGTTTTATTTATCAATCTATCTATCTATTTATTTATCTATTTTCCTTAACACAACCATGAATAGGGAGGAAAGTATCGGGACACAGGAGCTCCCTTTCCCTGAACACCGTGAGGCTCCGCCCACACCCTCCTCACCACGCCTACATCCGTACCCTGTGGAACCTTGTGGAAACCCGTCCCGGAAAAGAATGTCGCCCATTATATCAGCGGAGTGACCTTTCACCTGAGCGAGTGTAGAAGGACCTGCTGCACGGCTCTCGTCTCGCATCTCCGAGTCGTAGGTGAAAGTGTTCTTGGCCTGAGGAGTGTACGCTAGCGTCTCCTCGCACGATCTGGAGGACCCGAGCTTGTGCTCTGCCTCGGACACCACCTCGTCCTCCTGCTCAAAACCCTGGCTGTTCCTGGAACAGTAATAATGGAACAGGAGGTCATGTGACACTGGTTTTTGGGTCAAATCTATAGTGTGTGTGTGTGTGTGTGTGTTTGACTGTAACCTTGGTGTCCGTTCCTCCGCTGCAGCACGCACTCTGTAGACGTGTTTCCCCGGGAGGAGGGAGAAGATGGATCCGTCCTTCAAACAGTGCCATTTGTCCTTCTCTAGAGGTTGTGCTGAGGCATCCAGGGACGTCTGGACGAAACAGGGGTTCACGTGCGTCTGCGGTGGACAAACCCACAAACGTGTGACCCATTTAATTACGTCGTCGACCAAACATTCCCTAGACGGAGCACGGTGGTTTAGTGGTTAGCACGTTCGCCTCACACCGCCAGGGTCCGGGTTCGATTCCCATCTCGGCCATGTGTGTGTGGAGTTTGCATGTTCTCCATGTTCCCCTCTCCCCGTGCCTCAGGGGTTTTTTTCTCCGGGTTCTCCGGTTTCCCCCTGGTCCAAAAACATGCACGGTAGGTTGATTGGCACCTTGGAAAATTGTCCCTAGTGTATGAATGTGTGTGTATGAGTGTGTGTGTGTGTCCTGCGATGGCTTGGCATTCCATCCAGGGTGTATCCTGCCTTAATGCCCATAGACGCCTGAGATAGACACAGACTCCCCGTGACCCGAGGGAAGATAAAGCGGATAAAGCGGTAGAAGATGAACGAATGATTGATTAGCGAATAAATTAGCGATTTTTTTCCCCCTTTACATTACTTTTATACTTTAAGTAGTTTTGAAACTTTTACGCGATTAAAAATCACTACAGACGTCTTTTTAAACCCCACTATTTAAACCTGTATACTTTTTACACCAGTGACTAAAACTAAAATGACCTGATATGTGACATGGGAGCGATTTTAGGGTTAAAAGTTGGACGCACGGCGTGAGGTGGAGGTGTAACGGTTGGGGTTTGTTTTGGGGAGTGGAAGATCGGAGACGGATTGCCGTACTTCCGATACCGTGCAATTCCCAAACCAGGAGTTTGTCCGAGTAGGGATCCCAGTGGAGCGGCCTGCGCGTTCACCATCAATCCCACTGGATGAACCGGACCATGAGAGACCTCACTCTCCGTCTCTCTCCAGAGTCCAGTTTGAGTCATAATACACAAACACACACACACACACACACACACACACACACACACACACACACACACACACACACACACACATCCTTCCATTACTCCTCGTCCTGCAACGCTGAAATGTAAATCCCAAACCAATAAAACAAAGTAAACTGGGAGCCAAATATTTACTCTGGGGAATTTTTATGGGATGGATACGTTCGAGAACAGGAACTACAATACAGGCTGACTCACCTGCAAATAACCCAACCCCCCAACCCATACAACCCCCCAACAACCCCCCCCCCTCCCCGCTGAGAAAGAGAAATAAACAAAGAAGACAGGTTAAAAGAGATTGTAAAAGAGAGAGTCCATCTGGCCGGCCACAATAATAGGAACACACTATTGTTCCAAATGCTCTTGTATATTATTATCATTCATCCATCTTCTAGCGCTTTATCCGATCTTCCCTCGGGTCACGGGGAGTCTGTGCCTATCTCAGGCGTCTATGGGTATTAAGGCAGGATACACCCTGGATGGAATGCCAACCCATCACACACACACACACACACACTCACTCACATTCACACACTAGGGACAATTTTCCAAGGTGCCAGTCAACCTACCGGGCATGTTTTTGGGCCGCGCGGAGGAAACCGGAGAACCCGGAGAAAAACCCCCTGAGGCACGGGGAGAACATGCACAAACTCCACACACACATGGCCGAGACGGGAATCGAACCCGGACCCTGGCGGTGTGAGGCGAACGTGCTAACCAATAAACCACCGTAGCCCCTTTAATCATATTTATTTTCTCCAATTATTGTTTGTTTTTTAACGAAGGAGAGGTGGGAGATCAGTGCATAAGGAATTTGGGGTCTGAACCGGGGTTCAAATCCCACTAAAAACAAGCTATAACTATTGGGCCCTTGAGAAAGGCCCTCAACCCTCAATGGCTCAGGTGTAAGTCGCTCTGAATAACGGCGTCGGCCAAATGCCGTCACAAAGACTTCTCGCCGTAACGATCTCACAATTCTGACTTGAAAGCAATAAAACGTCCTCCTACGGGTTTGAGACGCAGCCGTCCGTCCACGTTCTCCAGAATACCGTGGTTCCTGGACACTCGTTTATCGCTCACCTGTTGACGGACAGAACAGAAAGTACGTGAAACGAGACCTAACATGACAAATGTCAAACAAAACAAACTGTTATTATTTTTATTATCAGACTTTTCAAAAGTCTGTCACATTGAACACACACACACACTGAAGTGTCTAGAGAACGGCTCCATCTAGTGGCCGAAGACTACAATTACAGCAGGAGAACAATTCCCCCTATCCAACCGAAAGTGAAACTTTAATCCACGCTTTTAAACAAACACATGATTATTTTCACACACGTTTTCATCCTTGTTCAAGAAGGAAACCTCTCTTATTGTGTATATTGTGTATTCCCTGCTCAGCCACACCCACCTCCGGTGAACAGGGGGGGGGGTTATTTATTAATATTGTACTTTGTGTGCAGGATAGAGTTTCTGCACCAATAAAGGGAGGGAAAGTTGTTCCATAAAGGTGAATGTAGTGTTTATTCTGCAATATATCCCTTTTCCAGATATAAATAGTATTAGAAAAAAATGACTTACACCGAGAAATAATCCTCTGCCGATTACAGAGTTTCCACTGGGCAGATCAATGCACTTTCCTTCTCCTTCTTTATCCACCTGCTCCAACTCATAATCCGGCATTCTGTACAAAATAACATTTATCGCACAATAATGTCTTCAATTTAACAATAAGCATCACTTGCTGAGACATGCTTTAATGAATTACACACGTGTTACACAATATATATCAACCAATCGACCCTATTGACCAACCTGCTATATTTATACACACATTTACAAACAAAAAACGCGCAAAAATAAAAACCCTGAACGTTTTTAACACATAAATAATCCCTTCATCTTCACACACGCATGTTGTTGTTCTTTTTTCCCCCTCCGCATGCTTTTCCGGGTAGTCTTGCGCATGCGCGTTGTTAATAGTTTGTGTGAAACTAAATAAACAATTACTTTTCAGTCTACACGTCCGGTTTTGCATATTTACAATTATAAATAAAAAAAATATATATATATGTATATATTTACATATGGGATGTTTTGTTTACGTAATCATATATAAACGTGTATAACCTTGGAAACCAACGTAAACAACACCGCGCATGCGCAGAAGCTTTTTGTCCCTCATCAATGGAGGAAATGTTTTTTTTTTCTTTTGTATTATTGATTGCTTCCATTCGTTAATTATTTAATTAGAGTTATTTAATTGTGTTCGTACACATTCGCGAAAAGTATTTGCGTTATTCGGAAAAATGGGGAGGAGGAGGAGGAGGATGGGTTTTGTTGTGGGCGTCTCTGCGCATGCGCACTGAGAGGATAGGTCACTGTGACGCCACGCGTGTAAATAAACAAGGCATTTAAACGGCGCGCTGTCACGAAAGCGAAACTACACAACACCGAAGGTAACGAAAAACAACAACAACAAACAGGATATTTACAGATTTTACAATCGCGATTGTCAAATGAAGGATTTATACAGTGCATGTTTTGATATGCTCTTGGAATAAATAACGAGCTTCCTATTTGGCGGTGTTTATGGCTTGTTTATCAGAGCTCTATAATGGTAATTGTTTACCAATGATCTCATCCTTTATAATATGATTACAAACGTGAGAATGATTAAATCCACATTTAGTGCCGTTTTAGTGAGAATGCAGTGTTTTAGGAAGCAATAGTTTGTATTAAGGAACTCCTTCTTCCTATTGGATGCTCCATCTGTGTCGTCACAGAGGACTATCCTTCTCCGTTCCACCCTGTCCCTCTACATCTACTGCTTTCACCACGATCTACCTGCATTTTCTCCCTCACCGCATCCATAAACCTGCTCTTTTACCCTTTATCTTCAATATCCTGTTCTACAGATAAGGTACATTATTACCACACGCCACATTATTAATATTCATTCATTCATTCATCTTGCATGTTTTTGGACCGGGGAGGAAACTGGAGAACCCGGAGAAAAACCCCCTGAGGCACACGGGGAGAACATGCACAAACTCCACACACACATGGCCGAGACGGGAATCGAACCCGGACCCTGGCGGTGTGAGGCAAATGTGCTAACCACTAAGCCACCGTGCCCCATTATTAATATAATATGATAATAATATTAATTAATAATAATAATAATAATAATAATATATTTTGGGGCACGGTGGTTTAGTGGTTTAGTGGTTAGTGGTTAGCACGCCTCACACCGCCAGGGTCTCTGGGTTCGATTCCCGTCTCGGCCATGTGTGTGTGGAGTTTGTGCATGTTCTCCCCGTGCCTCAGGGGGTTTTTCTCCGGGTTCTCCGGTTTCCTCCCCCCCCGGTCCAAAAACATGCACGGTAGGTTGATTGGCACCTTGGAAAATTGTCCCTAGTGTATGAATGTGTGTGTGTGTGTGTGTGTCCTGCGATGGGTTGGCATTCCATCCAGGGTGTATCCTGCCTTAATGCCCTATAGACGCCTGAGATAGACACAGACTCCCCGTGACCCGAAGGAAAGATCGGATAAAAAGCGGTTAGAAGATGAATGAATGCATAAATGAATGAATAATATATATTTTTTATTATGTTCATTTCAGTAGGTGGACAGGGTTATGAGTTATGATCACATGATTAGAGAGAGAGATTGGACAGCACTGTGAAATTGTTTCTTTGCATATTCCCAGCTCGTTTTAGAAGCTGGAGTCAGAGCTCGGGGGTCAGCCATGATACAGCACCCCCTGGAACACAGAGGGTTTTAAGGGCCTTGCTCAAGGACCCGAGTGGCAGCTTGGCTAAATCGGGGGTCAACCCTCTAAACCCCCTGCCCCTTCCCACGGACCTTCCAGTCCCAGCGCTTTTTTAAACACTGAAATACCCCCTCCTCAACCTGCTTTATTGTTGATTTTGTTTTTATTATTCATTCATCCATTCATCTTCTACTACCGCTTATTTATCCGATCTTCCCTCGGGTCACGGGGAGTCTGTGTCTATCTCAGGCGTCTATGGGCATTAAGGCAGGATACACCCTGGATGGAATGCCAACCCATCGCAGGACACACCACACACACACACACACAACACACACACACACACACACATTCATACACTAGGGAGAATTTTCCAAGGTGCCAATCAACCTACCGTGCATGTTCTTGCACCAGGGAGGAAACCGGAGAACCCGGAGAAAAACCCCCTGAGGCACGGGGAGAACATGCACAAACTCCACACACACATGGCCGAGACGGAAATGGAACCCCTGGACCCTGTGTTGGCGGTGTGAGGTGAACGTGCTAACCACTAAGCCACCGTGCCCCTAATTATTCATTATTATTATTATTATTATTATTGTTATTATTGTTATTATTGTTATTAAACCTTTGTTTGTGTGAGCCGTCCAAAAACTTGCAAAAAAATATTTTGTGCATTAATACGGTTAGCGAATACAGTAATTACACCAATATTCAGTGTTCATTAGGGGAGGGGTGTCCGTGATCGAAAGGTTGTGGGTTCGAGCCCCGAGGATTGCCAAGCTGCCACTCTTGGGTCCTTGAGCAAGGCCCTTAACCCTCTGTGCTCCATGGCTGACCCTGTGCTCTGACTCCAGCTTACAAAACAAGCTGGGACATGCGAAGAAACAATGTCACTGTGCTGTAAACTGTAAGCTCTTCTGTTCGATGGCACACGGCATGTAATTCAGCTCGTATCTGTTGCAGCTTTGGGTAAAAGGCGTTCTCGGTGATGCCGCACATCATTAAAAGGAACCAGAACCTCAGTGCTGCCGGAGAAGGACACCTCTCCTTGGTCCCCTTGGTCACGAGCGGAGGACCGGAGCTGAACTTCACAGAGACGCTCCCTACCGAGATGAGCGTGAAGATCTTCGGCGAGCTGGACGTGAGGAGCCTGTGTCACGCTTCGCTCACGTGTAAGAGCTGGAATGTGATCATCGAGGGCAGCGAGAACCTGTGGAGGAGCCACTGTCTGAACACGCTGGCCGTCTGTCGCAGGGACGTGGACGGGGACCGGAGCAGCGGAATGTCCTGGAAGGTCAGTGACTCACCAGTGCGATGATACACTTAAGCATCGGTTACGTTTACAGGAGTAAGTTTGAATAGATCACTAAAGTATCGATTACTTTTATTCGAGTAGATTTGAGTCGATCACTTAAGAATCAGTTACGATTACTGGAGTAGATTTGAATAGATCACTTAAGTACCGGTTACGTTTACTGGAGTAGATTTGAGTATATCACTTAAGTGTCGGTTACGTTTACTCAAGTAGATTTGAGTAGATCACTTAAGTGTCGGTTACGTTTACTGGAGTAGATTTAACATCACTTATGAATCGGTTACTTTTACTCGAATAGATTTCAGTCGATGACTTAAGTATCGATTTGAGTAGATCGCTTAAGAATCAGTTATGTTTACTCGAGTAGATTTGAATAGATCACTTAAGTATTGGTTATGTTTACTCGAGTAGATTTGAGTAGATCACTTAAGTATCAGTTACTTTTATTCAAGTAGATTTGAATAGATCACTTAAGTGTCAGTTACGTTTACTGGAGTAGATTTGAGTCGATCACTTAAGCATTGGTTACTTTTATTCGGGTAGATTTGAATAGATCACTTAAGTATCAGTTACGTTTACTCAAGTAGATTTGAGTAGATCACTTAAGAATAGGTTACATTTACTGGAGTAAGTTTGAGTAGATCACTAAAGTATCGATTACTTTTATTCGAGTAGATTTGAGTCGATCACTTAAGAATCAGTTACGATTACTGGATCACTTAAGTAGATTTGAATAGATCACTTAAGTACCTTAAGTGTTGGTTACGTTTACTTGAGTAGATTTGAGTATATCACTTAAGTGTCGGTTACGTTTACTCAAGTAGATTTGAGTAGATCACTTAAGTGTCGGTTACGTTTACTGGAGTAGATTTGAGTCGATCAGTTAAGCATTTGTTACTTTTATTCGGGTAGATTTGAGTAGATCACTTAAGTGTTGGTTACGTTTACTCAAGTAGACCTGAGTAGATCACTTAATTATTGTTTATCTTTACTTGAGTAGATTTAAGTAGATCACTTAAATGCCGTTTACTTTTCCTGGAGTAGATTTCGAGTCGATCACTTAAGTACCAATTACTTTTATTCGAGTAGATTTGAGTAGATCACTTAAGTATCAGTTACTTTTACTGAAGTGGAGTATTTGATGGCTTTTTCCACCTCTGCCTGTAGGTGACTCTGGTGCGTAATTACCAGAAGAGCTGCGTGAAAAGGAGATGGCTGAAGGGGAAATACAGCAACATCCGCCGTGCCGAGGACCTGCCCCCGAACAGCATGTGTGAACTGGACGTGGAGACCTGGGGGGAAATCCTGGAGGCCGAACTCGAGCGATAAACAGACAAACAAAGACTCAATGATGATCCTGGAAACGTCGCACAGACTTCCTCATGAGCCCCGAAACATGTTTAAAGCACTTACTTTTATTAAGGGTTTTTATTATTATTTATTAAGGCCTGAGTGGCAGATTCTGGCTGGTGAAATGACACTTTTCACGCAGGTCACGATGAACAGACTCGGCTTTATTGTGGGAAAAGGATCCGGATGGACGGACGGATGAAGCTGTGAATCAAAGGCATAAAATGGAATACGCTTTTATATCGTTTTTATAACGTGTCTGAATGCTGGGAAAAAAAATATGTTTTTTTTTATGTTGTATTGTTGTCATAATGACTGAATAATCATTTTGTTATCCTTGTTAATATCATTTGTATTTAAATTTAATATATTACCTGTAAGTAAATATATTACTGTATCTAATATTGATGTGTCTACAAGAAACACACACGGGTGTTGCTAATAATAATAATAAATAATAATAATAATAATAATAATAATAATATAATAATAATAATAATAATAGTAATAATAATTCATTACATTTATATAGCTCTTTTCTGGGACACTCTTTACATTATGAGAGGGGGATCTCCTCATTCACCACCGATGTACAGCATCCACCCGGATGATGCGACGGCAGCCATAGTGCACCAGAACTCCCACCACACACCGGCTTACTGGTATTTTTAATGACCACAGAGAGCCTCGGTTTAACGTCTCATGCGAAAGACGGTGCTTTTTGACAGTATCGTGGCCCCTTGTTACTATACTAGGGTGTTAGGACCCATAGAGAGACCGCAGGGTAAAGCGCCCCCTGCTGGCCACACTAACACGTCAACCAGCAGTATCCTAGTATTCCCAGGTGCTCTTCTATACAGGTACTAACCAGGCTCATCCCTGCTTAGCTTCAGTGGGCATCCAGGCTTGGGCTACAGGGTGATATGGCTGCTGGCCGGTCCTGATGTCTGATCCTGATATCCGATCCTGATCTAGGTAAAGTGAGGAGGCAGATCTTTATGGATCTGGCTTTGTGCACAGGGGCATTGTCATCCTGGAACATGGTTTCGGGTTGAAATGAACTTTATCATATATGCTTTTGTATCCTTAACTGTGCAGTAAGAGTTTATTTAAGGAACCACATTCATTCATTCATCTTCTAGCGCTTTTTTTTATCCGATCTTCCCTCGGGTCACGGGGAGCCTGTGCCTATCTCAGGCGTCTATGGGCATTAAGGCAGGATACACCCTGGATGGAATGCCAACCCATCACAGGACACACACACACACACACACATTCATACAACTAGGGACATTTTTCCAAGGTGCCAATCAACCTACCGTACATGTTTTTGGACCGGGGGAGGAAACCGGAGAACCCCCGGAGAAAAACCCCCTGAGGCACGGGGAGAACATGCACATGCACAATCTCCACACACACATGGCCGAGACGGGAATCGAACCCGGACCCTGGCGGTGTGAGGCGAACATATTAACTGGAAAAGTCATGTTGGAGGCTGAACAGACGTAAATGGTTTCCAAGTGATGAGAACGCCGCGGCGCCGTGACAGAAACGCAAACGAATTTACGATCACTAATGTATCATGAGTTACTTTTCCATGAAATAAATCATGTTGCCTGACTGACTGATATCTGAATAATATTTAATATTTAAGGTATTTGATCAACGTTTGATCGAAGGAACACAAAAAGACGAAAAAAGAAATTCAGTGTAATCAATATAATGAAAAAATTCAAAGGCATGAATGTAAACTATTGATATATATGTGTGTGTGTGTGTGTGTGTGTGTGTGTGTGTGTGTGTGTGTGTGTGTGTGTGTGTGTGTGTGTGTGATTAATCGTGTATCTCATGTGCGGGACTTGTTCTAACGGTGCCGCTTCCTGGGAGCGGCCAGGATCCGGGTTGCCAAATCTTCACAAAACCCGACGACTCATCTAATCTGTACTCATTTATTTCTATTTCTATTCGCTTTTGTTTTTTTTTGTTTTTTTTTATTTTCTTTATTTTTTTATTATAATTTTCTGTGAATTGATTTCTTCCAGTAATTGTTCTCATATCTTTTCACGGCTAAGCCTTTTTTTTTTTTTACCTCGGATTTTGATTGGACATGTTTAAATGTGGCTTTGATTGGACATATTTGAACACCTTTTATCGGTCTTATCGGAGAGATTTTGTTTATTTTTCCATATTAAACTTTAACAAGGTGTGTTTAACAACACACGTTTCTTTAACACAAACAATACAGTGAAAAGAATAAACAAGCCAACAACCACACAATAAAACAACAGACACGATCCCAATATGACATATTTACATAAGGAATGAAATGCAGTCTTGTTTTTATTTTTTGCTAGCCTTTGAGGCCTTGGTTTGTATGATTAACGCACCTCCCGCGGATCTGGCAACCCGAGCCGGGATCTTCCACCATCCGGTTTATATGCAGGGAGCGCACGGAGCGCACAGAGGCCCGTTATCATTATTGTTGCTATTATTATTATTATTGTTGTTGTTGTTGTTATTACTGGTGTCTTCATCATGGCCGACGTTCCGGCGTTGATTAACATCTGCGTGTCGTTGAAGATGGAGCCGAACGACGGCCCGGTGTTCTTCAAAGCGGACGGCTCACGGTTCGGCCAGACGCGCACCATCAAGCTGCTGACGGGCTCCAAATATAAAATCGAGGTGGTGATCAAACCGGGGAGCGTCGAGCCCGCGTAGGTGCCACTGCGCGAATAATCGTTTGTTTGTTTGTTTGTTTGTTTGTTTAATAAATATTGTTGTGCATAAATACGGCTCACCTGTCCGATAACACGGTCCTTATGCAAATCCACAAAGGCGTGTGGATGCGGATGTTAAAGATACGTTTACTGTACAGCGTTCATGTGTCGAATCAATCAACCAATCGATTAAATCGTCAATTAATTAATTATAGTATCGAGGCGTGCTGAAATGCCCGTGCGCTCACCGTCAAATTGAAAAGAGTGGTGTTGATGAAAATAAGAGCGAACCCTAATTTAATTCTTATTTTTGTTTGTTTGTTTGTTTGTTTGTTTAATAAATAATGCTGTGCATAAATACGGCTCACCTGTCCGATAACACGGTCCTTGTGCAAATCCACAGAGGCGCGTGGATGCGGGATGTTAAAGATGCGTTTACTTTACAGCGTATCGAATCAATCAACCAATCGATTAAATCGTCGATTAATTAATCATGGGATCGAGGCGTGCTGAAATGCCTAAAAAGAGTGGTGTTGATGAAAATAAGAGCGAATCCCGAATCCTAATTTAATTCTCATATTGTTTGTTTGTTTGTTTGTTTGTTTGTTGTTTTTCAGATCCATGGGCATCGGCGGTAAAAGCTTCGATCTGGCAGCAGCAGTCTAAAGATGACGAGTCTGCCGTGTATCACGGCTTTTACGATACGGAAGGTGTCCCCCACACTAAAAGTGGAGACAGACAACCTGTGCAGGTTACCATACAGGTAAACCTGTGTGTGTGTGTGTGTGTGTGTGTGTGTGTGTGTGTGTGTGTGTGTGTGTGTGTGTGTGTGTGTGAGGGAAACGCATATTATACAGGTTTTACGGTAAAACCCAAACCTATTGATTTTTCAGAGCCTTTCTCTAAACATAAACGCATTATACACAAGAACATCTGCAGCTCTTATTCTCCATATTTGTTTGTTTGTTTGTTTGTTGTTTTTTTTCAGTCTCCCCGTAACTGATCAAAAATTGGGTTTTAGTGTCTTATTGGCGTTTTTCTTAGTGGATGGATAAAATGTAGAAGATATTTTATATATATATATATATATATATATATATATATATATATATATATATATATATATATATGGCCTTAATGCCCATAGATGCCTGAGATGGGCACAGGCTCCCCCCGTGACCCGAGGGAAGATTGTATAAAGCAGTAGAAGATGAATGAAATGAATATATATATATATAATATATATATATATATATATATATATATATATATATATATATATATATATATATATATATATATATATATATATATATATATATACATATATATATATATATATATATATATATATATATATATCTATATATATATATATATATATATATTATATATAGGTGTTAAATGAATAATCGTTCGTATCGTGAATTCCGATAAGAAATAAGAATTTATATTTAGGAAGCTCCATTCGCACCCACTGAATACCAGAGAAACCTACGCTGTGCTTTCGTCGCCAATAATGCTGACGTCCTCGGGGAGGTCGGTCGCTATAACGACGAAAACCGGTTTCTATCAGGCTGTCGAGGTCTGTGACACGCTGATCCCGGAGACTCCGTTAATAAACGGTCGCAGCAAAAAAAAAAAAAAAAAAAAGAGAACAATTCCTTGCCAATGGTCACGATGGGGAGTCGAGACTGAAACGCCGTGAGATAATTCATTCATCATTCATTCATTCAATCATTCATTCATCTTCTACCACTATATCCGATCTTCCCTCGGGTCATGGGGAGTCTGTGTCTATCGCAGGCGTCTATGGGCATTAAAGGCAGGATACACCCTGGATGGAATGCCAACCCATCGCACGGACACAACACACATACACATTCACACACACACACACACACACACATTCATACACTAGGGACAATTTTCCAAGGTGTCAATTAACCTACCGAGGCACGGTGCCTCAGGGGGTTTTTTTCTCCGGGTTCTCCGGGTTCTCCGGTTTCCTTCCCGGTCCAAAAACATGCACGGTAGATTGATTGGCACCTTGGAAAATTGTCCCTAGTGTATGAATGTGTGTGTGTGTGTGTGTGTGTGTGTGATGGATGGGTTGGCATTCCATCCAGGGTGTATCCTGCCTTAATGCCCATAGACGCCTGAGATAGACACAGACTCCCCGTGACCCGAGGGAAGATCGGATATAGCGGTAGAAGATGAATTAATGAATGTTTTTGGACCGGGGGGAGGAAACCGGAGAACCCGGAAAAAAAAACCCCTGAGGCATGGGGAGAACATGCAAACTCCACACACACATGGCCGAGACGGGAATCGAACCCGGACCCTGGCGGTGTGAGGCGAACGTGCTAACCATTAAACCACCATTAAATGATTGCTATGACCTGACCGAGGGTTTTGCTTCTCCAAAAACCCTCGACCCTGACCCACTGACCTGTTGTGTTGTGTTCTGTCATCAGTTTAAGGAGGCGGGCGTCTTCGAGACGGTGTGGCAGGTGAAATACTACAACTACTACAAAGCGCGAGCACTGCCAGTTCGGCAACAAGTTCAACTGCATCGAGTACGAGGTGAAGCCTAACGAGACGCGCAGCCTGATGTGGATCAACAAGGAGCTCTTCCAGTAAAACTCCAGCGCTGCGTCTCTGTGACCACTCCCTCCCCCCCGTCCCCGTCCCCCCCGTCCCGTCCCGTGACCATCACTGGGCATGTTCGTGTACTCTGAACTAATGCATTCAAGACGACGGGAACATGTTCACACGGCTGCCTCTTCTTTTTTTTTTTCTTTTTTTGTTTTTTTTAACAATGAGGAAGGAAAAAAATTGATATATATATATATATATATATATATATATATATTTGTTGATTTTTGGCTCGTATGTTACGCATATCGTTATTATTTCTTTCCTGACCGGGTTTTTGACCGTCAGATCGTTCCAGTTATCACTGACGTAATGTAGAACGTATCATATGTTATAAAATGTTATAGGTTTTAAAAAGGAGCACAAATAGATGCTTATGCATCGAGGATTATCCTTTTTTTTATTCATCTGTTTTTTTTTTTTTATCTCTGATCACATACAGAACATATGTGTCACGTGTTATACGGAGCTTCACTCCTTGGACATCATAGTGCAAAATATATTGCATATTAGCATGATATTAACAAGCCTCCATAATAAGGTGGCCATTGGGATTAATAGGATCCATATGGTGTACAAAAAAATGTATCACAAAAAATCCCATTAAAGAAAAGAAATTATCCACATTTTTACCTGACACATGGCTTGGATCAACATCCATCCTTCCAAATATGTGACACGGGGAAGGGTGTATTTATTTGTTTATCTATATACCTATCTGTTTATTTATTTATTTAGTTGTTTGTTTATTTATTTATTAATATATTACAAACATCCTCGATTCAGATTTATCCAAAAAAAAAAATCCCATTAATGAAAAGAAATTCTCCAAATGTTTACCTGACACATGGCTTGAATCAACATCCATCCTTCCAACTATGTGGGAAGGGTGTGTTTATTTGTTTATCTATATATCTGTCTATTTATTTATTTATTTATTATGCCGCAAGGATTCTAAACACAGTTCCCATTTTTACCTGACACATGGCTTGGATCAACATCCATCCTTCCAAATATGTGACACGGGGAAGGGTGTGTTTATCTGTTTATCTATTATATTTATTTATTTGTTTGTTTGTTTGTTTATTTGTTTATTTATTGATTATGAGCATCCTCGATTTGGATTTATCACAAAAAAAATCCCATTAAAGAAAAGAAATTCCAAATTTTTTACCTTTTATTGTTTATTTGTTTATCTATTTCTATTCTATCTATCTATCTATCTATCTACTGTCTGTCTGTCTGTCTGTCTGTCTGTCTGTCTATCTATCTATCTATCTATTTATCTATTTATCTATCTATCTATCTATCTATCTATCTATCTATCTATCTATCTATCTATCTATATCTATCTATCTATCTATCTATCTATCTATCTATCTATCTATCTATCTATCTGTCTGTCTATCTATCTATCTATCTTTCAAACTATCTATTAATAATGAACATCCTCGATTCGGATTTATCCCAAAAAAAATCCCATTAAAGAAAATAAATTCTCCACATTTTTACCTGACACATGGCTTGAATCAACATCCATCCTTCCAAATATGTGGGAAGGGTGTATTTATTTGTTTATCTATCTATCTACCTATCTATCTATCTATCTGTCTATTTATTTATTTATTTATTTATTTATGCCGCAAGAATTCTAATCACAGTTCCCGAGCTGATTTGCATATTCAAATCTGGCTGGCGTCTAATATCAGGTATCAGGCAAGATGGTGTGACATCACTGACAAGAAAGAAAGAGTGATCCCTTAACACGGATTCGCCCCCCCCCCCCCTTCCCCCCCCCGAATCTATGGTTACGCAGGACTTGCGTTGCCGACGCCGGGCACTAACTCCAGTATTGTTGCTGAAATAGAAGCGAGCAAAAAAAAAAAAGGGTGCTGTCTGTATCATATATTTATTCCAAACTACTTCTTACTGGTGATATAAATATCTGTATCGATATATAATATGATGAATCAATCATTTGTTGTGATCTGGGGAAGCCGGTAGCAGTGTAGGACTCTTTGTGCGTCGTGGTGTGTGTTTATTGTATTATTCGTATAACTCATATTCCCCATGTATTGCTTTTTTTGTTTAGGGAGCTGCTGGTGCGTTTATGCAGTGTAATAATAGGACCAGTTCATGTTGTGTTTTCGGGAATACTGGTAAACACGCACCTCCGTTAATCCTTTATCTGACGATGGTTTAACACGCGGACACTCCGGTCATTAATGATAACAGCGTCGGCCGCCAGCTTTATTTTCTTATTGAACGTCCCTGCGACGCTGCACAGCTGGTCTGAGTGGTTACCGGTTTGATTATATTGGTGTTTGTGTGATGCTTTGTATATCGCTCCATGTCTTTCATTTTTCTCTTTAATGACGGACAAAATATGGACTTTTTTTGTAAAATGAAGCATCAAAGGGCTTACAATGGCTCTGCTTTTTTCTGATATGTATATATATAAATGTATACACTGTACAGGGTGATACAAATCTAATTAATGAAAATGCAACAGTCAATACACGGGAAATAAACCAAACAACACGTATATGTAGATGTCTGTCTGTCTGTCTATCTATCTATCTATCTATCTATCTATCTATCTATCTATCATGATTTAGTCTTGCTACCTATCATGAATTAGTCTTATCTATCTATTATGAAATATTATATCTATCCATCTAATCTATCTCGGTCTGTATCTATCTATCAAGAATTTGTCTAGATATATATATATATATATATATATATATATATATATATATATATATATATATATATATAGTGTGTATATATATATATATATATATATATATCTATATATATATATATATATACCTGTCTATTATGTTTTAGTCTATCTATTATTTATGATCTATTATCTATATATTTATCTGTCTGTCTATCTATCTATCATGAATTCTTCTCTGTCTCTCTATATTATATATATATATATATATATATATATTATATTAATATATATTATATGTATCTGTCTATTATGATTTAGTCTATCTATTATGAAATATATCTATCTATTTTTGTCTGTCTGTCTGTCTATCCATCTATATGTCTGTCTATCAAACTCTCTCTCTCTCTCTCTCTCTCTCTCTCTCTCTCTCTATATATATATATATATATATATATATACGTCTGTCTACGTATATGTAGATGTCTGTCTGTCTATCTATCCATCTATATGTCTGTCTGTCTGTTAAACTATCTCCTCTCTCTCTCTCTCTCTCTCTCTCTCTCTCTCTATATATATATATATATATATATATATCTGTCTACGTATATATAGATGTCTGTCTATCTATCTATCAATCTGATTTAGTCTAGCTACCTATCATGAATTATTGATATCTATCTATCTATCTATCTATCTATCTATCTATCTATATATCTATCTATCTATCTATCTATCTATCTATCTATCTATCTATCTATCTATCTATCTATCTATCTATCTATCTATCTATCTATCTATCTATCCATCTATCCATCCATCCACATTTTGAGAGCAGTCCTCCCTCTAAGCCCGCACACTTCCACACTTCCCCCTTCATTAGTTCGCCACCTATCCCGTAACCATGGTAACCGTGTCTGGACCCTTTCTTCACACATGCGCACTCGGTAGTACGCTAGTAAGTGAGTATGAGTGAGTGTAATAGTGAGAATACCCGGATGTAGACACCCCCCTCCCCACCACACCCACACACACACACACACACACACACACACACACACACACACACACACACACACACACACAGCCCCCCCCCACCCGGAGCCGCTCCTCCAGTTTCCGCGCTGCGGTTGTTGCTGCTGCTCGCGTCCCTTCACTGCAGTCCGAGCCTGGCCACAAACACCACTAGAGGGCTAAAGCGTTCTGCTGTGGGGGTAAAACAACAACAACAACAACAACAATAATAATAATAACAAGATTCTAACAAGAGGAAAAAAAACAAACCTCGCGACAAAATGGTAAGTAATTTCGCGCGCTGTGAAAATGAATTCGGTGATTGCTAACAGTTAGCATAAACCGAAGGGGGGGGGCGTTAGCATTACCTGCTAACTGCTGTTATATCTTGTAAAATGGCGTCTTTTCTATATATCACTTAATAACGGTTATTTGAGAGTGATATAACGTTTCGGTTTGCATGTAGGAGACGTGTTTCGTGTGTATGTTTGTTCCCTTTAGAGCCGTGTCGTGATGTGGCCCACGTTAATGACGCTTAGCGTGTACAAGGCGGACATTTCGGCTCCTGACAGCAAACATGACGATATTTATCATCTAATCTTTATCATTTCTTACTGCTGTAGGCTTTTTATAAAGAGACCCGCGGAATGTCGCCTTCGCTCAGGGCTTTAACGTGGTGTGTATGGGTTAGCATAGATATCTATATGTGTAACATTATTTATATATATAGATATATATATATATATATATATATATATATATATATATAGTGTGTAAACATATTTTCAGCTCTATCTATCTATGTCTGTTTTTCAGTCTTTTTATCTATCTATCTATCTATCATCCTATCTATCTATCAGTCAATGTTTTTGTTTATCTATCTATCTATCTATCTATCTATCTATCTATCTATCTCTGTCTGTTTTTATTTATCTATCTATCTAATGTCTCCAATGTTTTTCAGTATCTATCTATCTATCCATCCATCTATCTCAGTCTGTTTTTATCTATCTATCTATCTATCTATCTATCTATCTATCTCTGTCTGTTTTTTTATTTATCTATCTATCTATGTCTCCAATGTTTTTTCAGTATCTATCTCTATCTATCTATCTATCTATCTCTCTGTCTGTATCTATTATCTATCTATCTATCTATCTATCTATCTATCTATCTATCTATCTATCTATCTATCTATCTATCTATCTGTCTGTTTTTATTTATCTATCTATCTAATGTCTCCAATGTTTTTCAGTATCTATCTGTCTGTCTGTTATCTTATCTATCTATCTATCTATATCTATCTATCTATCTATCTCTATCTATCTATCTATCTATCTATCTATCTATCTATCTATGTTTTTATCTATCTATCTATGTCTCCAATCTATCTTATCTATCTATCTATCAGATCTATCTATCTATCTATCTAGCTATCTATCATCTATCTATCTATCTTCTATCTATCTATCTATCTATCTATCTATCTCCAATCTATGTTTTTCAGTATCTATCTATCTATCTATCTATCTATCTATCTATCTATCTATCTATCTATCTATCTATCTATCTATCTATCTATCTATCTATCTATCTATCTATCTATCTATCTATCTATCTATGTCTGTCTATCTATCTATATCTATCTATCTATCTATCTATCGATCTCTGTTTTTATTTATTTTATCTGTCTGTCAGTATCTATCTGTCTAAATGTCCTGTCTTTATGACAGTCTTCATATATGTAGGATTTTTTTTTTTACCCCACCTCCTCATGCTTACATTTGGGTGTTTGATGTAAAGGTAAACTCCACCCTGAATATATGTGTGTGTGTGTGTGTGTGTGTGTGTGTGTGTGTGTGTGTGTGTGTGTGTGTGTGTGTGTGTGTGTGTGTATCACTCTCATGGCACAGAGTAGAAATGGGATGGTTCCGATGCTGCAAGGTTGCTGAATTGAGGATAATGCAGGGTTAGATAATGATTGATATTGTTGTTTAGGAACCTGGAGTGTGTGGAGATATTAGTCTATTTTATTTTATTCTCTAACAGAGCGAGTTCCGCTCAAGGGTTCAGGAAAGAGTCGAGTTCAATTAGTGAGGTTCCTGTTTTCCACAGTTCAGACATCCATCCATCCATCCATCCGTTGAAGTGTTCAGTGGTCTGTCTGTATCTGTTTCTGTCCGTTTTTCAGTATCTATCTGTCTGTTTTTCAGTATCTATTTATCTCTATCTATCCATCTAGTTCTGTCTGTCTTTAAGTATCTATCTATCTATTTATCTATCTATCTAGTTCTGTCTGTCTGTTTCTCTGTTTTTCCAGTATCTATCTTTCTATCTGCCTGTTGAAGTGTTCAGTGGTCTGTCTGTATCTGTTTCTGTCCGTTTTTCCGTATCCATCTCTCTCTCTCTATCTATGTCTGTTTTTCAGTATCTATTTATCTCTCTATCTATCTATCAATCTAGTTCTGTCTGTCTGTTTCTCTGTTTTTCCAGTATCTATCTATCTATCTATCTATCTATCTATCTATCTATCTATCTATCTATCTATCTATCTATCTATCTATCTATTTATTTATTTATTTATCTGGTTCTGTCTGTCTTTCAGTTTCTGCCTGTCTGTTTCTGTTTTTCCAGTGTCTGTCTCTCATCCAGTTTCTGTTTTTCCAGTGTCTCTCTGTCTATCTATCTGTCTATATATGTATCTATCTAGCTATTTCTCTGTTTTTCAGTATCTTGTCTGTCTGTATATCCTTTTGCCTGTATGTTCATCTATCTACAGTGAATCATCAGTGTTTCTCTGTCCGTCTCTATCTATCTATCCTTCCAATTATTGTTTGATTAATTTTAGCTATAAATTTGTTTTTTTTTTCCAGTTTAACATTTTAAGGGATTCCATATGATCCCTGTTTATGTTAATAGGGTAATGGAGTGGGGGGGACAGTGTAAATGAACAGACTGTTTCCATGGACACTGGTGTCGATGTTGATGTATCAGGACTCTTTATCGTAGTAGTGTAACTTTTTTGTTCTTTGATCAGTACCAGTGTTGAGCAGATCCAGTACTCGGGGGCGAGTCAGTAGACGGGGAGCGCGTTCAGGGCTGTAGGTCTGTGTGTGTTAATGTTAATGTAGGCCATTGCCGCTGCCGCTCCGCATGCTTCCTCTCCGACTATTTATGGTGCTTTTTGCGTTCTGCCGGTCCTCAGTGCACAGCCCACTATCTCCGTCCAAACTTTACAGATCAGAACGTTCTGGAAGAGCCTCGTCCGTGGGTGTGTAGGTGGGGGGTGGGGTGGGGAAATAGGCCAGCCGGGATTCTTTATCTCCCCCAGGCTCTATAGCCTATTTAACATCCCATTATTCTACAAATAGAGGCCTATTCTCAATGGAGGTCACAGATCCAGGTTAATCAGAGCACCTGTACGGACCTCCGGAAAACCCGATTTGCATCCGTCTTCCCGATCCGTCGTTTCCAGCACTTTTGTGGCAAAACTCGGCGCAAATAAGCATCTAGCTTATTCATTAATTCATCTTCTACCGCTATATCTTCCCTTGGGTCATGGGGAGTCTGTGTCTATCTCAGGCGTCTATGGGCATTAAGGCAGGATACACCCTGGATGGAATCGAGCGATACACCCATCGCAGGGCACACACTCTCACAGGCTAGGGACAATTTTCCAAGGTGCCAATCAACCTACCGTGCATGTTTTTGGACCGGGGGGAGGAAACCGGAGAACCCGGAGGAAAAAAAAACCCCCGGGGGGTGAGAGCAGGCACGGGGAGAACATGCACACTCCACACACACACACACATCGGCCGAGACGGGAATCGAACCCGGACCCTGGCGGTGTGAGGCGAACGTGCTAACCGCTAAGCCACCCTGCCCCTTCCAGCTAGCTTATATCCATGCAAAATAGCGTTAAAGACCGTACTTTATTATTTATTTTATTTTATTTTTTACAATTTTGCCTTTTACGGTACATTTTTTAAAAATGTGTTTTCTAATTCTTTCGGGTCAAATTTATATATTTAATTCGTTTATTAGAATAGTAACCAAGCAAATTAAAAAGCGTATTTAATAGTATTATATAATATAAAATATACTTTAATTTTACTATATATTTTAATGGATGGTTTTGAAGATGATATTCAACTGAATGAAATGTTAGAAACGTACACATTTTCTACTAAATATTGTCATAATCGCACATCGTTAAAGCATCAATTATCAATTATGCTAATAATGATAGTAAATGTATATATAATATGGATGGATGGATTGGTAGAAATGGTACTTCTTTGTGGGTTTTGTGTATGTCTTTGAGTGTTTCTATTATGTTGACGGTGCCTGATAATGAGATGCAAGGCCACGCCCCCCGTGACAACAAGCACACAGGGTGTATTGACAGTGAGATGTAGGCGGGAGCGTGCATTGAATTTCTATCGTATCAAATACAATTATGTTTTTTATTCTGGGCATAGATAGCCTTTGGGCTGTAGCTGTGTATAGCATTGCTGTTGCTACGGTAACCACTCCAGTGTAATGTTATGCTGAGGGTGCAGGTGGGTGGACGTGGGGTGGACGGGGGGGGGTGTTGAGGGTGTGTGTGGGGTGTCTGACCTTTTCACACAGCGAGAGCAGTGTCTTTAAAGCCTTTAAAGTGACATTTGAAATATGTCACTCGATTCATGTCTCGTCAGGGCGTGTTTGTGTGTGTGTGTGTGTGTGTGTGTGTGTGTGTGTGTGTGTGTGTGTGTGTGTCCTTATTGGATGAAAGAATAGAAACCAGAGAGGACAGAGGAAACGTTAGACTTGGACTCTGCTGGTGTTGGAATTGGACGTGCCGGGCGTGTTTGTTTCTCTTTGTGGAGCGCAAAGTCGTCTCTTCGCTGATGTTTATTTTCTGCAATTATAGAACAACTGAACGTTCATCAAGGGTGTTTTTGTTTCTTTACACAACAACCCGCGGTCATCTCCGCCGTCACGCGGTCATATCCGCCGCCACGCGGCCTCTCGTCTCCGCCGCCACGCGGCCTCGTCTCCTCCGTCACGCAGTCATCTCCGCAGTCATGCGCTCGACTCCGCCGTCGCGGTCATCTCCTCCGTCACTCGCGGTCATTTCCACCGTCACATGCGGTCATCTCCACCGTCACATGCGGTCATCTCCACCGTCACATGCGGTCATCTCCACCGTCACACGCTCTCGTCTCCACCGTCGCGGTCATCTCCGTCGTCACGATCTCATCTCCACCGTCACATGCTCATCTCCGCCGTCACATGCTCATCTCTGCCGTCACGTGGTCTCTCGTCTCCGCTGCTGCGCGGCCTCGTCTCCTCCGTCACGCAGTCATCTCCGCAGTCACGCGCTCGACTCCGCCGTCGCGGTCATCTCCTCCGTCACTCGCGGTCATCTCCTCCGTCACTCGCGGTCATCTCCTCCGTCACTCGCGGTCATTTCCACCGTCACGCGGTCATTTCCACCGTCACATGCGGTCATCTCCACCGTCACATGCGGTCATCTCCACCGTCACACGCTCTCGTCTCCACCGTCCGTCATCTCGCGTCACGATCTCATCTCCACCGTCACATGCTCATCTCCACCGTCACATGCTCATCTCCGCCGTCACATGCTCATCTCCGCCGTCACATGCTCATCTCCGCCGTCACGCGGTCATCTCTGCTGTCACGCAGTCACCTCCCCCGTCATTTCCGCCGTCACATGCTCATCGCGTTATGAATGTTGTGGACATGTAATGTTATAGGACAACAATCACCGAGATGGGTGTCATGTCCAGGCCAAAACAACATACCACACCAAAAATCCTGCCGTCACGCGGTCATCTCTGCCATCACGCGGTCATCTCTGCCGTCACGCGGTCATCTCTGGTCATCTCTGCCGTCACGCGGTCATCTCCACCCACACACACTTATCTCTGTCACCACACTGATCTACACCTACATACCCTCACCTACACGTTACCTCCATCTGTCCACACTCAATTCCGCACTGTCTAAATACAGCGGTAATTTAACCTCTAACATTAAACACATTTAACTTTCTTTTAATAAACAAACAATTCTGATGTAAATCGTACTCGACCTTGTTACAGTTTGCGTCTCACAGAGGTGAAAACGAGCGGCTCGCTGATAAGGAGTCTGTGTTTACGTTTCCTATTCATTACGTAACGACAGAAAAACACGTTATGGATGTTATGGGTGTACTGTTATAGAACAACAATCACCGTGTCCAGGCCAAAACAACATACCACATCACAAATCCTCAAAAACTCCTGTAAAACAAAGTCTTACAGTAATATATTTATTTCGTTTTAAACAATGAAATAAAAAATTGATAAAGTATTTAAATTATTATTATTAACATTTATTATTGAATTTTTGTTGCCTTTCGTAATTAAAAATATAGAAAAAAATATTTTTAATCACTTTACAAAAGTAAAAAATGATCTTATAATTATTAGAAAAATCTTTAAACGTTCATTTAAAATAAAACATAGTTTATAATAATTTTTTGAAAATAATTAATAATTTATAATAATTTTTTAAGTTACCCCCCCTTTTTTTTTCTCTAGTTTTTCCTTTATTAATTTCCCTTAATGTCTCTATTTTTCTTCTGCCTCTAGGCTGATGACTTATATATATATATGGTTGTGTGTGTGTGTGTGTGTGTGTGTGTGTGTGTGTGTGTGTGTGTGTGTGTGTGTGTGTGTGTGTGTGTGTGTGTGTGTGTGTGTGTGTGGTGTGTGTGTGTGTGTGTGTGTGTGTGTGCTGGCTGCTAGTTACCTAATGTTTTGAAGAGATATCGCTGAGTAATCCTTTACTCGTCAGATCTTTTCAGTATGCACTCATTTTTTTTAGTACGTACATAAAAATATCACCCTAAATATTTCAGTGCAACATGAATGTTTGCTATGATGGATGGATGGATGGATGGATGGATGTCACTCACACCCACAGTCTTCGTACTATAAAGTCCCTATCTATCTCTGTATTTGTCTTTATGGTCAGAAAGAAGTGTGAGGGAGAGGTAGAATGAGAGAAAGTGCAATGCTGTGAGATGGAGAGAAAGGGTGATTGTGTGTGAGAGAGATGAGAGAGAGAGAGAGAGAGAGAGAGAGAGAGAAGGGAATGGAGCCTCTGCCGTCTTTATTATAAACGACTCCAGCGCTCGGAGGAACAGGGAATCATCAGTCTTCTCCAAATCCCAAAAACCACCTCCGTCTCTCGTTCTTTCTCCCCCACTAGTCCCAGTCTCTTATCCCTCAGCACCTTGTTTCTCGGTCGCTCTCTCCATTTACCTCTACCTTATCCGTTTTTCCTCTCTCTCTCTCCTTCCATTTCTTTATCTCTCTACCGTTCCTTTACCAGCGCCTCATTTCCGCAGCCTGATTTTCTCTCTCTCTCTCTCTCTCTCTCTCTCTCTGGTAAAATGCTGCGTTGTTGTTGTTTTTTTTTTCCCTTTCCTCATGCATAATCAAACGAGCATATCTGCGAACATACACAAACTGGATTTCGTCGGTCAGGAAGCTGTTTCGTTTGCTGCGCCGCTTCACCTGTGTTTTTGTCTGTTATTCGAACCGGACCATGTGACCAAATATCATCATAATGTGATTTTAACAATATCACCGCAGCCCACCCCGTTGGTACACTAACACCCGGCGTAACGAAAGAACGACGGGTCACGAAACCTCACGCCAGCACTTCCTGCTCCGCGTCTAACCTAAAGTATCGGGAAAACGATATATAAATGAAATAAATCCTGTTTATTCGGTAGGACGAGCCGAGGTAGCCACGCCGGAGGAGTTTCCTGCTTCGTCCCCACATGCTCCTCTGGGGAGGTGTTCCAATTTGCAATTTAGTGGTCTTGAATGAGGGCACTCGCTGCCGACGCTTTCCTTCATATCAAATCATATCAAAATGTTTATTTCAAAATGTTTGTTACATATCAAAATGTTTATTTATTTACAAAGTGTTTTCTCTTTTCAGGGAAATGAAGCAAGTTACCCCCTGGAGATGTGCTCGCATTGTGAGTATACAAAAGCATATATTTTTTCCACGTGCTTGCAAAATTCCACACTTTTTCATGGCTGGAAACTTTCCGTGGGAATTTACAGGAATGAATGGGAACTTATCAGGGAACTTAAGTGGAGTTGAATTTCGGGTTGACAAATAGGAATAAAGGACTGAATGCGATTTCAGGTTGAATTTCTACCTGCACATTCATCAGTGACATGCACACAGCACACTTATTGTACACTTATTTAGGCCACCCCCCATACGTTCACTGTGCGTTCCTCCATGACATAACACACATCAGTTCATTCATCTTCTACCGCTTTATCCGATCTTCCCTCGGGTCACGGGGAGTCTGTGTCTATCTCAGGCGTCTATGGGCATTAAGGCAGGATACACCCTGACTGGAATGCCAACCCATCACAGGACACACACACACACACACATTCATACACTAGGGACAATTTTCCAAGGTGCCAATCAACCTACCGTGCATGTTTTTGGACCGGGAGGAAACCGGAGAACCCGGAGAAAAACCCCCTGAGGCACGTGGAGAACATGCACAAACTCCACACACACATGGCAGAGACGGGAATCGAACCCGTATCCTGGTGGTGTGAAGCGAACGTGCTAACCACTAAGCCACCGTGCCTCCACATCAGTTCTTGAAAACATAAAATAATGTTTGAATGATGTCCATCTTGGCGAGTATTCACATAAATTACATAAATTATACTATTTAAATAAAAAAAAATCGTTTACGAAATGTCATTTAGTAAATCTATTAATTTACGCGTCATCTTATGACCAAACAAAATGTTGCTATTGGTTTGTATGGTGCAGATTATATATTGTATAAATCTAGGAATTTGTATGATGTTATATAAAATGATATAAAAGACAAATCTTCAGTGTACAGTGTGAAAATGTGCTTATTTCCCCAAACATTGATTCGAATCCAATACGTTATATCCAAAATATAAATTTCCATTTTGGAATATTTCCGAAATTCCCCAGATTAAGAGCCAATGTATTGGGAATTGCAGGACTCAAATCCATCTGCCATGGCAAAAGCTACATCGCCTCTACGTTTTTCCCCCCTTCGTGAACCACTTTTCAGAGCAAAAATGAGCTGTTACTATAGAAACAATAACGTCGATAAGTATCCGATCTAAGTGGACCATTCAGTGTCGTATTAGCTACATAGTCCCCCCTCTTCCGGCAATGGCACGGCGTTAGCTAACGATTAAAGTATAGAAACAGACCCGGGTGTGAACCTCTCGGATAGGTGTCAATTTTACGGCCGGTTTTAACGTAGGTGGAGTTTACGGGGGTCCTAAATCTAACCGAGTTACTCTGTTTACATCTGTGCACAATCTCTGGTCGGACGGAGCTCAAATGACAATTTTGTAGATTTGCGTGTGTGTGAGTGTAAGAGAGAGAGCAAGCGCTGATCCTAGACCAGTATGATAAACTGAGTGACGGAGGCGTGCTGCTGTAAATGCCTCCTGACTTCTAAAGGTCAGACATGAGGGGCAGCCTTGCTTATTTTTAGTGTGTGTGTGTGTGTGTGTGTGTGTGTGTGTGTTTGAGGGAGAGACCGAGATAGACAGAGACACGCAAATGTGTGTTTTATTAGTTTGCTGTTGTACTTGTGGTCTCTCGGGCAGTAATAAAAAGTGTGTGTGTGTTTGTGTGTGAGAGAGAGCATGCATTGAAGGTTTGTTGGAGTGTGCAGGTTAGCTGTGTGTGTGTGTGTGTGTGTGTGAGTGAGAGAGTGCATGCATTGAAGGTTTGTTGGAGTGTGCAGGTTAGCTGTGTGTGTGTGTGTGTGTGTGTGTGTGTGTGTGTGTGAGAGAGAGCATGCATTGAAGGTTTGTTGGAGTAAGTGTGCAGGTTAGCTGTGTGTGTGTGTGTGTGTGTGTGTGTGTGTGTGTGTGTGTGTGTGTGTGTGTGTGTGTGTGTGTGTGTGTGTGTGAGTGAGAGAGTGCATGCATTGAAGGTTTGTTGGTAGTGTGCAGGTTAGCTGTGTGTGTGTGTGTGAGTGTGTGTGTGTGAGTGAGAGAGTGCATGCATTGAAGGTTTGTTGGAGTGTGCAGGCTAGCTGTGTGTGTGTGTGTGTGTGTGAGTGAGTGAAGGTTTGTTGGAGTGTGCATGCATTGAAGTGTGGTTTGTGTGTGTAGCTGTGTGTGTGTGTGTGTGTGTGTGTGTGTGTGTGTGTGTGTGTGTGTGAGAGAGTGCATGCATTGAAGGTTTGTTGGAGTGTGCAGGTTAGCTGTGTATGTGTGTGTGTGTGAGTGAGTGAGAGAGTGCATGCATTGAAGGGTTTGTTGGAGTGTGCAGGTTAGCTGTGTGTGTGTGTGTGTGTGTGTGTGTGTGTGTGTGTGTGAGTGTGTGAGAGTGCATGCATTGAAGGTTTGTTGGAGTGTGTTAGCAGGTTAGCTTTGTGTGTGTGTGTGTGTGTGTGTGTGTGTGTGTGTGTGTGTGTGTGAGGTGTGTGGTGACTGTGTGGTGTGACGTGAAAGAGTGCATGCATTGAAGGTTTGTTTGGATTGAGGTTAGCGTGTTATGTGTGTGTGTGTGGTTTGTTGGAGTGTGCAGGTTATGTGTGTGTGTGTGTGTGTGTGTGTGTGAGCTGTGTGTGTGTGTGTGTGTGTGAGTGAGAGAGTGCATGCATTGAAGGTTTGTGTGTTGGAGTGTGCAGTAGTGTGCTGTGTGTGTGTGTGTGTGTGTGTGTGTGTGTGTGTGTGAGTGAGAGAGTGCATGCATTGAAGGTTTGTTGGAGTGTGCAGGTTAGCTGTGTGTGTGTGTGTGTGTGTGTGTGTGTGTGTGTGAGTGTGTGGTTGTGTGTGTGTGTGTGTGTGTGTGTGTGTGTGTGTGTGTGTGAGAGAGTGCATGCATTGAAGGTTTGTTGGAGTGTGCAGGTTAGCTGTGTAGGTGTGTGTGTGTGTGAGTGAGAGAAAGAGTGCATGCATTGAAGGTTTGTTGGAGTGTGCAGGTTAGCGTGTGGTTGTGTGTGTGTGTGTGTGTGTGTGTGTGTGTGTGTGTGTGTGTGAGTGTGTGTGTTGTGAGTGGTGTGTGAGTGTGTGTGTGTGAGTGAAAGAGAGCATGCATTGAGGGTTTGTTGGAGTGTGCAGGTTAGCTGTGTGTGTGTGTGTGTGTGTGTGTGTGTGAGAGAGCATGCATTGAGGGTTTGTGGAGTGTGAGGGTGTGTGTGTGTGTGTGAGTGAGAGAGTGCATGCATTGAAGGTTTGTTGGAGTTGTGCAGGTTAGCTGTGTGTGTGTGTGTATTTATGTGTGTGTGTGTGTGTGTGTGTGTGTGTGTGTGTGTGTGTGTATACTACCCACATTCCCATTAGTCCTGAACTACACTACCCATGATCCCCATTTTGTTCATAAAACATCTCCATAGCAACTGGATCAAACTGGTCCGTCTCGCTCACACATTCACTATTTCGTTCTTTCCATTCCTCGCACCGTTTCTTTCTATCGCTTTCTCCTTTCCTTTCTTTTCTTTTATCTGTCCGTCTCTTTCGGTCCTCTGTTTCACTTTATAATAATAATCTCTGTCTGTCTGTCATTCTCTTCCTCTCTCTCTCTCTCTCTCTCTCTCTCTCTCTCTCTCTCTTGTCTCTCTATTTCCGTCCCTTTCTTTGTCTGTCTTTCTCACTGTTTGTCTCATTATTTCCCTCTCACTATCTCTCTGTCTTCCTTTCTTTTTTCCTCTCACTCTTTCTTTCTTCGTCTCTCTATTTCCCTCTCTCACTATTTCTGTCTGCCTCTTTCCATTTCTTTCTTTTGTTTCTCATTATTTACCCCTTTCACATCTCCCTTTCTTTCTTTCATTTTCTCTCTCTCTCTCTCTTTCTTTGTTTCTTTCTCATTCATTTTCTCACTATTTGTCTGTCCCTCTCACTTTCTCTCTCTCGCTCTCTATCTCTATCTCATTATTTATGTCTGTCACTATTTCCCCGTTTGTCAGTTTTTCAATCCACACTATATTTCTCTCCCTAGCTCTGCCCCTCTCTCTCTCTCCCTCTCGAGAGCGGTCTGGTCTCTCCATCACCTCGTTCACGTCGTCTCTCGTGTTCGCCGCGTCTCCTCTCTCTCTCTCCGACGCAGGCCAGTGTAATTAACGGCGCATCACGTTAACGGAGCGTTTTCAAGCCGGCCGGTGTGAAACTGAGCCACCTGTTGGTCAGCCGGGCGCTTAGCAACCGTAATGGCATCCCATAATCCCTCTGCAATTATCAGCTCCGGCCTCGGAGCTGTGACGGCGTTCCTGCGAGGGAGCGTCAGCTGTCTGTCCGGGAGTCTCCAGCATTCCCAGCGCACAGAGCTCTTGACAGCCGAATACCTACGGGGGGGAGTGGTGTGTGTGTGTGTGTGTGTGTGTTGTGTGTGTGTGTGTGTGTGTGTGTGAGTGTGTGTGTGAGGAAGAGCGAGTGCTGTTATGAAAGCTACGTGAAGTATCATGTCTCTGTTAGACGAGTAACACCTCCACACACACACACACACACACACACAAAGTCATGCATGAGAAAACACACACACACACACACACACTGTCTCTTTGGTCCTGATTTGACATGGGTTTTTCTTGTTGCTAGGGGCAACAGTGAGGCATTTCCCAAGACCCAACGATATATATTTTATTAAAGGGGGGGGGGGGTTCACAAGTTTTTTGAAAGTATAATATATACAGTTAATATGAGGTATAAACACTAGAATTTTTAGAAGCCATTCAATAAATACTAAATAAATAATATTAAATATTAAAATAAAAAATGTTCAATAATACATTTTAAGACGAGTTACAATGTTTAACGGTGACGAAATACCGAAACACACTCGACAGGTTTAATCAGAAGATGTACTGTATTTATGTGATAGTGATAAAAAAATAATACATTTGATAAGAATTCATATTTAACAATTATTCATGGTTTTCTGAAAGGATTTTAAAGATAAAAAAAAAATAAAGGTTAAATAAAATCTATGGGCATTAAGGCAGGATACACCCTGGATGGAATGTCAACCAATCACAGGACACACATTCATACACTAGGGACAATTTTTCCAAGGTGCCAATCAACCTACCGTGCGTGTTTTTGGACCGGGGAGGAAACCGGAGAACCCGGAGAAAAAAAAAGGGAGGAAACAACCGGAGAACCCGGAGAAAAACCCCCTGAGGCAACATGCAAACTCCACACACACATGGCCGAGACGGGAATCGAACCCCGGACCCTGGCGGTGTGAAGCGAACGTGCTAACCACTAAACCTGTACAACAAATGTACAACCTGTACAATAAATGTCATTTATTTATTTATTTAAGTCGTTTTATTGCAGACATTTTTGCAGACACCTGACTCTATTTGCTTCTTTATAGAAATCCTAATCGTCAAACGACGAGAATATAATAATGAGTTTAATTAAACAGGTAGTTTCCCATGGCTTATTATTATACCTGGGCACTGTGGAGGAACTTTTTGAACGCAGTATATTTGCACTGAACGCACTGTATTGCATTACAGCACAATGGAATTGTTTCTTCGCATATCCCAGTTGGAGAGGGCAGAGCAATGAGGGTTTTAAGGGCCTTGCTCAATCGGTGATATCGGGGCTCGAACCCCCTGACCTTCCGATCCGTAGCCCATCTCCTTAATCAACTGAGCAACACGCAGGAGGTCTCAGCATCAGACATTCCTCCCAAAAGGGTTGGAGCAGGAGATCATCATCATCCAACCCATGGAAAACAGATCTTCATGGAGCTTGTTTTGTGCACAGGGGCTTTGTTGTTGAGTTCAAGAGACCTATATACCCATTGTATACATCTATACATTGTACCTATAACATGTGGGTGTCCCAATACTTATATATACACACACCGGACAATTCAATTATCGCCGCAAAGCCGCGTGTGTCCTGTAGTGGGTGCTGTTTCACCGGGATGTGTAGGCGTTGGTGGTATTGGGGTCAGTCCCTGGTTTATAAATAGTTAATGAAAAGTTACATCACTGTGCTGCTCATTGAGCATAGGAGACAAAGGAAGGCTACATGCAGGAATTGTACACTCGGATCTTCTAAGAGCCGTCTGGATATTTATGTATTGTCGAAACACAGACCTGCTACATTAACACCTTTGAAGACGGTCCTTGTGTACACACGCACACACACACATGCATACACCCACTCAAACAAACCTGCTCACCCACACACTCATATGAAGAGCTTTTATTTTGCATGTAGTCTTTACACACACACACACACATACAGATTAATACCTGTTTTATATGCATACTGCAAAAGTCTTTAAGAAGGACTACGTGTGAAATACCACGTGTTTAAAATGTACATTGTGTAATTTAACATGTTATTAATTATGCATTTAATACAAATTAAAGTTTTATGCTGTATTGTTTTAAGCGCACACAGTAGCGTCATTCACTACTCAGGTAGGTTTAAAAAGACTTCTGTAGACGCTGATCAAGCTTTTTACTCGCATAAATTGTAAAAGTACATTCGCTTATGTCCCGCATTCCCACCTGCAGGCGTAAATGCCTAACGGGGGTGGTGGGGGCAGGTGTGGGTCTTCTTCTCGGCAGTGTGGCCCCTGAGCCAAAAAATGTGCCCATTCTTGCTTCACATTTACATTTGTGGCATTTTGGCCGACGCCCTTATCCAGAGCGACTTACAACTGAGCAGTTGATGGTTAAGGGCCTTGCTCAGTGGTGCTGGGATTTGAACCTGCGATCTTCCGGTTCGTAGGCAAACACCTCAACCACTGAGCCACCACCTCCCTATAGGACTATGCACATTTAGACTCATTTTACAGCGGGCCTTTGGCTTGTTGAACGTCTGAAGTCGCCGAACCATTTCCACGAGGCTGATGAAACCGCGCCCCTCTTTGAAACGAGCTCTTCGGATTGGTTGGAGCTCGCCGCCATGTTGTATTCGGTATTTCGCAAGCACGGGGGCGGGAGGAGAAGAACAAATATACACTTGAAATCTAGTGGAGCATCATCTCAGAGGAGTGGAAGAAAGTATAAGAGCACATTAAACGTGGAGCGCGAAGCTAAAAAAAGTGCATACTAGTCTCTCACACAGGCTTCCACATACTTTTGGCAATATAGTGTATGTTTGACAGTATGCAGTATACAGACCTACTAAAGGCTCAGATAACGCCTGGCATCTCATTTTCTCGTTCAGGTGAAACGTAAACGTCATTTCTGTGCGTTATTGGTTATCGGGGCTTTCTCACGCGTTATTAAGAGACACCCCTAATAGTACAGTGCTTTTAATGTGTGGACTGGCTACTAAAGGTGTGTGTGTGTGTGTCCATCTCGTATGTGTGGGAAGCTTAACAAGCCTGTTGTGGGGGCGGTGACGCGGTTTCAGCTTTAGGCTAGTAATGTGCTCACTTCCTACAGAGATATGGCTGCTGCTACCAGGCAGAAAGCGGGTAAGATCACACAGTAGGCCTGAGAGAGGCTTGGAGCTTGTGCGCGTGTAATGGGATCGTATGGTTTCCAGCTACCGTATTATTATCATTGTTATTTTATCCATTGGGTATTGTCACTCTCCATTTTCTGCCTCTTCCCCTTTAGTTCAGGAGATAATTTAGTATTTGTGTGCCCGATGAATAATGCGCGAGCGATAACTGTACAATCTGTGAAAACGCCACTGATGAAAGCCAAGCGTATCTGGCTGTAATAGCAGTGGCCCCGGTGTAGGTGTACGTATCCCAGTGAGACGCTTTTAATGATGCGCTTGTTTATCTCGGCGCTTTAAAAAGGTTACACAAGTGCGCCATACTCCTGACGAGTATAAATCAATATTTGTCTTGTGATATTCATGCAATAAAACTCTCTCTCTTTGTTTATTTCAGTCGATGCTGACGAGATCAAGAGACTAGGAAAGAGGTTTAAGAAACTCGACCTGGACAACTCGGGATCTCTGAGCGTGGAAGAGTTCATGTCATTGCCCGAGCTGCAGCAGAACCCGCTGGTCCAACGAGTCATCGACATATTCGACACGGACGGGAACGGCGAGGTGGACTTCAAAGGTGACGTGTGTTGTTTGTTGTTGTTGTTCACAACCCAGATGATCATCTTTAGTCCATAAACTGATGTTGATCAGACAAACTACTCATAATGGTCTATTTTTAGCATTAAATATAATTCACCACTAGGTGGCGCCACCAGGATTTTAGAACACATGGCTTTTAATTATACTATTGTGTAAACCGGATTAACCTCCACTCTTCTGGGAAGATGTTCCACTGGATTTTATGGAGATTGGTGATCGTTCAGGGGGTTCTGTCGGGTTCTGACGTAGGTGAGGAGGCCCGGGATGGAGCAGCAGATCTTCCAAACCATATTTTCATGAAGCTGGCTTTGTGTACAGAGGCATTGTGATGCTGGACTTTTTTTTAGCTGTGTGCTTCCATGTTGAAGAACCACATGTGGTTGTGGGGGGAAAAAAAAAAAAAAAAAAAAAAAAAAAAAAAAAAAAGGGTCAGGTGTCCCAATACTTTTGAAACTTGTATGCAGGTGAAAAGACTTTTTAAGCCCCGCCCACCCTCAAATCATTCCTTCATTCATTCATCTTCTACCGTTTTATCCGATCTTCCCTCGGGTCACGGGGAGTCTGTGTCTATCTCAGGCGTCTATGGGCATTAAGGCAGGATACACCCTGGATGGAATGCCAACCCATCACAGTATACACACACACACACACACACACACTAGGGACAATTTTCCAAGGTACCAATCAACCTACCGTGCATGTTTTTGGACCGGGGGAGGAACCCGGAGAAAAACCCCCTGAGGCACGGGGAGAACATGCACAAACTCCACACACACATGGCCGAGACGGGAATCGAACCCGGACCCTGGCGGTGTGAAGCGAACGTGCTCACCACTAAGCCACCGTGCACCCCTACCCTCGAACCAATTGCCAATTATTAACTGTGTTTTTATTTCCCAACTCATCTGCTGTCTTCTTTCCTCTTTCTCTTCCCAGAGTTCATCGAGGGCGTGTCCCAGTTCAGCGTCAAAGGTGACAAGGAGCAGAAACTGCGCTGTGAGTGGAAATTTTATTAAATTAATTCATTTATACATGTTTAGAATAGAATAGATTTGTTGTTTATTCCAAGATTATTGGATTCTGAACCGGAAGATTACAGGTTCAAATCCCACCACCCAGCTGCCACTAGTGGGCCCTTGAGCAAGGCCCTCAATTGCTAAGTTGTAAGTCCCACTGGATAAGTACATACCAAACAGCATTTACATTACATTTACAGTATTTGGCAGACGCCCTTATCCAGAGCGACTTGCAATTGAGGGGTTAAAGGATAAGGGCCTTGCTCAAGGGCCCACTAGTGGTAGCTTGGTGGTGGTGGGGTTTTGAACCTGTGATCTTCTGCTCCAGAGTCCAACACCTTAACCACTGGGATACACACCTCGCCATACCATACCAAAGAAAATGTACGCTGGTATGAATGAGGGTACAGTATAGTACTATATACACCTTTACCTTTACATTCTTTTATTACGGGGAAGTGTTTTTGTCTCTTTGTTGCGAGGCAACACAACAAGTAAACGCCACAAATGTATTGTATATTTGATATAATTGCGTGCTTCGGATTTACACCATGTGTTGGGACAACTTTTATTGTATTTAAGGCGCCTTTGCCTCGGACCTATTAAAATATTCCGAAATCTCGGTGAACATCTTCCCAGCAGAGTGGCATTTATGTGGGATTTTAAAAAAAGAAAACACACACAATCTGTGCTCACATGTATTTTTAGCCAGTACAGATGTATAGAAATGATTAACGTGCTTCACGCGCAGTTGCGTTCCGGATCTACGACATGGACAAGGACGGTTACATATCCAACGGCGAGCTGTTCCAGGTGCTCAAGATGATGGTGGGCAACAACCTGAAAGACACGCAGCTGCAGCAGATCGTCGACAAGACCATCATCAACGCCGACAAGGACGGAGACGGCAGGATATCCTTCGAGGAGTTCTGTGCGGTCAGTGACGCGGTTCGATTTTAATTAGTGGGGGGGGGGGGGGGGGGGGGGGTTAATTGCTATTAGGGCTGTTTAAAAATAAATAAATAAATAAATAAAAAGCTACTATGTAACCTAAACGCATCACCAGTTTATATGGAAAGCAACTAAAAGCGGAACATAATTCTTAAAGGAGCCATGTACCGTATTTCACAATGAACACAACTACTAAAAAATGAGCGTTGGAATGAACGAATAATTTTAATATTAAAAGATTAATTTCCAGAGTAAAATTTATATTTTCAGTGAATTTCTCTAATAGTAATAAATAAATAATTTGTCGTCGTTGTTGTTGTTGTTGTTGTTATTATTTTTCAATAGTAATAATAAATCAATAATTTTGGTAAAGGAAGAGACTTTGAGTGGAATGTATATAATTATAACGTCTATTACAGTTAGTTACAGTATTAGAAACAAAGTAGTCATTTATGGTACATTGAAAACATGTGATTAATCACAATTACAAAGTTGAATCTATTGACAGCCCTTTTATGACAGCCCATTTATGTATATATATATATATATATATATATATATATATATATATATATATATATATATATATGAATATAATGTGTGTGTGGTGTGTGTATATATAATAGATATATATATATAAATAATATAAAGATATATAATATATATATATATATATATATATATATATACACTCATCTTATTTATGATCGTGCTCTTCATTATATCATCCTTAAATATAAAATATCCTCCTTGTGTCCTCCAGGTGGTCGGCGGTTTAGACATTCACAAAAAGATGGTGGTGGACGTGTGAACGGATGGACGACCCCCGTCAACAAAAAGCCTCTCTTCTTTCTTTCTCTCTCTCTCTCTCTCGCTCTTTCGTTTCAATCACTCCTCCATCTCCTTCCTTTTGTTCTCCCTGCGTTCTCCTCCGTACCTGATAATCGGCTTGCCGTGTCCGGCTATATAAGCGCTCCTCTGATCTCTCTCTCTCTCTCTCTCTCTCTTTAATTCCTTTTATGACTTTACACAATTATTTTGCTTTGTGTTTCTCCCTCCACACTCCCTCACACACAAACACACACACACACCCCGATGTCTCTTCAAGACGCCATTCATCAAGTGTTATCGAGCACTGCGACGATGATGTCGTTCCTTATGACGTGCAGCAGGAGGAACGGCTTTCAGACACTGGGCAAGCATTTCAGTTTGGTGGAGAAAAAGTGTGTGTGAAGAGGAAAAGGAAGAGTGGTGTGTGTGTGTGTGTGTTTTCTTATTCATGTTTTTGAAGGGGGGTATTTTTTTTTTAATATATATATAATCTATATATTTTTTTGGTCTTTTTTTTTTTTTTTTTTAATGAGGACGAAGTTTGTCCGGCCGTCCCGATCCGGTGTACTTTTGATCACAACAGCGCGCAGATAAGAGCATGAAGTGCCAATCAAATCTATACCTCATTCAGATATAGATTATAGATAGATATATATAATATATATATATATATATATATATATATATTATATATATAATGTGTGTGTGTGTGATTTATTGTTAAATGAAATGTAAAATAGAAATATGGAGAATATGTACGGAAATCATTTTGAAAGAAAAACACACACTATCCTTTTTTATTATTTATTTTTTATTTTATTTTATTACATTTTTTGGGTGTTTTTGTTTCCCGCTTCCAAACATGTGGAATATTATGTTATATTAATGAGACGCGTGTCTTTGTGTGTGTGCGCGCGAGAGAGAGACGTTTATATTAATAAGGTGTTTGGTTAGAGCTCCCCCCGGTGCAGATTATGATAAATGCGACCTATTAAATTTAATTTCATTAGAATATAAATAGATATGTATTTATACGTTTTTGGGTTTTTTTTCTGCAGAGAAAGAGTTTCAAGCCGATGCACACGCGTGATAAAACAGTGCCATCTGCGTCCTAATTATTGTATGTTGCGTCAGGACAGAAAATTCACGTGGAGATTTACGATATTTTTTTCCCTCCTTTTTTATAACGTATGTATCGGAACGGACCAGAGCGTTACGACCCCCGTTTCAGTCCACGCAAGTCCTCCGGGCTGATGTTCGCTATTAAAAGGAGGAGGAGCCCTGGATATGTTTCGATCTACATGTCGTTATAGATATAATCGTTAAGCATAACTCCGTTTAACGTTACGTAACGATACCAACTATGATTAGGATTACGATGCTGGAAAAGAAATAATTATTTACGTTTCTACAAAGCACTGGCGGTTAGCTTAGCTGCTGTATGCGTTTTAGTGATGACCGTCATCTTCAAAATGACCACCAGGGTGCGCTCTCGCTCTTTTTATCTCTCTCTCTAATTATCTACTGTATTTTTTTTTTGTTGTTGTTATTGTTTTTTGTTGTTTGTCCCCCCCCATCCCTCCCCTCCCCCCAATCTACTCTCTGCACGACTTGCGTTTATTTCCCCCCCCATCCCAACACTGATATACAAAAGGCCTTTAACGGTCTGGTGATGTGCTTTGCATGAAACGGACGCGTGTCTATCTTTTTTTTTTTTTCTGTGCATGTAGGTTCGACTTGTGGGGGCAAAAAAAAAAGAAAGGAAAAAAAAAACAATCCTCTTGTTTACATAATATGAGAATTAATATTATATGAATGACAGTTGCATATATATTAATGGATGTTGCCAAACTTTTTTGGTAAATGTTTTAAATAAATATGGGGGGGTGAAAAAACTAAACGCGACTACATCACGTGTCCGTATTTCTTATAACGACGAGACGAATAGAAGAATTATCCGGACTCGCATTACACAAACCGTCCACACGGGGGCGCTGTGGAAACCGGTTTTTATTTTGTTTGTTTGTTTGTTTTCTTTTTTTTTTCTTCCCCCAGTTCCTGATGTTTTTGTACAGACTTTTGTTATGGACATGTGTTTGTTAGTTAGTTGCTTCTTTTGCTTTTGATTTCAGTGCTTTCTATAACTTTGTGTTGGGGGTTTGGTCAAGTTTGTTACCGCGTACGATATCGGGTGTTACGGTGGTGGGGTTTTTCGAGTGGGCGGTGTTTTGGGGGAGGAGTTTTAATAGAGGGAGGGTTTCAGATATTTCAGTCTTAGTATTTTTTTGTTTGTTTGTTTTTGTTGATTAAAATGTTTGTTTGGGCCTCTTCATCTCTGCATGCTGCATCATATGCTGTGGGAACCATTGAAATGCCACTCATGACAATAAAAAAAATAAAACATTTGAAACTCGTAAGGAACAAAAGCCTGCTTTTCGTTATTTTTCTTTTTTTAATATTTTCTCGTTCTCCCCGTGCCTCAGGGGGTTTTTCTCCGGGTTCTCCGGTTTCCTCCCCCCCGGTCCAAAAACATACACAATAGGTAGATTGGCACCTTGGAAAATTGTCCCTAGTGTATGAATGTGTGTGTGAATGTGAGTGTGTGTGTGCTGTGATGGGTTGGCATTCCATCCAGGGTGTATCCTGCCTTAATGCCCATAGACGCCTGAGATAGACACAGACTCCCCGTGACCCGAGGGAAGATCGGATAAAACGCTAGAAGATGAACTAACGAATGAATATTTTCTTATACATTAAAAAAAACTTTTCAACTGCGTTCTTATCACTAGTGACTTTTCTTGCCATGACAACTTGATATTGTGACAAACATAAGCATATTAACAATAAGCCTACTTTATATTCCGTTATTTTTGTCAGGTTGTTGTAAAAACGGGTTGTTTTTACGTTGAAATCGTAAGAAAGTCTTGATAAAAAGAAAACAACAATGTTTACAGCATTAAGTCTTGATAAAGTGACTCGTGTCAGAATCATGTATAACGCCATACCATTGTGTCGTTACAAATCTCCACCAGCAGATGGCGACAGAACATCAGTTAGAACTCCGAGTCTTTCCTTGGATTAGTAGTTAGCACGTTCGCCTCACACCGCCAGGGTCCGGGTTCGATTCCCGTCTCGGCCATGTGTGTGTGGAGTTTGTGCATGTTCTCCCCGTGCCTCAGGGGGTTTTTTTCTCCGGGTTCTCCAGGTTTCCTCCCCCGGTCCAAAAACATGCACGGTAGGTTGATTGACACCTTGGAAAATTGTCCCTAGTGTATGAATGTGTGTGTGTGTGTGTGTGTGTGTGTGTGTGTGTCATGTGATGGGTTGGCATTCCATCCAGGGTGTAT
>JACRUU010000022.1:13335642-13340642 GCA_030449085.1 Kryptopterus vitreolus
TTTTAAGCCTCTTTTAAGATTCTCTTGCGGCTCGTTTGAAGGGAATCGGACTCGATCTAAAGCAGTTCTTTAAGGCTGCACTGGATAATTTATACTCTAATCAGGAAACTTTCTGTCGTTTATTTTGGGTTTACATTTAAAATAAACAAAAATTCTAAATAAAATAATCAAAACAATCTAAAGTTTTTAGATTTAATGCTATACGTATTATTCCGTCACCAGACCGTGTTTTTTTTTTTTACACTAGTATTACATTTGATTTATTAAAGATTTCTTTTTCCTGAACACTCAGTGACAAACTGCTGGAATTGGAGACTCCTTACCAAAAAAAACAAACCCCTGAAAAGTACGTCTGCTTGCAAAGTTTGTACGAGTGAACGTTACTATAGAAACAATAATGTGGAATATTACACTATGATTGTTATGAATGGGGGGGGGTACCAGGTGAATGAATACCAGGTTTTGCCCTGGTATTGCCAAGCTGCCACTCTTGAGCAAGGCTTGTGTAACCATTTGTGCTCCAGGGGGCGCTGTATCATGGCTGTAATGTAATGTAATGTGACAAATAGAGACTGTCTACTCTTGAACGTGTTGATATAAACCCGCGATGACTTCTGACCAATCAGAACAGACGTATTCTGACTAGAATACATCGCTGAATTCTCCACGATCCGAGATACAAGGCAAAAGTATTTTCACCTCGGACATGTGATTTTTTGTGTGTGTGTGTGGGGGTGGTTTAGTGGTTAGCACGTTCGCCGCACACCGCCAGGGTCCGGGTTCGATTCCCGTCTCGGCCATGTGTGTGTGGAGTTTGCATGTTCTCCCGGTGTCTCAGGAGGTTTCTCTCCGGTTTCCTCCCCCGGTCCAAAAACATGCACGGTAGGTTGATTGGCACCTTGGAAAATTGTCCCTAGTGTATGAATGTGTGTGTGTGTGTGTGTGTGAGTGTGTGTGTGTTTGTGTGATGGGTTGGCATTCCATCCAGGGTGTATCCTGCCTTAATGCACATAGACGCCTGAGATAGACACAGACTCCCCGTGACCCGAGGGAAGATCGTATAAAGCG
Organism: Kryptopterus vitreolus; assembly: GCA_030449085.1. NCBI lineage: Eukaryota > Metazoa > Chordata > Actinopteri > Siluriformes > Siluridae > Kryptopterus > Kryptopterus vitreolus. Next base: position 13,336,711 of record JACRUU010000022.1, read on the forward strand.
GTAGAAGATGAATGAAATGAATGAATGAAACCCCCCCCACCCAAAAAAAAAACAAAACCTAATGCAATGCTTAGGAGTGCAGGACCGTTCAATCAACTAGCTTTTAGTTATATATAGTTATATATAGTTATATATATATATACATATACTGTGCAAAAGTTTTAGGCAGGTGTGGAAAAAATGGTGTAAACAAAGAATGCTTTCAGAAATATAATGATTGTTTATTGTTGTCAATGTAGAAAATGCAAAATCAGCGAACAAAAGAAATAAATGAAATCAATATTTGTTGTGAGTGACGTTTATAAGAAGTAGAAGTAGTGGAAGTGATGGCACCCCCCCCCCCCCCCCCCCACAGAGCCCTGATCTCTACATCATGGAGTGTGTGTGGGATTTACATGAAGAGACAGAAGGATGTGAGAACGTCTCCATCCACAGAAGATCTGTGTTTACTTCTCCAAGATGGAACAAACAACCAGCCGAGTTCCTTCATAAACACTGTGTGTAAGTGTACATAGAAGTGTTACTGCTGTTTTAGAAGGTAAAATGTGTTCACAACAAATATTGATTCTCTTTTTTCTTCATTCACTGCATTTCATTCATTGGATGAAAGTAAATAATAAACACTAACATTTTTGAAAGCATTATTTGTTTACAGCATTTTTATACAGTACTATATATATATATTCTTCTTCTACCGCTTTATCCGATCTTCCCTCGGGTCACGGGGAGTCTGTGTCTATCTCAGGCGTCTATGGGCATTAAGGCAGGATACACCCTGGATGGAATGCCAACCCATCGCAGGGCACACTCACACACAACTCACACACACATTCATACACTAGGGACAATTTTCCAAGGTGTCAATCAACCTACCGTGCATGTTTTTGGACCGGGGGAGGAAACCAGAGAACCCGGAGAAAAAACCCCTGAGGCACGGGGAGAACATGCAAACTCCACACACACATGGCCGAGACGGGAATCGAACCCGGACCCTGGCGGTGTGAGGCGAACGTGCTAACCACTAAACCACAGTGCCTGTATATATATATATATATATATAAATAAATATACACAAACACATTGTATTTACTTTGTCATTTCCTTCATCTTTGAAGAAAACAGTCGTAACCTCACAGGCTTGGATTTGCAAATTCGCAGTCAAATCACGACATCGCTGTATTTGTTGGCGATTTGCATAAAATTGCAGTAGAAACGTTGCGAGACGGAGGCGGTTGAGGTCAATCCCTCGCTCTCCATTCTCACCCATAACCCTTGAGAACCAGCGATGTACTTTTGAAGTGTTATAACTGCGTGGCGTTGCTGAGGGGAGGATGATACGGCGGCGTTATGTAGGAGGCGCGCGCGAGGCACGGTGCCATGCAGACGGATGAACTGACGACACGTCATGGCCGCAGGGGGAACGCGAGTGTGTGGTTTTATTTGTTTTGTTTGGTTTTTTCTTTCTACAGTTACCTCGGTGAAGCCTGATAACAGCGGGGAGTCGTCTTTCAGGTGTGCTGCAGTCACACAGGTGTCAGTGAGCTCAGGAGTGAGACCGCCCGGCGCGCTCTATCTCACCTGAATCTACCTCGGCTCTGGTCACGTCACTCCAGGCCTGAGAGTGTTACGTTACCGAACGCTTCTATACCGAAGCTTACGGTTGATTATGTGAATGTGGGCGTGGTCTGTGTGTCAGTAGAGGCGAAAGGGCGTGGCCTCCGAGCACTGTTTAGATCAAACAAGCCTATGGAAGGAGGGTGTGGCCTCTGTATCTTAGAGTCTCAATGAAGGAGGCGTGGCCTCCGTGGCCATCTCGGTGATGAAGCTGGGGTCAGCCGTGATACAGCGCCCCCTGGAGGACAGAGGCTTACGTGCCATGTTCAAGGCTGTGGCAGCTTGGCGATACCGGGGCTAGCCCAGCGCCTTAACCCTGAGCCACACCCCCGCCTCTGCCTGCCATACCTACTGAAGGAGGCGTGGCTTGTGTCAAACAAAGAGTGGGACCTGTTTGAGAAACCTTGAGAAAGGGGTGTGTCCTCTGTGAGCATCTGAGTGAAGGAGGCGTGACTAGGTACACCTTACTGAAGGTGTGGCCTCTGTGTCAGCCTTTTTTTTTTTCCTTTAATGGAGGGGGCGGGGCTTGTCAAGTAAACATAAAGAAGGAGGCATGACCTCCATGACCATCTCCATGAAGGAGATGTGGCCTCAGTGTCAATCATACATACTCAAGGAGGCATGGCCTCCGTGTCAGACAATCTTATTGTGAGGGGGAGGGATCTAGAGAAAGGGGCGTGGCCTCTGATCATCTGCATAAATTTTTGGGATAGGAAAAAAAATCGCCCTCGGTGCATGTCGATTAGGGATACGCTGCATTCTAGTGGCGGAGATGGGCACAAATGCTTGCATTCCAACCTAGTGGGGGGTGGGTTTTGCCGGGGTAATGCTTTCACTACGCGGGAATGCATGTTCAACATAGCGGGGTTGGGGGGGGGGGGGGGGTCTTCTTGGCGACGACTTTGTCGTGACGTTAAATGAACTGATCATTTTAATAGAAGGGAAATTAAATATTAGTATTAAAAAAAAAAAGTTACCCACTATGAATAAACGTATACTTTTACTTCTCTTTTCATCTGTAGCACAAACAAAAATAAAACAATACACATTTAGAAAGCAAGCTGCGGGACAACCCGCACAATAACCGTCTGAAAGTGCCCGCGTGACGGATGTGCTGCGGAATTCCGGAGTGGATTTGAGATGTCCGCTCATCTGAGGAGCCCCTGCTGAGGCTCAGCTGTTCCGAGATTCAGCTCGGACCGTGAGAAATCGTTCCACTCCAAACAGGGTCAGAATTTAATGCTGGGATCGTTAAGCGGTTTTGGACTTGCCACCTTTAGCGGGTCAGGGTCGCGCTCACGCGGCGTTCTGATTGGCCAGCAATCGGAGTCTCCGCCTCTCCATGGCCTGCTGCTTTTTCTTCTCGATCTCAGCGTCGCTGCACCTCGTCACCGTCGCGTCTGTATAAAATCGCAGACCACGTGACGGAGTTAAACGTCGAACATATATAATCGTATTCTGCTCTTATTTAATGATGTCATTTCAGTGTGCTGCACTCACTGTGAAATGTGAACCCCGTCTGTCCTTTCTGCACTTATTTATTTAGGTTTATTGATGTTTTTAAAGCATTATCTGATGTTCTGTATATTTCATGGCTTTACTGTATGAATGTCAACAATTGCTCAAATCTTTCCACATATAATATAAATTAGCATCTTTTAAAATACACGTGTAAACCTAAAACGGGTGCCAACACTAATGGCTTGTAGGACGACCGTACCTTTGGAAGCATGTGGCTTTGTGAACCGATCGTCTTGAATTCCGCGATATGATTGGACGGCGGTTGGCGCGGCGCTCTGTCTAGATGCGCTACGAGCGGGACTTCCTGTTCCGCTAGCGCTTTTAACGCGGTTAAATTTATACCTACTGGTCCTGCTGTCTGTTTGTTCGCCACTGGGTGGCGCTGGATTTCGAGCGGGCTGAAGAAAGGCGCGGTTGGCCGTGGTGGGCTGCCTGCCCTGCAGTGTTGGGTTTGATAGGGACGCATTCGGGGGGCGTTCGGACATGACCTCCTCCGCCTTCTCGCAGGCTTCCGAGAACAAGGCGTCGTCGTCGTCGTCCCAGATGTCGTCCGAGGCGAAGATGGAATCCAGGTCCTCGGATGCGAGGTCGGTGAGGACGTCGTCCTCTAGGGGCCCGTGTGTTTTCTCCTTCAGAGTAGGGCCGGCGAGAATGGTGGACGAGTGAAGAGGTCTCGGAGGGTGCGATCTGGAAAGGGAAGAACTCGGAGCCGTGGGTTGAACCTTCCACGGCTGGATCTCCGCTGGTTTCGTGGGTTGGGAAGCGGTTTTAGAGACACCATTGGCGGGAGGGAGAAC
>JACRUU010000022.1:13350642-13363142 GCA_030449085.1 Kryptopterus vitreolus
TTCAACGGATTTGGATTCGAACGATTCATTCATTCATTCATCTTTTACCACTTTATCCGATCTTCCCTCGGGTCACGGGGAGTCTGTGTCTATCTCAGGCGTCTATGGGCATTAAGGCAGGATACACCCTGGATGGAATACCAACCCATCACAGGACACACACACACACACACACATTCATACACTAGGGATAATTTTCCAAGGTGCCAATCAACCTACCGTGCATGTTTTTGGACCGGGGGAGGAAACCGGAGCACCCGGAGAAAAACCCCCTGAGGCATGGGGAGAACATGCAAACTCCACACAGCCGAGACGGGAATCGAACCCGGACCCTGGCGGTGTGAGGCGAACGTGCTAACCACTAAACCACCGTGCCCTGGATTTGAACGATGCCAATCTGAAAGAATTTCTTGAAACGTTTTTTTCTTAGAATGTTAACTTAAAGTGCCACCTAGTGGACAAATGTAATCACTTACTTTAACACTACTTATTACATTTTGAATGGCGTCATTTGTAAACTACAATCTATTACATTTCCAACGTAACCTTCATCCCTCCAAAAATTCCACCTCGTATTCGTTTGGTAGATATTTGCCCTTTCTCTCTCTCTCTCTCTCTCTCTCTCTCTCTCTCTTTTAAAACCCATTTGTAATGGGAATGATCTGGACTGCCAGCTTTTCAGGAAATCACTCTCATTAATCATCATTAGGATTAAACACGGGACAGATCTATTTACAGCGACGCTTGCATGCAGTTAACACCAAATAAACCATCTCAATCGCATTAAACCTGCATCGAGTCTGCATTTTGTCACACGGGTAGAATTTTTCCAAACGGGTCGGAACCTCCTGATCTCGAACGTTGGATTTGACGTGTTTTCCTTTCCTTTCCTTACGCTAATTTGTTCTTTGGAATCAGGGCGACTTCCTGGGCAACCTGAGAACTCAACACATAACACACACACACACACACACACACACACACAACACAGTGTCTGAACCGGATCCAAGGCTGATATCCAATCCCTGTGCTTCCGGTAACGGCGCCTGGATTTATACATCCCTGACTTGCATCATTACACAAAGCCATAACACTCTATAACATGTTTATTACACAAGCGGACGTTTCTGGTGCCTTCACAATAGTAGCTCGGGTACGTGTTAGTGTGGATCATGGGCCGCAATACCCCAGGCGTCCTGCAGGTGGCACAATCGTTCAGCCCCAACGTGAGTCAATATTCTTGCTACAAAAGGAACGAAACAGCCATCAGATGTTGAGGTAAAAATTTTTATGAAAACAGCACACACACACACACACACACACACACACATACTCACACACACACACAAACACACATAGTGCGGAAAATACAGAACATGGTGTACCGATGCGAACCAGAACATTTACAATCATCATCATCGTCGTCGTCGCCGCCGTCGCAGGGTTTTAGCAACGCAGCCGTTCGCACAAGTACCGCAAGAAACATTCATTTTGTTTTTGTTTTTGTTTGTTTTGTAAAGCGCAGATGCGTCCGCGGCGTGTTCCGTAAAAGGTAAACATCGTTGCATTTGGTGTTTGCAGCACTACAAAAAAAATTACACAATCAACCTTAGAAATTTGCAAGCTTAGTGCCTATGTCATCTAAAAAAACACACCGTTCCATCAATACAAGCTTTTTGGGGTTATTTTTGTGGGGTTGTTGTTGTTGTTTTTTCCTTTCTCCAGGCCTTGTTGTATTGTTTATGGACTTCCACGCTGAAGGCTTGAAATGTGTGCAGGTCCTCCTGCTGCTGGTGAGAAAATAGTTTTTAACTGCTTCAAAGGTCACGGGTAAACCTCCAAATGTATTCCGTGTGGCTTCAGGGTCGGTTTGGAGCGGCACAAAATCAACCTCCGATACACGACATTTCACTAAATCACGTTTTTGTTTCCTGGACATTTGAAATTTGAAAGACGTCAGGAATCTGCGTCTTGTCGTCGTTATCAGTTCTCATTCCGCTGTTTTAATGGAGATCACTGCACAAATATCTCCTGCAATTAAGGAAGACGACTTTAGGACTACAAAAGTTTAGAATACTATAGAAGTTGATGCAGGAACTATCGAAATTTGATGATGTAACTATTGAAAGTTGATGATGTAGCTAAGGATGTTGATTCCGTAACTAAAACAAAAGTTGATGATGTAACTAAGAAAGCTGATTCTGTAACTAAAGAAAGTTGATGATGTAACTAACAAGTTGATGATGTAGCTAAGAAAATTTATTCCGTTACTAAGGAAAGTTGATGATGTAAATAAGTAATTTGATGATGTAATTAAGAAAGCCGATTCCGTAACTAAGGAAAGTTGATGATGTAACTAAAGAAGACAACCCTGTAACTATGGAAAGTTGATGATGTAACTAAGAACGTTGATTCCATTACTAAGGAAAGTTGATGATGTAACTAAGAACATTGATTCCGTAACTAAAGAAAGTTGATGATGTAATTAACAAGTTGATGATGCAACTAAGGAAAATTGATTCCGTTACTAAGAAAAGTTGATGTAAATAAGTCAGCTGATTCCGTAACTAAGGAAAGATGATGATGTAACTAAGGAAAGTTGATGCTTTAATTAAGGAAGCTGATTCTGTAACAAAAAAAAAAGTTGATGATGTAACTAAGAAAATTGATTCTGTTACTAAGGAAAGTTGATGATGTAACTAAAGAAGTTGATGATGTAACTAGGGAAAGTTGATGATGTAACTAAGGAAGTTGATGATGTAACTAAGGAAAATGGATTCCGTTACTAAGGAAAGTTGATGATGTAACCAAAGAAGTTGATTATGTAACTAAGGATAATTGATGCTGTAACAAAGTAAGTCGATGATGTAACTAAGAAAACTGATTCCGTAACTAAGGAAAGTTGATGATGTAACTAAGGAAAATGGATACTGTTGCTAAGGATAGTTGAAGATGTACCTAAGGAAGTTGATGATGTAACTAAGGAACGTTGATGATGTAACTTATGAAGTTGATGATGTAACTAAGGAACGTTGATGATGTAACTTATGAAGTTGATGATGTAACTAAGGAACGTTGATGATGTAACTTATGAAGTTGATGATGTAACTAAGGAATGTTGATGATGTAACGTTGAAGTTGATGTAACTTATGAAGTTGATGATGTAACTAAGGAATGTTGATGATGTAACTTATGAAGTTGATGTAACTTATGAAGTTGATGATGTAACTATGAAGTTGATGATGTAACTAACAAGTTGATGATGTAAGTATTACTTAAGGACGTATTACTTGATGATGATAAAAGCATTATTAAATGACTGATGTAAGTAATTGATTCCGTTACTAAGGAAAGTTGATGCCGTAACTAAGGGAGATGACGACGTAACTAAGGAACATGATCCTATAACTAAGGAAGTTGTTTTAATTACGGACACCGATGGCGTATCTAAAGAAACGGATGCCATACAGTAAATCGGGAAGTCGATCCTGTAACTATGAAAGTAAGTGAAGACATCGATGCTGTAAATAAGCATTGTTTGTTGACAGCTCTGTCCGGCCACAAGGCTTCTGTTACATTCTCTCCTTTCCTGGCGGCCATGATTCTGAGGCAAGTACCGCATTTACATCAACAACGGTCCAAATGAATCGATTAGTGTCATTTTAATTGGCTCTTTACTCGTCTACAGGAGGTCATTTTTTTTGCCTTCTTTAACTTCAAACCCTAGAATTCGACCAAAAATGCCATAAAATCATTAAAACGCCGGGACAAAAAAAAAAAAACAACAACACAATAATATTCTGAGGTTTAACATTGCAGCGTGTCCGTATCCTTTAAGGCAGTTCAGTCTTTGTCTCCAGACCTAAAGCAGGTAAGGCTGGGAGGAGTAGGGAGCTTTTCTTTTTTTTTTTTTTTTTTTTTTTTTTTTAGTGTTTTCTTTTTTTTTTTTCTTTTTTGACCCTTTATGATTGATGTCCCAGTCCTCGCCAGACTCCAGCTGGGGCGGCCATTTTGAACGAGACGGCTGTAACGGCCTGCTGCAGCAGTCCCTGTGGTGGCAGCGAGGCACTTGCATTCCTTAAGCCACGGAGAGGTAATTTATCAGGCTTCTGGGATTTGTAGCGTTGACGATTCGCCATCTTTGGTGCTGTAAGAAGGGGGGAGAAAGAAAAAAAGGGGGAAAAAAAAGACGAAGAGAGAAAAATCAAACCAAAGCGAACCGTCTTCAGTGTTTCGGAGGCAGAAAACCACCGCGTGTAGAGAAATACCAGGGTTTTCTGTTTTCACTGTGTGAATGAACCGGACGACGTTTTCAGAAACATGCCAAACCACGGCATTTTCAGCTGTGGAACTTTCCTAATGAACACAAAGCGTGGCGTATTTTACCAGGGTGTAGAGATGTGTCAAACACTTTCCGAGGGTCACATGCTGCAGCTGAGAGCAGGACGTTTATTTACAAGTGACAAAATAGTATATAACGTTTGTTTTTTTTTATTGTTACGTGTAACTCACATTGAGCTTTCATCACGCTTCATTGGTTTCCGAGCTTCAGACCAGACTCTAGGGGAAATATAGGGTTCTGTAAGGGGTTAAGGGTTCCGTCGCTCTCTAAAATCAACTATACTGCTTGGAAGACGTTGTTACGGCGACACTGAAGGATTTAGAAAGGACTGTACTTGAAGGACTGAAACTGAAATGAAATTCAAGCTGGGTTCGCTTTTATTCTTCCCAAATGGGGATTAACTTGTGTATATATATATATATATATATATATATATACATATATATACATATATATACTATATATATATATATATATATATATATATATATATATATATATATATATATATATGTTTCTTTTTGTGAATGCAATGCGCTTCTGTATAACCCTAAACGTATCACCAGTTTATATGGAAAGCAACTGGAACAGAATTCTTAAAGGAGCCACGTCCCATATTTTACACATTGTAGTTAACAGGAAATTAATTAATTAACAAGAGATTAATAGTAAAGGAATAATTTCCATAGAAAAATAAAGATAAATAAATAATCAATAATGTAATTAAAAGGGAGAGATTTTGAGAGAAATGTATATAATTATAACATCTGTTACGGTTGGTTACAGTGTTAGAAACATGAAAAGTATTCATGTACGGTAACATTGAAAATGTGCGATTAATGTGCGATTAATCAGTTTTATACATAAATCAACATTTATGTATAAAAATCAACATGAATCAACGATTAATCAACATTTATACATAAACAGATTGAGAGCAAGCCAAAGCCAAGAGCAAGAGAAGTCTCCATCAGCAAACAATTCATAACCGCAAAATAAGGAAAATGAATATTTAGTGTCGCCCAGATGGGCATGAGATCGTTTTGAGTCCCATATCATCATAGAGAGCTAATTTTCTCCCTTACAACTTGAGAGTAAAATAAATAGTATATTTATTTTACTCTGGAAATGATTCCTTTACTATTAATGTCTTGTTAATGAATTCATTTCTTGTTCAATTCTATGTCACTTGTTTAGTGGTTGTTTTAATTGTAAAATATGGGACGTGGCTCCTTTAAGAATTCTGTTCCGATTCACCATCCATTGTTCATTCATTCATTCATCTTCTACCGCTATATCCGATCTTCCCTCGGGTCACGGGGAGTCTGTGCTGATCTCAGGCGTCTATGGGCATTAAGGCAGGATACACCCTGGAGGGAATGCCAACCCATTGCAGGACACACTCACACACACACACACACACACACATTCATACACTAGGGACAATTTTCCAAGGTGCCAATCAACCTACCGTGCATGTTTTTGGACGGGGGAGGAAACCGGAGCACCCGGAGAAAAACCCCCTGAGGCACGAGGAGAACATGCACAAACTCCACACACACATGGCCGAGACGGGAATCGAACCCGGACCCTGGCGGTGTGAGGCGAACGTGCTAACCACTAAACCAAAAATAAATAAAGAAATACATCCACAGAAAACTGAATTGACCGGGAAAATCCACCTTTAAATACTATAATACTGAATTATACTGATGAATCGTCCCCAAGCACTATTTTTTTGTTCTTGATGCTGTAGCGTATTTTCTTTGTTACGATGAGTCACATTTATGAATGGACTCCTGAATTAGAATCGCACTGATCGACACCATCAACATCAACAAACACATAGTCGGAATGCCGTGCGGCTATTAGTGGCGCGGTGGGAATCGGCTTGTTCTAAATGCGTCGCGTGCGGAGAGCCCTGCTGTAATATCAACACCCGTCCTAAATACGAGCAAAGACGGCTGTCAGAAATGTGTTTATTTATTTAAATTCACACAAAAGTTATGACGCTCCTATGAAGTCAGTTTGTCGTTTTATATATGTGTGCTATAGCGTTGCATTGATTTTAAGAGATTAAAGATGAATTACTACTACTACTTTTTACTACTACTACTACTACTACTACTAATAATAATAATAATAATTAAAAAAAGACTTTTTCACTTAAATGACCTTGTAGCTGCACAGGCAACTTGTGTTTGCATAAACAGCTGAGTAAATAGTATGTGAATTTAACAAAAGAGTGTGTGTGTGTGTGTGTGTGTGTGTATGGGGGGGGGGAAGCCAGCGGAGAGAAGAAGAAGAAGAGGAAGAAAAAAAAAGAATGAGAGATTACGGAGGGTAAACTCTCTCAGCTCAGTGAATTGCATACAGAAGGGGCGGAGGTCAACTGTAGAGGCATTATGCGCCATTATGGGATATGACAGATGTATTTGTTAGAATACAATGGATCTCAAAGAGGGAGAGAAAAGAAGCACTCCCGCTGAGGCACTAACAAGCGCTCTCTCATAACGGGATATGCGGAGGTGCTAGAATGGCAACAAAACATTATGGGATGTATAGGCAAGGGGGGGGATAACAGAATGCGTGACGGAGAAGAGGAAAGGAAAGCGGACGGGCGAAAAGAACAATTTTTGGAGATGAAGAGGACGACACAGAGAGAATACAACAGAGGATCTCAAAGAAGGGAGAGCAAAAGGAAGCATCTCAAAGAGCGGGGAGAGAAAAGCTGAGCACACTAAGCCGCTAAAAAACAGGAGAGAAAAGAAGCGCTTCTCGAAAAAGGCAGGCACTACTACAAGCGCTCTCTCTCGCCCTCTCTCTCTCTCTCTCTCTCTTTTTCTCTTTCTCTCTTCAGCTTGTCCTTTCTTTCCTTCATCATTTTTCAATCTGACTAATCTGACTCAACTGAATGGGGAACTGAGCAAATAAACTCCCCGTGTCCTGAAGACTTTCCTGGATCATTGGAATATATATATATATATATATATATATATATATATATATATATATATATATATATATATATATATATATATATATATATATATATTCATATATTTTTTTTGGGGGGGGGTTAATTAATTAATTCATTAATTTTTATTTCTTTATTTTTTTTACTTGCATATTTCACCCATGCACTATAAATGAATACTTTTCATATTTCCAACACTCTTATTATACTCTTATTATTCATTATTTAATACTTATTTCAAACTATCCTTTTAATATTAATGTCTTCAATGTTTTTTTTTTTAATTGTGTGTTTTAATCGGTAAATACGGTGCGTGGCTCCTTTAAGAATTATGTTCCGGTTTCGGTTGCTTTCCATAGAAACTGGTGATGAGTTTAGATTCCATACGGTAATATAGTGAGTAGCTCGTACCTGTTGCGAAATACATAATGATTTGGGGAAATTTAGGACCATGGACTGAACTTTCTTTATTCATTTGTTCTTTTTTGTTCTTTGTTGTTGTTTGTTGTTGTTTGTTTTGTTGTTTCGTTCGTTCTCCAACACAATGCCGGAGAGTGAAGGAGCATATCGATCACATAGTCATGCAGTTAATCGTGCATTAATAATATTAGTGCTGTTAAAGTTTTATATACATACATACACACATACATTGATAGATGGATGGATAGATAGATAGATAGATAGATAGATAGATAGATAGATAGAACAATATCACACACACACACACATTTGCCTTACCTGACACCTAGATAGGTGTAAAGATATTGGTTACATGTAGTGCCATTGACTGTCCATCCCCATCCCTAAAGAACCTGAGAGAGAAAAAGAGAGGGGGGGGGAAGCGAGAGAAAGTGGAAAAGGTGGAGTAATAGAGAGAGAGAGAGAGTGAGCGAGTGAGCGATTGAAAGAAAGTGAAAGACAGAGGCAGAGACAAAGACGTAGAAAATACAGCGGAATAAAGAGAGATGTTGAGTGAGGAGGAAAATGGGAGTGACAGAATAAGAAGAGAAGGAGGGAAATAGAAATGTGAGAGAGAAAGAAAAACATTTACTTCTCAGTCTCGTATATTATTATTATATTTCAAATAACATTTGCATAAAGCAGTGTTATACAGAGCTCCCCCTACTGCCTGTCAGGTGAATTACAGCGGCAATTAGTTGCTCTGTAACTAAGGACGTTTTTATTGCATGCTAGGCGTTCTTTTTTCCTATGGAAGATATTACAGTAGCTGTAGAATTTGGTCTTGTAACTAAAGGAGATTTATGTTGTAATTATGGTCCTGAAGAAGTTGATCCTGTAATAAAGGAAGTTCAGGTTCGTAGCTGCAATTTATGACACTGTTAATTGTATAGCTAAGGAATTTGCTCCAATTAATTAAGGACGTTAATTAAAGACGTTATTATTGCAGCGGAAGTCAATGTTGACACAGCCAAGTCGATCCTGTAAAATAATTGTAAAAAGTTAAATAGTATTGTAAAAGGTAATGTATTAACTAAAGACGTTGATCCTGTAACCAAGGAAGCGGATGACGTAGCTAAGGACGTCGATGTCTTATGGGGTTAAATCTGTAATTAAGGAAGTCATTACAGCAGCTGAGAAAGCTGAAGCAGTAAATAATGTGAATAATGTGAGTTGGTCTTGCAGCTGATTGCGTTGCTATGGAAACCGATCCTGTAGCTAAATACGGAGATTGTGGTAGCTATCGTCTTGCAACTCGTTCCCAAGTAAATAAATGATTCGAAATATGACTTTGTTCACAATCGCGAAGCCGAAATTTTCCTTTGACATGAAAAAGAAAGCTGAGCGGGATTTTTTTGTTTGGAGGCGGAGCTAATTTCTGGGCAAAAACAATGCAACAAATAAATAAATAACAGCACAGCTGACAATTATTGAAAGCGTATAATTTTTTAGTATATATATATATATATATATATATATATATATATATATATATTTTTTTTTTATAAATAACAACAAATAATAACAAATAAATAAATAAGCGGACAGCTGACAATTATTGAAAGCGTATACTATTTTAGTATATATATACTATATATATATATATATTTTTTTTTTTTTAAATATATATATATATATATATATATATATTTTTTTTTTTTAAAATACATAAATAAATAATAACAACAAATAACAACCAAATAAATAAATAACCAGACAGCTGACAATTATTGAAAGTTTATAATTTTTTAATATATATATATATATATATATATATATATATATATATATATATATATATATATATATATAAAATCTTTTTTTTTTAAGACCCCTCACACATTGCCATTGCCGCTTTACACACAGTACGACGACGTGCATTGAAAATGTCACCTGGAGCTCTAGAGGCCATGTGAGCCTGTCCGTCCAACATGTATCCTCCCATCGGCTGGCTGTCAGGAGTGTACGGCCCCACTGTGACCTACTGCAACGACATACACCACCCAGTCAGAAAATTAAATACATGCTTCTATAATGTTCCAACGGCACATTCCCCCACCCTAACCCCCCCCCCCTAACCCCCCCCCCTCCCCCCCCCCCTCCCCCTCCTTCCCCAATCCCATTAGCGTACAGTCCGTATGGGGTTTGTGAGCTGTGTCTGTTTAACTGGCACGAGGGCAGCAGTTCAGACCCACAGAAATGTCTTTGAACTTCCCCCCCGGGCCTCTTCCCCACCTCGGCCTGGAGCCTGCCCGACTCCCCCCCCCCCCACCCCTTACAGCCCATAAACTTTACTACAGCTCAACAGAAACAAGACTCAAGACAAGTCAGGAGGAAAAAAAAAAGAGAGAGAGAGAGAATAGACGGATGAAATATATCACTGGGTTCAGAGATTCGTTTTTTTTTTGCGTCCCTTCATAAAGACCCTTCGGAACCCTGGAAGGTCTTCGGGTTTCTACCCTGTGTAAGAAAGAGCGCAGGCAGGAAACGAGAGCGTGAGGAGCGGCGGGCTCACCTGCACGGTTCGACTGATCGATCATCGGCTGGACGATCCTTCTCCTGGCGTTGATGAACCTGCAGAGATCAACGCCTGGTTTACGGGTCAAAGAATGATGAGAGGATGCGAATGGAAACAACTTATTAAACTAGATGTGGGATATTTCCTGAAGAAAATGTGAGTGATGCTTGCCAATGCAAAACGCAGCTCCGGGCGTGACCCGTTACAGACTGGTCCATTTAATATTGTAGTGTTGACTTTGAAATGCTAGCTCGTTCGGAGAGGCGAGTGTTTAGACACCAAAAACGCATGTTTTGGGAGGGGGCGGGGCCAGTGACAGACGTGACATCATAAAATTATCCAGCGACCGACTCCCGTCGATGTGCCGAGTGTTTCGACATGTCACATGACCCTGTGTCCGAGTTTCGCCGTTTTGCAGATTTTTCACATTTGCGGTTATGTGATGCCATACGACAGTCATATGTTGGACCTACTCTATCTCACCTACGAGTGAATATGTCAAATGTACATGTAGAGCGAACACGGGCCGAACAGCGGAGCGTCAAATTTCCCCATTCATTCTCTATGGGGCCGAAATGTCGCGGAGTTCCCGAAATTCCGAACAGGTGTGTGTGGTTCGGGAGGTATATGACCGTGATCCGCTCCGGACCCCCTACGAGTGGATTTGCGCATATGTGCATGTCGGACGCTCACAGGCTGAACTGTGAGGCATGAAATATCGACCCCATTCATTTTCTATGGGAAAAAATTCCCGCTTTTTGGCCCCGGGTTCGGAATTCCGCAGGCCGATTCCTTATAAAAGTAATAGCACACCTCACACCATCAGGCTGCACGATACGAGGTATGATTTGTGAGGATCGGACAAAAGCTGCGGGACGAGTTACACGCTGAAAATTACACAGAAGCAAAAGAGAGATTATAATACTGATGCTTTTGCACACGTCACTAATACAACTAATGCAGGTTTTTATTCCGACCAATCAGGGGCTAAACCTGATTATGCTTTCCCGGCACTAATCATATAAACCAGTGATAACCATGTGGCCATTACTATGTGAAGAAACGATTCCAGATTCCAGAGGAGTGTGTATGGACTGGGGGTGGAACGATTTATCGCATACGCGACCGATAATCCATCGCTGGAGAAATCCATAATGGTAGTTTTTCCGGGTTGCACTATACAACACTATAGCGGCCTCTAGAGGCGATTCACTGATTCACAAGTGTCATTCATTATGGTTATATTTATTGTAGGGCTGTCATTAACATTATAAATGGGTGTTATTGACGCGGTGTGCATTACTAGGTGAGTGATCTGCTCCTTCACTCTGCATTGTGTTGGCGAATGGACGAACTTCAGTTTGCGTCGTTCCATATTACTGCATGGAACCTTAAAAGTATCACCAGTTTATATGGAAAGCAACCAAAACCGGAACATAATTCTTAAAGGAGCCGCGCACCATATTTACCAATTCAAACAAGCACTGAAAAAAAGTAAACATCTTGTTGAAATGAACAAGAAATTAATATTAAAAGAATAATTTAATAACAATTTGAAATAAACATTAAATAATAAATAGTTTGATTAAAGGACGAGATTTACATATTTAGATTATCTGTTACAATTAGAGTATTAGAAATATGAAAAGAAGGCATTTATGGTACAAGTGCGATTAAAAATGCGATTAATCTTGAGTCCGATTAATCGTCCGATTAATCACGATTAATCACGATATATATTTGTAATACAATTAAAATGATCTAAAAAAAATAACTTAAATAAAAATAAAAATTATATATATAATACACACATACACACACACACAAACAGATGGGTAGAATTTGGTGTGGATATTCTTGGTTGGAATAAAAAGCTGCCCACACACACACACACACACTATCTCTTTGTGGATCCACCAGATTGTTGTTAAGGCGGCATCTGGATGCGTTTTTCTCCGAGAAAAGAATTTCACACCTCAAAAACGCAGTCATTATGAAAGTCTAAGTGCAATCACTAGTTTGTGTAGTAAAAAAACTACACAAACACGCCTTAGAACAGGTTTTGTAAATGTACAAACAGTTTCTGGATCTGTATAATGAGTTATTTTACAGTACAGGTAAAGGTTTCAGGCCAGGTGCACATCGGTGTTCTCACAAACAGGACATTTCGGTATAATAAATAGTTCATTTATTATTATATTAA
>JACRUU010000022.1:13368142-13420642 GCA_030449085.1 Kryptopterus vitreolus
CTCGACTTTAAAATAACGCTGTTTTTTTTTCGTCGCCGCGGAAGCGTTTTCTTCTGGACAAGATGATGTTTGCTCGCGATCAGGGTGTTTATCGGGGGGCATTCGGCATAAGAGGCAGCACCACGGATAATAACCACAGAACGTCCAGGAGAAAAATGAATTCATAAAAATGTTCCCACTCTACGAACAAACCCTTTAAAAAAAAAAACCAACGGATTGTCACAGCTAGTCACGGATCTTAACGAATGCAGAGCGAACAAGTGTAATGCCTCCCTCCTCCTCCTCCCACCATCCACCACATTCCATATACAGTACTTACTGTATATATTATTATTATTTTATGCTGTTTATTCATTTTAAATGTATTATTGTTTTTATAACTTTTCTTAACATTCAGCAACGCAGTAAACTACCGTTTTTATAGCTTATACTTAGTTTGACATATGAGACATTAAAAAAAAAAAATATATATATATATATATATATATATATATATTCATATATTCATTCATTCATTCATCTTCTACCGCTTTATCTGATCTTCCCTCGGGTCACGGGGAGTCTGTGTCTATCTCAGGCGTCTATGGGCATTAAGGCAGGATACACCCTGGATGGAATGCCAACCCATCGCAGGACACACACACACATTCACACACATATTCATACACTAGGGACAATTTTCCAAGGTGCCAATCAACCTACCGTGCATGTTTTTGGACCGGGGGAGGAAACCCGGAGAACCCGGAGAAAAACCCCCTGAGGCACGGGGAGAACATGCAAAACTCCACACACATGGCAGAGATGGGACTCAAACCCAGACCCTGAAGGTGTGAGGCGAACATGCTAACCACTAAACCACCGTGCCTATTTCTTTGTTTACAGCATTTTCATAATAAAATCGAACATTGTAGAATCTCAATATGACCAAGGGAACATGGTAAAGAACCAGTGAATTGATCTAGCAACATCCCATAATCCCTCTGTCACCTCAGAACTAGTACATTCCAATATCCAATAATGGTGGACACGAAAAGAAAAAAAAAAAACCTACAAAAATGCAACAACTAACAA
Organism: Kryptopterus vitreolus; assembly: GCA_030449085.1. Taxonomy (NCBI): domain Eukaryota; kingdom Metazoa; phylum Chordata; class Actinopteri; order Siluriformes; family Siluridae; genus Kryptopterus; species Kryptopterus vitreolus. Next base: position 13,369,214 of record JACRUU010000022.1, read on the forward strand.
AGAAAGAAAAACAGTCTCGTTTGTTGTTGCTACGGAAACGAAGCGCCACAATGCTCAGGAATTCGGTTTCGAGGAAGGTGGACGATGGTGTAAAACGTCACCACGGAAACGGAGAAGCACGCTGGGAGAACGCGGTGTGTTCGGACCGTACTTGAATTCTACACTGATTTACTAATTGAACTTTGTGTTACCGTATACGAGGTTTTAGTATCAATGATACACAACACGTATACGCAAAAGATCCTCGTGTATGGGCGTGTTTGGGCGTGTCTGTGCGTGTATGGGCGAGTCTGGGCGTGTCTCGATGCTGATATCACTCACCAGTTGTTGACCTGGAGGATGGTGAGACCCGTGTCCTGAGCTAACTGCTTCTTCTGCTCTTCAGAAGGGTACGGGTGCTAAACGCACAAACAAGACACAACAATCGTTATCCAATCGTATTATTATTAATGCTGTTGTTGTTGTTGTTGTTATTATTATTATTATTATTATTCAGTTACAGTGTTTTAAATCCAGTCCTTTGACATTTCAAGAATTACAATATTTATTATTTATTAGATTTGTTTAGACTCAACTTTATTGTCACTGCACATGTGGGTACGAGGCAACAAAACCAAAAGTGCATTTTCGCTGTGCAATAATTAGCATATATAGTCAATATATATAACAATAATCATTTGCATATATATATATATATATATATATATATATATATATATATATGTATATTTAAGATAAATAATAAGATAAATATAAAGATAAATGATAAATTGCATATCTAAACAGTAGTATTTTGAGGAGGTAATACAGTGAGAGCAAATGAGCAGTGATAAGTATATACAATATATAGACCAGGGATCACCAACCTTTTTGTAACTGAGAGCTACTACATGGACACCGAGTCATATAAAGGGCTACCAGTTTGAAATACTCCTCTGAAATAACAAATTTACCTTTAGTTATATATTATTATTATTATTATTATTATTAATGATACTCATTTATCTATGTAAATACACTTGACAGTGACTATCAACAACGAATTAACTACATTTTACATTATAGACGCATCTCACTGATGAGTTGTGCACTTTTTATAGCAAGCCTGAGAGCTACTCATGTGCTCCTTGGGGGCTACCTGGTGCCCACGGGCACCACGTTGGTGACCCCTGATATAGACTATATCATCATTTGCATATGTAAACAGTGTATAGGGGAGGTAATACAGTGAGCAATGATTATAAGTATATATACGACATATAGAATAAATTGATAACAGCGTACAGACATTTGATCCAGAGCGAGTAAATGAGCAACAATATTGTAACCATGATAAGGGATAGAATTATTTGCATATGTAAACAATACACATATGTAACTGTACACACAAGGATTGTATACAGGGAAGTTGTATACACTGATAGTGTGTCAGATATAGTGTGTGTGAGTTCTATACAGAGTGTTGTGTGCATATCTAATGTCCGTATACGTGTTGTGTAGTCACCTTCATTTGCATATTTAAAATTGTTTACAAACACATATTTCGCATCTGTATATATTTGTAACCCGTACATTAAAATTGCCCAACATTTTTCCTGTATTTATTTTTTTTCTAGTTTTTTTTATTATAAAATTGTGTAGATTTTCTGATTCAGATTTTCTGTAAAGAAAACGCCACATTGTAAACAAATTCACACAGGTTTTAGCTTAAAAAAAAAACAAAACAACAACAACAACAACAAGTAACTGACCATTAATGACTGGTAAAAACGATATAGAAAAGTGGAAAGTTTGACGCCAATCCTGAGCCTTTTTTTTACGTCCCAGAAGGACACGACAGCGACAGCACTGGGGGACGACGTGCACAAACTATGTACTTAAATATTATATTCCTCCTATAAAAGTAAACGTTCGTTCATCGTTCATCTTCTACCACTTTATCCGTTCTTCCCTCGGGTCACGGGGAGTCTGTGTCTATCTCAGGCGTCTATGGGCATTAAGGCAGGATACACCCTGGATGGAATGCCAACCCATTGCAGGGCACACACACACACACACACACATTCATACACTTGGGACAATTTTCCAAGGTGTTATTCAACCTACCGTGCATGTTTTTGGACCGGGAAGGAAACCGGAGAACCCGGAGAAAAACCCCCTGAAGCACGGGGAGAGCATGCAAACTCCACATACACATGGCCGAGACGGGAATCGAACCCGGACCCTGGCGGTGTGAGGCGAACGTGCTGACCACTAAACCACCGTGCCCTAAAAGAAAAACGTGCTCCCTTTAAACTTTTTCTTAAAAGTACTAACTGACTATAATGTCCCTGTTATCATTTTTACCACAAGACTCTTTTACCGACCTGCCGAAACTTCCCGGTCAATTTTTATTAACGACTTCGATTCCGAGTTATGAACAAAACAATTATTTCGTTTATTCGAACGGACTGTTTTCCGCCACACCTACAAAATATAAAAAAACAAACAAACAAACAAAAGAAAAACAAAATGTAAAAAACAAAACTTTTTAAATGTATTACTTTATTTTTAATTTCTCGTGGCTGAATAAGGGAAAGTGTTAATTGCAAAATAGAACGAGTATTATACATATAAAAAAAATACATTCAGAATGTCCTCAGGTTATTAACTAGAATGCTAGTTATTTATTGTGTGTTTGCTAATTCTATGCTAAAAAAAACAATCATAGACAATTCCTGTTGGTAAGGTTACAGTAACATGAATGTTAAGCTAAAGCTGAGGTAAACTGAGGTAAAGCTGAGGTAAACTGAGGTAAAGCTGAGGTAAACTGAGGTAAAGCTGAGGAAAAGCTGAGGTAAACTGAGGTAAAGCTGAGGTAAAGCTGAGGTAAAGCTGAGGTAAAGCTGAGGTAAAGCTGAGGTAAAGCTGAGGTAAAGCTGAGGTAAAGTAAACTGAGGTAAAGCTGAGGTAAGCTCAGTAAACTGAGGTAAAGCTGAGGTAAAGCTGAGGTAAACTGAGGTAAAGTTGAGGTAAACTGAGGTAAAGCTGAGGTAAACTGAGGTAAACTGAGGTAAAGCTGAGGTAAAGCTGAGGTAAAGCTGAGGTAACGCTGAGGTAAACCTGAGATGTTGATGCTAAAAGCTAGGCTAGCTAGCTAAGTCAACTGTTCTGCTGTAGCATGTTTGTTTAGAAGTAAACAAACGTATCATCATGGAGCAAATGATATGTGAATGCAATGTAATGCATGTTAAAATAATAATGATGTAATGCGTCATTGTTTTCTCTCCATTTTGGACTTTTGTGCATGCAGAGATCGCGTTTTCTTTCTTTATGTTGTTTTTTAACAAAAACCAATTAGTGGATCAAATTGAAAACGGCGTTTTTATGTCACATATTGGATGCTTTGAAAAAGAAAAACGGTGACGGGTATTTAAGTCGTCATATCTGCGTTTCAGATACCCATAAATGGCCGTTTTCAGACGTGGCAAATATTTTGGTAAAACGAAATTGTTGACGAGAACCATTTTTAGACGGGATGATCGGATTCGTCCAAATCCATCCTTTATGTTATGTGCGAGTTAAGAATTGGTTATTGAAAAAACGCCAAGAAGCTACAAATCTATATTATTATTATTATTATTATTATTATTATTATTATTAATTCATTCATTCATTCATCTTCTATTCTAACCGCTTTGCCTTCTAATTAACGCTTTATCCGATCTTCCCTCGGGTCCCGGGGAGTCTGTGTCTGTGTCTATCTAGGCGTAGCGTAGGGACTGGATGGAATGCCAACCCATCACAGGACACACACACACACACACACACACACACACACACACACACATTCATACACTAGGGACAATTTTTTCCAAGGTGCCAATCAACCTACCGTGCATGTTTTTGGACCAGGGGAGGAAACCGGAGAACCCGGAGAAAAACCCCCTGAGGTACGGGAAGAACATGCAAACTCCCACACACACACATGGCCGAGACGGGAATTGAACCCGGACCCTGGCGGTGTGAGGCGAACGTGCTAACCACTAAGCCACCGTGTCCCTTTATTATTATTATTATATATTATTATTATTATTATTATTATTATTATTATTATTATTTCAGTAGCTGGGAAACGCCTTCACACCAGTTAACGATCGCGACCCGGAGTATAAAGAGTTCTGTAACAAAAGACGTAAAAACAACAGGAAGACGGGACCCTAAAAAAAGCCGAACAACAAAGTAATTGCGTATAACAATCACACCAATCGAGGGCGACGCCCCCCACCCTACCAGTACCCCCCCCGAAAACCAGCCTAACCATTACCCTACCGCCCCCACAAAAAAAACCCTCTAGCAAATCTTCACGGAAATGAAGAAAATCTCTGCATGTGATTACGCACTGACCCCGGATCAGGTGCTAAATCTCTTCAGGAGCTGAAAATACAGGGACCCGGTGTTGAGCCTGACCCCGGGTCAGCGGCGTTAACGACTCGGCCGCATGGCGTGGCGTTCGGGGTGCTGAACACCTGTCGCCGTTGCTCGGCTAGCAAATGGTGGCTGAGCTTTTGTGAGCTTTAGTGGTTTACAGCTGAACGAGGGCTGGTTTGCTCCCAGGGCGTCGAGGAAGTATGTGTGTGTGTGTGTGTGTGTGTGGAGGCGATTATCCTGTTTTCTAGGGCAGTAAAACTGTTAGTGCCCTAATTATCAGTAATTCTGGGGGAATTAAAGTAAAACTTAAAACACCTTTAAAGCACACCATGTGTGCGCTCCGGCGTATAGAAACGCTGTGGGTTCAAAACAGAAAGAAACCCAGCAATTACAAAAAGCGTTTGAAGAAATGTGTATAATAATCGCTTAATAATTATTGTAAAAGTCAGACGCGACGTCTTCCGAAGATATATTCCGATCAGGCAAAATGTTTATCACGGACGTTTCCGATTATCAACGCCTTTTCCCCAGCATTCCTCTAAGATTAGCCTGGATGGGAAGCGTTTTTTTCTTTTCCCGTCAGTGTCCAAGCTCATGAGATAAAGTCTGTCTCCCTCAAGTTTTTTTTGTTGTGTGTTGTCGTGTGTGTGTGTGTGTGTGTGTGTGTGTGTGTGTGTGTGTGTGTGTGTGTGTGTGTGTGTGTGTGTGTGTGTGTGTGTGTGTGTGTGTGTGTGTGTGTGTGTGTGTTTTGCCGCCATTTGACGCCGTTGCAGGTTTCCTTGTACAGACTGTTACATGAACGCTGCTAGTGTTATAATGCAAGACAATATGATATGAAGCATATATACAGGTTGTGTTATAGTATCTTACTAGGTATTTCGGAGAGCAAAACTAAATAAATAATAATATAATACAACAAAAGGTTGTTTTTTTTTAATTAGCATATACAGTGATAAAATATTACAAAGATGTCTTGCAACAAATAAGTGCACTGCTAGTGTTATTTTTTTATTATTATTATTTTATTTATTTGTAACAGTATTAATAATATAATTACGCCTTTTCTTTTGTTTAGTGAAATAAATCAACATAAAAACGCATTGTGTATTATGTACATGACTATCCAAATGTCTTCGCTGTGTATTTTTTCGATGTAGCAACTTTCAGAATGTATCGTTTAGCTTTTATTGAATTCATTACGTAAATATGTTTAGCGTTTATTTATTCGTTAATTATTATGTACATTGCATAAAATGATTAAAGGTTTAAAGGTTTAAAAGGTTTTAATGCCTGCTCAAAAGTCGTGCCCACTAACGTATCAGCCCTCGCCTTTGTTTTGGATTTTTGTTTTTATTATTACGGAAATAATAATAATAATAATAATAATAATAATAATAATAATAAATATTAAATAAAATTAAATAATAAAATATTTTTAAAAATAATAATAATAATAAATTAATTAATAAACAAAAAAATCATAAAAAAAATTATTGTAAATATTAAATAAACCTGCCGATATTTAAGACAGAACAGTTTTATTTTAATATATTTTTACGTTTTTTTTGTTGTTTTTCTTGTTGCATTATTAAATATACGATTCTGTTTAGACGCAATGCAAAAAAACGACAATTGTGTAGCAGTTGCAGACACAAGGCGCATTAATTTTTCACAATCAACAACGAATAACCAAAACCACTCCGTGACTCGAAGGAATAAAACACAAAGTCAGGGAGCGAGTGGATTTCCTGATAATCCCCCGCCTCTCCATCTCTCTTCACCCAACCAATCTTCTCTTACCACCTCAAAGAGAGGGGGGAAAAATCCCAGCTCTCATGATAAATCGCCTCTCCTCTCTTTCATTCTCTCCTTCATTTTTCTTTTTTGCCTTCGCCCCCTCCCTACAAACACCAAATCCCCCCCCACACCTCCTCCTCCTCCTCCCAACCCCATGGCATTGGGGCAGTGACGGAAATTCCCCACGGCTTTGCGCAGGGTCCCGGGTCCCCCGATGAGGCTGTCAGCTCCGTAATGGATGATGTTTTGATAACAGCGAGTTCGACCCTGGACAGATGGAGGAGAGGAGAGAAGGAGAGGAAAGAAACCAAGGGATCTTTGGCCCCCCATTTACCAAAAAAAAAAAAAAAAAAAAAAAAAAAAAAAGGAACCCCCTCCTCCACCATGTTTTCCACCCATTTACCTTAGTGACACTAATAGAGTCTCGTTCATTGCTTCCAAATGTCTCGGCACTTCAAACGGGACGGTAAGGCAAACAGAAAAAGGGGCAAAAAAAAAAAAGAGTTAAAAATCGATTGCGGGAAGAAAGAGAGAGAGAGAAAAAAAGCTGACTAAGATAAAAAAAATAATAATAAAAAGACGCAAATGAAAGAAACCAGAAGCTGTTAATAAAAAGAGGAGAAGTCATGAAGAGGGCAGCACTGTTACACTCTGATCTATGATGCACATGTAAACGTGTGTGTGTGTGTGTGTGTGTGTGTGTGTGTTGGGGCATATTTTTCAATCTTGGCAGGCAAAAAATTCTGCAGAAGCATAGACGACGAGGAATAATCTCTCTGGTCCATTTTTGGCAAGGTCCTCACAATGTTTTCTTTTCATCCTTTTTTCTTTTTTTCTTTATTTCCTTCTTTCTTCTTTTCGACAGAACAATTTGATCAAATAAACACATTTAAAATAAAAGGAGCTTAATAAGTAATTCACCGGAAAGTCCTCATAAATACATTAAAATTGGGTTGTGTGTGTGTGTGTTAAAACCTTAGGAGGGACTGAATTTCACCAGTTGAATAAGAATAATATCACTGGTCCTCATTAAGCAGGTCCCTGTAAACCGCTTTTTCTTTCTAAAAAAATGTTTTAACCAATCAAAAAGAAAAATAATGTTAAATCTTCAGTTGACTGTCCTCATAAATAAATCATAGATAAACCAGTATGTATGTGTGTGTGTGTGTGTGTGTGTGTGTGTGTGTGTGTGTGTGTGTGGATATGTTTATAACCAGGAGAAAAAAATCTTCTTGGTCCCAATTTAGTAGGTCCTCATGAAGAAAATTGCTATTTCTTTCTTTCTTTCTCTCTCTGTGTATTCAATAACTTGAAAATACAAAATGAATACAATTTAATAGCTATTTCAATGGAAGGTCCACCAAACCTAAAGACAAACTTGTGTGTATGTGTGTGTGTATATGTGTGTATGTGTATGTGTGTGTGTGTGTGTGTGTGTGTGTGCGCCTTTGTTAAAATCTTAGCAGGGACTGAATTCCACCAACTGAAAGTCCTCATTAAGCAGGTCCCTGTAAACGTCTTTTTCTTTCCAAAACAATATTGCGCATTTTGTTAACCAATAAAAAAATACACATTTTGGTGTGTTTAGTGTATTTGGACTATCCCTATAAATAAAGCAAGGATAAACCAATGAGTGTGCGTGCGTGCGTGTGTGTGTGCGTGTGTGTGTGTGTGTGTGTGTGTGTGTGTGTGTGTGTGTGTGTATGTGTGTGTGTGTTTATAACCACAAAAATTTAGAAGGTACTCACAAATCAAATTGCTATTTCTTTCTTTCTTTCTTTATGAGTGCATTGAAAATACAAAACGAATGCAATTTAATTAAATGCATTGATAAGTAGTCCAATGAAAGGTCCACCGAACCTAAAGGCAAATGTGTGTGTGTGTGTGTGTGTGTGTGTGTGTGTAAAATGCCATTGAACTGGTAATTAATCTGGCGCCTGTAATCCTAACAGCCTGTATGTAAAATATGTATATATTATATGTATATATTTGTACATATAAAATGCAGCTAGAGTTTAACAGGGTCTGTGTGTGTGTGTGTGTGTGTGTGTGTGTGTGTGTGTGTGTGTGTGTAGTATTTCACATCTTCCGACATCAAAGCGAGCTGAGAGGACGGTCGGGACGGGCGAGTTCGGCTCTGCTGCTGCAGCGTACGCTTTCTCAGCGGGCGACTCTGCGAGATACGAGCAGCCGCACGACCGAAGGATTCATGCGCCACCCGTGACCTATGACCTTTAACAAGCTTTGAGGGACTCGGACACTGCTTGTCCACGCGTCTGAGATTCGGACGGCTTGCAGGCACGTTTTTATAGGCTTTTGCACCTTATTACAGTGAATTCAAAGCCGTTGGCGTTTACGCCTTTGTTCTCTCGCGTGTAAAAGAAGTAAAAAGTGCGTGTCGGCGTGACGTTTTTAGCGGCCCGTGAAAAGGACGCGTGTCATCGGGGACATGCGTTTGATTAGTGAGATATGAAACGAGAGCCGAATGCCAGCGCTGTGCCCTAAACACTGCTGCTGGGGGCTTAACACACACTGCTGCACATCTGCTAACAGGAGGGCGGCAAATTACACGCTAATTACCCAACACAGAGTGCAGTGCAGCCCACATGTGTGTGTGTGTGTGTGTGTGCCCTTAAATGTGTGCGCTTAATGTTAAATGTGTGTACGCTTAAGTTAAATTGCTATAGAAAGGTTACAGAGGACCTCAAAATTTCTTTGTTTGCTACACCGAAAAAAATAGCTAACTTTTTATTCATTTTTTTTACAGAAATTATCAATATTTTACTTTCAAAGCTCAAATGTAAGCTGAGAAAATTCATTCCAACATTGTTGATTCTTTCTAGGTCCCCTAAAATCAGTTAAAATCATCAGATTTATATTTGGAACTGATTTTCAATGAACATTCTCACATTTGTTTGTTTGTTTGTTTTTTACACATAAAGTAAAATATATATATATGAACTAGTAAATACAGTAGGGTTTTTTTGAGGATTTTTTTTTGGGGTGACATACATTGATTTATTTCCTGGTTTATAAACTTTGACACTTTCCAAACATAATGGCGTCCTTCTTTAACACACACTTCTTTCTTTCGTTCGTGTAGTTTTGTTTTTTCTTTTAAAAGTAATTCTGCCAGAAATTGGAAATGGCCATTTGGTCTATTAACTGCGTTAAAAGTTGAATAAATAAATAAATAAAAACTTTTAACGCATTTAGTGATTCAATCAATGTTACAAGAAACACGAGCAGGTTTGTTCAAAGACGAATTGGTGTTGTTTTTTTCCGTGTTTTATTCTACTGACGCTACACAATTGACTGAAGGTGAAAACAGGTTGTTTACAAAGGGCACAATTTCTTCTAATTATGTCAGAGTATGACAAATGACCTGGTGAAAAAAACCTATATTACAACATGTCGTATTTGGACCGAACGTTTTTTTTTTTTTGTGATGTAATGAATTTGTAAAGCTAAAAACAAGTGAACATAGATTTTGTTCTGTTTGTTCAAATTAGCTTAAATTTGGCATTGGGACGCTTTGTGTCACAGCCTATCAGAAAATATTCACTTTCTTTCGTAGTTGTAAAGTTTTCTAATTCACACAGTGATCGACTGAGATTTGAAGAAATGCTAAACGAAAGAAGTCGAAAAGCTCAAAACACGAGCCACATTTTCCTGCAGTCTGATGGAAGTGTTTGTTGTTTACTTTTCCTAAATAAAAATATTTATTTTCACGAATTTCTTCCAATTTTGTCCAATTTTGTCCATTTGTCCAATTTTCAAAAATGTCCAAAAAAATACTTAATAAACGAATGTTAAAAACTACATTGGAAAAATCAATATGAAAATAGTTAAATAGTACCTTTTAAAATGTTTTAGTACGGGATAAATACATTACGATTGTGTATGATTGACGCTCTATAAAGGTTTATAGAATTATTGTACATATTTTAGCATAGTACATTTTATAGAATTATAAATATACTATGCAAGGTGTATAAGTACGAAACTAAAATACATTGCAACACCGTGTTACAATTATATTTGTTGTTGGTGGTGTTTATATACCTACTAATATATGTTTTGAAAAAAAAATACTATATTAATATTTATTAGAATGTAAAATCAATAAAAAAAGATTATGATCATTCTGTTTGAATAGGCCAAAACAATAGATGATAAAACAATGGCATCTTTGATGTATTCATTGTAAAATGAGAAATATAAGATCGTCCTATTTATATGAAAGATATTTTCGCATGACGAGGTTATTTGTCAGGGTGTATAGGCCGCGCCGTCTTCGGTCTTGCGTCGTGTGTTTATACTCTTGTGTCTGCGAGCCCTTAACGTAACGCAGCCCTTGTGAAGTGACTGTAAACCGATCGCTCCGGCACTTCGGATGGCGCTGTAATGTACTAATAACGTACTGGTGCTGAGCTGCGAGGCTTCCTTAAGAGACTGACCAGAAGACTGTCATTTCTTTATAGTGTTTAATCCTACAATCTAACTGCCTCTGTGGTACCTGTTTTAAGCTCTCCGGGAAGAAAGCGAGGTATGTGCTGTGGAATGTCGTCCGTTAGGAGGCCCATGATTTACTCAAAGAGCGAAATAAATTCTTACACTCCTCCTTCGACATCTCTAAACGGAGAGATGCACACCCTGCATATATCCTTCCTATAAATCAGAGATGCCCAAACTTGGGCCAGGAAGCTACATTTTGGCGGTGTTGACCTTGATTTGGCCCCGATATTCCATACGGCAAAAAACAAAATATGGAAAAACATGATAGATAAGGACTGGCTTCATGTAGGCACGACGGAATGACTGTATTAATCACTTGTATGACAAATTGTTTCGATTTCGCTTGTCATATAAGCGTCACTGAACTTATATATAAATAAAAATGCTAAGCAGGGAAATGCTTCATATTTATTTTACGTAATCATTTTAAATATTTCATCCTAAATAAAAGGAACAATGGCCGTCTTCATTTTGATATAGCAGTTGGTATAATGCAGCATATATTTTAAGCGAGATTCAGGGCATTTTTGCTCATGCATAAAATAAATATGTTGGACTCTGGACCAGAAGATTGCAGGTCCAAACCCCACCACCACCAAGCTACCACTAGTGGGCTTCCTTGAGCAAGGCCCTTAACACTCAATTGCTCAGTTGTAAGTCGCTCTGGATAAGGGCGTCTGCCAAATGCCGTAAATGTAAAGTATATAGAATATATAAATATTGGTTCCTACTGTTAGATGCTGGAACAGCCACGCTCGCATGATGTTCGTAGCCACTTTAGGGAAAATCCCACGCTTTTTGTTGTTCCGCCTGTCCTTGTCCGTCTCGTCGTCGTCCCCCGTGCTCGGAGAAGCAGCGCCGTGGTCCAAAAGGTCACCTGTTGTTGAAAGCCCATAAATATCCTTTTTACAACTACGCAAAGTGTATAAATACACTATACATCCCTGGTAAAGCAGACGTTAAATAAAGGTAAACGGTAAACTTCTGGTAAACGGTACCGAAGCATTCGGGCCCGCACCACCAGACTAATAAACAGTTTCTACCCGCAAGCCACCAGGCTTCTTAACACTAGAGACTGAACCACTGCCACACACACACTCCGGTTCTACACACCACTGCTGTCCAACATTATTTATTCTGCTGCTAAAAAACATGGTCATAGTTTTGAAGGTTGGCACACGTCACTTTGCTGCCTTAATACTTGAATGTTTATTACTATGTTTACAATCTGCACTGCCACTTTATCTACCTTGCACAATCCATATTTTATATTTTTGCATTTTTGCACAATACAACTGCACTGTCGGCGCTTTAGTTTATGTACCTGTCCTGTGGCGTGACTATGTAATGTCTGTCTTGTCGCACTTGTTGTTCGTGGCTCTATGTCGTCCCGTGCATGTAGCTCTTGTTGTCTATCGTGCCTTTATGTTGTTTTATGTAGCACCGTAGTCTTGGAGGAACGTTGTTTCGTTTTAATGTATATTGCATCAGCTGTATGTGTTAAAATGACAATAAAGCTCACTTGACTTGACTTGAAATAAACAATAAATTCCCCTATAAAATCTTCCACTTTTTACCTCAGAATTACAAAAAAAAGACATCAACGTCGATACTGACATGGCGCCTATTGAGCGATGTTTATTTATTTATCCAATTATTTTTTGTAACGCCTGACAAATGTAAATAGAGACGAGCTTTAACGTAAGGTTCAGCAACAGAAGCCTGAATGTAAACGTGTTCAAAATCACTTTAAATATGCATTTCTACTAAACAAAGAGAAAACAAAAACAAGCGTGATCAGCCTGTGTATTTATAATAAATGTTTACCTGCAAATATATGTCAAATTACATCATAAAAACATATATGTTTTGTTAGTAACATAATCCACATTAGCTATAATAGCACTTCTGATGTTTGTTTTTGTAGCGCTGAGGTAACATCATCTGAGCTTTATGTAACGTTATTTATTTTTACATTTTTTCCCCTCACAGTCACTAAAATAGATCTATAAGGCTCGGGGTTACTGAGGAGAAGGTCAGGGGTTCAAACCCCAGGGTCGCCCAAGCCTCAAGCTCAAGGCCCTTAAACACTCTGAGCTCCATCGCTGACCCGCTCGCTCTGACCCGAGCTTCCAAACATCTCTGGGATACGAGAAGAAAGAATTTCTCTGTGCCCCAATGTACGTGTGACAAATATAAATCGCTGTCATGTCCAAAAAAATTGGTGTCAAACACTCAAAAAAATGACATACAAAAAAATAGGCTCTAAAGGTAACCTAAACATGCACTTTAAATCATTCTGATTAACTAGCCAGGTAGCTAACGAACAATAAAGCTTTTATATAAATGGTGTAAAAAGTCTGAATTAAACATAAAAAGTCTGAAAAATGCATTAATATTAATGGAATACAAAACAAAACATCTGTCTGTCTGTCTTATCTATCTATCTATATATCTGTCTGTCTATTGTCTGTCTGTCTTATCTATCTGTCTTGTCTATCTATCTATCTATCTATCTATCTATCATCTGTCTGTCTGTCTGTCTGTCTATGTATCTAACTATCTATCATCTGTTTGTCTATCTATCTGTCTGTCTATCTATCTGTCTGTCTTATATATCTGTCTGTCTGTCTGTCTATCTATCTATCTATCTATCATCTATCTGTCGGTCTGTCTTATCTATCTATCTATCTATCTATCTATCTATCTATCTATCTATCTATCTATCATCTGTCTGTCTATCGTCTGTCTGTGTCTGTCTATCTATGTCTGTCTATCTATCTATCTGACTATCTATCATCTGTCTATCTATCTGTCTGTCTGTCTGCTCTCTGTCTGTCTGTCTATCTATCTATCATCTATCTGTCTGTCTGTCTATCTATCTATTTATCTATCATCTATCTATCTGTCTGTCTGTCTATCTATCTGTCTATCCAAGTTAGAGTTAAAACTATCCGTTCATGCGAAAGCAAAACGTGACTATTAGCTACCCAGCTAGCTCACAAACTTAGCTAGTCCTTGAAAGTGAACTGTCAGTGTCAGTGTCTCAGTTTGAACTTGTTCCTGTAATAGTTGTTTTACTAAACAAAAATAGAAAAAGAAATAAAGGGGGGAAAAATCTGAAAAATAATGTACACCATTAACTTCAGTAGCTAGCTTAGCATTGTGAATCTATGACTGGAAACTTAAAAGATGTGGTTTTTTTTGTAATAAATATGGTTCGGATACATGATCTAGATTTATACTTGGGTCGATTGTGTTAACTCAAGCACGGATGTCGTGCTCCAGGGATTTTTGAAAATCCTTTTCTTTCACTTTAAGAACATTTTGTGAGGTAAACTTTTGATTCGAGAGACCTGAGTGTGAAGAGATTGGCTGAGGGAACACATCAGCGATATAACACGGATCGCTGTATTACACATTCGCCATTCGTCTAAATCTAAATCATCGTTTTAAGGAATTCAAAAGTAGCTTAAAGCTAACTTTAAGCGCCGAGCTAGCTCCTACGCTGCTTTATTAGCGGTACAGTTAGCATTTGTGATCATACGCTAAGTCACTGCCTGACTATTTTACACACAATCTGACATAGTTTGACATGTATATACACACCAAATATTTATACACACTATTCACTATTTTCTGTGTGTATGTGTGTGTGTGTGTGTGTGTGTGTGTGTGTGTGTGTGTGTGTGTGTGCTCTAAAACATAGTTTGTGTCGCTACAGTTTATTTGTGGAGTTATGTGTATTTACACTGAGCCCATCTGGCCAAGCAGCTCACACAAACACACACACACACACACACACACACACACACACACACACACACACACACACACACACACACACACACACACACACACACACACACAGCCTTGTGATGACTGTGAGATCATTCCATTTATTAGAGATGCGCAATTTATTAACTTCTGAGCATTAAAGGGAAAAAAATTGAAAATGAAATAAAGCTATCATTGCAAGAATTTTCCAATAACTTTTTCCTCACTTTTTTTTCCTTTTATTTATTTATTTATTTATTTTTTGCTTCTTGGCAAAGAAATGACAAGGTTGATGTTTGTACAGAGGACAGAGTTCAGTCTTCTGAACCAGGACTGTAGGTTTAAAACCTGTATTATGTGCTTTATTATTCGCTGTTTCGTTTTGGCAACAGGAACAAATCCAGCTAGCTAATGAATGATAAACATAATCCTTATGAATTCACAAGCAGGAGATCATGGTCTCCGTGCCTCGGGGGGGGGGGGGTTTCTCCGGGTTCTCCGGTTTCCTCCCGGTCCAAATACATGCACGGTAGGTTGATTGGCACCTTGGAAAATTTTCCCTAGTGTATGAATGTGTGTGATTGAATGTGAGTGTGTGTGTGTCCTGTGATGGGTTGGCATTCCATCCAGGGTGTATCCTGCCTTAATGCCCATAGACACCTGAGATAGACACAGACTCCCCGTGACCCGAGGGAAGATCGGATAAAGCGCTAGAAGATGAATGGATGAATGAGATCATTGCCATGAGGGACAATATGTAAAACGTTAAGGCATTCCTGGAATTTAGTAGACGCCCTTATCCAGAGCGACTTACAAATGAGCAAGGGCCTTGCTCAAGGGCCCGCTAATGGCTGCTTGGTGGGATTTGAACCCACCTGTCATCTTCTGGTCCAGAGACTAACGCCTTAACAACTGAGCTACCGCATAACAACACACTAAATATTGTAGACATCAAACCATAAGCTCGAAATTTGTGAACGTCGCATGGGGGCACGGTGGCTTCGTGGTTAGCACGTTCGCCTCACACCGCCAGGGTCGGTGTTCGATTCCCGTCTCGGCCATGTGTGTGTGTGGAGTTTGTGCATGTTCTCCCCGTGCCTCAGGAGGTTTTTCTCCGGGTTCTCCAGTTTCCTCTCGGTCCAAAAACATGCACAGTAGGTTGATTGACACCTTAGAAAATTGTCCCTAGTGTATGAATGTGTGTGTGTGTGTGTGTGTGTGTGTGTCCTGCGATGGGTTGGCATTCCATCCAGGGTGTATCCTGCCTTAATGCCCATAGACGCCTGAGACAGGCACAGACTCCCCGTGACCCGAGGGAAGATCGGATAAAGCGGTAGAAGATGAATGAATGAACGTCGCATTCTATATTCCCTCACACGTTCCAGTGAGATTTAATTCATCCACAAGGGTGTTAGTGAAGTCAGGTACTGATGAAAGCCTGGAGTGCAGCAAGATTAAAGTCACAACCTAAAGACGTCCTATTCAGTCGTGTCCCTCTAAGTTTGTGGTGGCAGTCTGGGGGAAAAGAAGCGAAAATATCGCAGAGAAATTCTTTCCTTGCAATAAATACATTTATGACAAACTTGTAGAAAACTCTGTTCAGTTCCTGTACAAGTTTTCAACCCAGAGCAAGGACATTCCATGCAAATGATATATGACCTTGTACAGCGAGAAATACAAAGTATAATCTATGGCACAAATCCAAAAGTGTGAAAAAAAAACGTTAAACCAACAACCATCTTTTATCCTCTCCTAAATTTGTATCCTTAATTGAGTCTAAATTTGTACGACGTGTATTTTGTTCAAGGGCAACGGTTTCTTTTGGATCATTTTAAGACCGACATTTAAATAATATGATCGTCAAATTAATTTGCCTTTAACAGTTTTCCCATAGGATCAATAAAGTATTCCGTTTGTGAATCGGATCCTGCGTTTAATATCATTTCCGCATTCATTTTATATGTATATTCTATATAAATATAATCATGTAGGTTATATATAGAAATCGAATAAATATCAGCGTTAATTTGATTAACATTCGATGAATGCAGTGGTAACGTTATATATATATATATATATATATATATATATATATATATATATATATATATATATATATATATATATAGATAGATATAGACATATATAAGTTTTAATTTTTTATATATAAAAAATATTTAAAATTAAACATCCTGGAAAAAATCATTTTTAGTTTTTTTTTTACTATTTTAACACTATATATTTTCTCTATATATATTTATTTAAAACGCACTATGATGCACACGTCCGGCAATTAAAACCGTCCGTGTGGAAACAGCAAAATGTCCGTTTGGAAAGCACCGTAATTTACTTTAAAACATTTACACGATTATTTGGTTTCACTAATAATAACCATACATTTGCATAAAGCATCTATACATTTAAATATACATGTACATTTTGAGAGTATTATATACTCTCACATATAGTATATATTTAAGGTACATTTAAAATAGATACATTGTCGTTTTGAAGCAATTTCGATTACCTTGAGAATGGACATATTATATTTTGTAATAATAATAATAATAATAATAATAATAATAATAATATATTTAAAAATATAATATATATATAAGGGGGGCATGGTGGCGTAGTGGTTAGCACGTTCGCCTCACACCGCCAGGATCCGGGTTCGATTCCCGTCTCAGCCATGTGTGTGTGGAGTTTGTGCATCATGTTCTCCCCGTGCCTCAGGGGTTTTTTTTTCTCCGGGTTCTCCGGTTTCCTCCCCCGGTCCAAAAACATGCACGATAGGTTGATTGGCACCTTGGAAAATTGTCCCTAGTGTATGAATGTGAGTGTGTGTGTGCCCTGCGATGGGTTGGCATTCCATCCAGGGTGTATCCTGCCTTAATTGCCCATAGACGCCTGAGATAGGCACAGGCTCCCCGTGACCCGAGGGAAGATCGGATAAAGCGGTAGAAGAATGAATGAATGAATGATATATATATATAAAATATATTTTGTGTTTCGTCCACGCGCTATTATCGTAGTTTATCTAATTCGGATTAGAATTAGCCCCGCCCACAAGATGCATCGCAGATGATGTCACCGCAGGTTTGTCCTGGTGTATCTTGTGGGTGGGGCTAATTGTACCCCGCTAATTCTAGCCCCTAGCTCGCGTGAACACATGGTTATTTTGGAACAATGGGCTGATTGTCAAAGCTTGTGCTTCAAATAATAACGTGTTTACTGTCTCCAGAAGTGGACGGTTTCCAGATGACAAGACGCGTACCTTTTTCTTTTCAAAGATGACTGGAAGTGAACGGAAGACAGCGGGAAGGCTTCTCTCCACTTCCTCTGGAGAGGAAACCTGGCCACTTGGATGTTCCTGTATTGGTTCAAATTAAAGAGCGGGGTCTGGACTGTCTCACGGCTTGTTGTTGACGTGAGGAAAGCTCGCAACGACTTAATCATGTTTAGACGTTTGCAAAGTGATTTTTCCACTGTAGGAAACTTTGATACAGGAAACCAGAACCCTTTTCAAGAACGTCGGGGGTGTGGGGGGGTGTTTTTATATCCATAGCGAACCAGGTAGTTTTTTTATATCACTGGAAGAACGTTTTATTTCAGCCACCCAAGGCAGATTTCCAATATGGACATGTTAACTTTGTCAGGAGCGTCAGGTGCATGAACACTACAGATCCCATTTCAAGGTCTTTTTTGTGTGTGTGTGTGTGGGGGGGGGGCGCTTTGGTTTTTTTCTTCTACTGGAAGTTTTAGATCCTGCTATTTTTTATGGACCAGGATGAACTTTGAGGGGGGGGCGGGGCTTACGGGACCAATTGCCAGCGATTTGTTAAATGCATGAGGAGGCTGAGATACACATTTCTAAATTTGGACACCTTTGGATAATGGCTTTACTCCTCGGAAACGATAAGATCCCGAGAGAGGGAACTCCGGGCGCGTTTTCTTTTTCCCCCGCACATATTCCGACCCGAATCTCAGCTTCCGTCCACCAAGCACGGGCGAGACAACTGTTGCTTGCATCGTCACGGTGGAGCTTCGCAGGGAACTATTTAGATCTAGTACGGGAAAGTAAATGCCCCCCCCCCCCCATCGTCTCGTCCCTCCACCCCACAAAGAAAAGGAGAAATATGACTTAACACATGATCTTTCTTTCTCCAGTCATTCTGACGGAGGCGGCCAAACAGCTGTGAGGAAGCACACAACCACACACACACACACATTTGCACGCACATGAATGCTTTAGGGAAGTGTGTATGCTGTTTTTTATTGGCCATGGTTTGGTGCGCAGGGTTGAATAGCAAAGACCAAACTCTCTTTCGATCCACCATGCACCATTTCCCGACTAACACACACATACACACACACAGACACACACACACACACACACACACACACACACACACTTGCATGAAAATGTAAGATCTATTTCTCAATTGCCATATTTATATCCATTCATTCCCATAATATATATATGTGTGTGTGTGTGTGTGTGTGTGTGTGTTGTAGTAGCAGTAGTGGACCCCCAGGGTGGTGCTAAAGTGTAAACCTATGCAAGAGATGACAAAACCTCAGCAGCTCTGTTTCACTTGGCACAGGGTGCACACTTCACAAATACTCATGCTAATATGACAGCCACTGTGTGTGTGTGTGTGTGTGTGTGTGTGTGTGTGTGTGTGTGTGTGTGTGTGTGTGTGTGTGTGTGTGTGTGTGTGTGTGTGTGTGGGAGAGAGCGAGAGAGATACCATGTTCACTACTGTTGTCTCCGTTGAGAGAACTGGAACGCCCGCCGCAGGGTGCCGGACCTTCGGTGGAGTGAACGGAGACGGAGTCATCTTCCCTCCAACACATCTTGAGCGCGAGAGAGAGAGAGAGAGGCAGTGTGAAAAAGAGAGAGAGAGAGAGACACTATTGAGTATTAGATATATTGGTGATATATGATTTGGTCCAGTGCAGTATGAAACTGCATACCAGACTCATGCTGTAAGAGATAATATAGAACACATGCGCAGTCTTCATGCACACACACACACACATATGGCTAGAATGTGTCTAGAACATATTGAGGTGGGATGGGGGGGGTTAAGTGATAGAGTTCGAGTGAGAGAGTAAAAGCCTATTTTGATTGGACGGACCCCGGCGTTATTTTGCGGGTTGCGAATGAATGTGTGCGGGCGCGAGAGCATCTCTGTTTTGACTTTGTGCATACGACTTTTTTTTTTTATAAATAAGAAACAAGTTACAAGATAAAGTGGCCGGTCCCACATTATCTTCCACTTTCTTCATATATATATATATAATATATATATATATATATATATATATATATATATATATATATATATATACACATTCTTTTTCAAATTTGCCTGTTGAAAATGGAAAAGTGCAGCATTTATATAAAAAAAAAGGATATCAAATAATTTTTAAAAAAAAAGTGTATATATATATATATATATATATATATATATATATATAGAGAGAGAGAGAGAGAGAGAGAGAGAGAGAATGTGTGCGTGCATATATATATATATATATATATATATATATATATATATATATATATATACCACACCTTACGCAAGCGCATCGCATTCCCAAATCCGTATTACGCAATAAAGCACATTTTTACTGAATGCAATGCGCCTCTGTATAACCTAAACAACGTATA
This sequence comes from Kryptopterus vitreolus, assembly GCA_030449085.1. Taxonomy (NCBI): domain Eukaryota; kingdom Metazoa; phylum Chordata; class Actinopteri; order Siluriformes; family Siluridae; genus Kryptopterus; species Kryptopterus vitreolus. The sequence continues at coordinate 13,389,396 of JACRUU010000022.1, forward strand.
TTACCAGTTTTTATGGAAAAGCAACCGGAACACAATTCTTAAAGGAGCCACGTCCCATATTTTACCATTAAAACCACCACTAAACAAATAAACATTGAAATTAACAAGAAATTAATATTTAAAAGAAAAATTCCAGAGTAAAATAAATATTAAAATAATCAATAATTTTATAAAAGGGAGAGATTTTGAGAGTAATGTATATAATTATAACATCTGTTACAGTTAATTACAGTATTAGAAAATATATTAATTTATGGTACATTAAAAACGTGCGATTAAATGTATTCATCGATCAACAGCCCTGTTTTATTTACAGTTTTTTCCCCCCCAATGGCTTTGGAGCATTTCTAAATGAAGCAATTCAGGTTTAATATTTGTGAACTAGGGCATCTCTTAAAACTGTTAACCAGCACAACGTAATAGAGTTCGTGTGAAAAACCTGCTCTTCTCTCAAAATCCTTTCTTTATCTCTCAAAATGTATGTATTTGTGTATTTATGTATTTGCGTAGTTGTGTGAATGAACATCTCGCTGCCAACAGACGTCCTTTTGTCATTGTTCATGAAGAGGATCATCAAAATGTTTACATTTACATTGACGGCATTTAGCAGACGCCCTTTTCCCAACGGTCTCTATCAATGAATAAATCAACACTCGTTTACTAAATTACAAACTTAAGATACAATCAGCATAAAATCAGCTCTTGTTGAGAAGATTTTTCTTTTGACGTATTCTTTTGAATATACGACAAATTGTAACAAACACCGGGGGGGGGGGGTGTTTGTTACAATCGTTTACTTGTTTCAGGAAGAGGAAGGTCTTCACTTGAAGAGAGACAGAATTCAGACAACTTCAGGGAAGTTCATTCCACCACCGCAGTGTCAGAGCAGAGAAAAGCCTTGAAGACAGGTTTAGTCGTGTTGTCTGTATTAATGAATTCATTTCTCGTTCATTTCAATGTTATTTGTTTAGTGTTGGTTTGAAGTGTAAAATATGGGACGTGGCTCCTTTAAGAATTGTGTTCCGGTTGCTTTTCCATATAAACTGGTGATACGGTGTTTAGGTTATACGGAAGCGCTTTATTGCGTTCAGTAAAAATGCGCTTTATTGCAGTAATACGGATTTGGGAATGCGATGCGCTTGCGTAAGGTTCCATACGGTAATATACGCTAATATAGTGAGGAGATCGTACCTGTTGTGAATGCGCAGATAGTAGGTGTAATTGGGGGGAAATTTAGGAAGCGTAAGTGGATGCACTGAACGTTTATTTATTTATTTGTTGTTGTTCGAAGGAACAGATCACTCACATTGTAACGCACGCTGCGTTAATCACGCCTTAATAACATTAGCGCCGTTAAAGCCAATTTGCGTTAATAACGTTAACTTTGACAGCCCTGATTCAGACACTTGAAGGATCCAACAGAATCGCAGATTCTGAAGCACATAAATGTACAGTCCACCATCTTAGTAACAGCCCAAATCCAAAATGGCCGCCTCTTCGCTACGTATGCTCACTATATCGGCTACAACAAAACAGCGTTATAGGATGTTGACGGTAGTGCCCGACATTCCGAGGAGCGAAAACCAGGTTCGGCGTGAGGTGTTTAAAAAGGATCGGCCCGAGCGTGCACTCTGTCTTCTGCTGGGAGAAAAAATGTATTTGCACCCTCAGCTTCATCTGGATTGCTGTGTTACTGCAGATGCTGTTTTATGGTTAGGGTCATGGAGGAGCCCGAGAACGCTGAGTGCAACGCGAGATCATCGCGCACACGGGATGGAAGGCCAATCCATCACATGGCTCCACTAACACACACACACACACACACACACACACACACACACACAGATCTCATTCATACCTCGGGGCAAGAGTCCCAATCCATCTATGCAGGTACGTTTTGGAAGAAACCAGAGAGGAAACCCACAATGATAAGAGGAGCATGTGAAACCCCAAACAGACAGTAACATGAGCTCAGGAACAACCCAGGAACCCGGGTGGGTGTGATGCGCTAAGGCTGTAACTCTATCTTTTTTTCTTTTTTTTGTTAATTCACTTTCAAAAAGCAATGTGGAAAATTTCAAGTATTTAAAGAGATGTTTTCGAAACATCACCAGCGAAACAATTTCCAGTGTAAGTCTTCCTACAGTTAACGCAAGAGGTGAATAGGTGCAAACACATATGCAATATGCAAAGGTAAGAATATACATGCACAAGTTATAAAAAGAGAGAGAGAAAGAGAGAGAAAAAAGCCTATCCAGGCAAATCTGCGAGCTCATTTAACACACCAGCTTTTCCGTCATATGCAAAGCAAACACAGAAATGCAAACATGTGGCTTCATTCAGAAACAACACGATCCCATGAGCCTTTGAAGCCGGACCCGCATCGGCTCTTTTATACATACAACGCGGAGGAGAAAAAGAAAAAAAGAAAAAGAAAAAGAAAAAGCAGGATGTTTTTTAAACTCGGCCCCAATAGAGAACATGATTGTTGGGTAATAATGTTCGACTTGCACATAAACACCGATTCCTCCCCTGCGTCATCGTCGTGCTTTTCCAGCCCTGGACCTTCCATAAAAAATAAAAAAAAAAAACATCAAACTCCACGCTGACCTCGGAACAGCTGCGGTGGATAAACCTTCTGTAAACTGTATACGACCCGGAGCGGAGTGTCCCCCTCGCAGAACGCCGAGCGCGAGGCCACTCGAGCCCGCTTTCAGAAATAAACCGAGCTCGGATGTCCGTGTAAACTTTTATCGGCGCGTTCACACGGGATTACGACTCTGATGATTCCGTAGGGCTCCGGAGACACTGTTATCACTTTGGCCGTTGTTGTGAAGAAGCAAAACAATGTACGCTCCGGATGCAGGTTGTGCTGTTTGTATTTGAATGGAATTGAATAAAAGGTTGTCTTATTAAAATGAATAGCAAAGGTGGCTCTGGGGCCGTTTAACACTGGACTAATAGGGTTTCCTGGTGCAAGTTTAAATATCTTATAAGATGTGTGTTTGATATACATTAACAAAAAAGGGGCCAATAATATTGATGATATGTGACGATGATTTGGTTCGTAGATATTTACAAAAACATTGTAGATGTAATTCTATCTCTATATGTCTTACAAATCAGCTTCACAGTGTTGAAACTCAATGATTGATAGCAATTGACTTTCCATGCAATATACATATATATATACACACACATACTTACTATATATATATATATATATATATATATATATATATATATATATATATATATATATATATATATATATATATATATATATGCATACAAATATTGGTGCTGTTAATATCATGCAATTTAAGAATATCTTGTCTGTATGTATATGTACATACATATACACACACACACACACACACATATATATATATATATATATATAATTTGTAAAGAAACAAACCTCAATTTATGTAAACTAAAGATATTAGGCATTAAGTAACTGGTTCTCTTTGTGTGTTTATCCATCAGACAAAATACATACTACAAATAAATAACAAATAAATAAACTAACAAATATTTAAAAAATTACATACAGGCTTCACTAAAAAAAATAGGTGTGTTGCATTCTGAACCTTTCTAAACACTATAAAGGATAAATCTCGGAAATATCAGCGCGTTGTTTATTTGTTTGCCTACACTTGTTTGTACACTTTATCCACATCTGCTCAGAACCTCATGTAACCTCTGATGATGCTTTGTTTAGTCTTGTTTTTTTGGGTGGGGTGGGGGTTTGCTTATATGGGCAAATGGGCAATAATTAATACCTGCCACAGATGTAATAAGCGCACAGAATACAAATACAAATATTTATCGTTATATCGTCCACGCGCATGCGCACAAGCCGCGTATCGATACCGAAGCCCTTGAGCAGGTTTTTAATATATCCCGACAATTCGATGCTTATGGGCCAAACCGAATTGATTCCGCTTCCAGGTGAAATATAAGCAGGGGGTGAAATGACGGCGGATTATAATGCAAGTGTGCGGATTTGTAAAGATTGTAAAAAAAAAAAAAAAGAAAAGAAAAGAAAAAGAAAGAAAGAAAAAAAGAGACTGACTTGATCTGCGGTGCCGCCGGAGTTCCGACTAAATTCCTCACTGTCGGATTTGGAAGATCCTTCTCTGTCATCCACCACCAGGTCCATGGGCATCTTCCCTTTCAGACAGCTGATATACCGGTGACAGAAATTATCGCAAAGCTCGTGGACCTGCGTTCAAATACGAAACAAATGAAAAACAACGTTGATCGTTCTTTTCTCCCCCTTTTTTCCCCCTCACGTGGAAAAAAAATGCCAACGCGTCACGTGGTGTGTGATTAACGCGAATCGTAAAATTAACCGCGCACGAAAATAATAAAAAAGAATCGTTAATTAATGTAGAAAAAAATGTTATAGACATTTCGTGCGTGGACTTATTTTACATCAACAACAATAACAACAATTTAATCTCACCTTTTCTAATTCTAAAAGATGGAAGCGGAGCACTTGTATTGATTGCACCATCTGGAGAAGAAAATACGCATGTACATATTATTACTATTATTATTATTAGTAGTAATATTAATAGTAATAGAAGAAGAAAAAAGTAACGGTGTTATTTTACATATTTGTTATACACTGGTGTTCAAATACTCATCCTACCAGGTTATCTAAGTCTGGATTGGGCGTGAAGAACGGCTTTTCTGTCCTTATCTAGAATGGAAATAGCATAATAATTATAACTACACCCCTTAATTATTCATTTAATAACAATCATCATCAGTGATTAAGAAATCAATTATTGCGTAATGCATCTTCGCGCATGCCCAGTCGGGCTCCAGTTTCTATTTCGCCGCGCTGATTCGACACGACTCATTAGAGATGATTGAAGGCGGTGCAAGTGTTGCAGGTGGGAAAAGTGGGACCTGTTTTGAAAACACGGTAATGTCCTCATCGAAGGACGCGGATGAGCAGACATCAGCCGCCAGGCCGCTTTCTCTCGGTGTACACGTCGCTAATTCACATTTCTCAAAAACCAGTGCAAGCAGAGGAAACAGCGGGTGTCTGCATTCGAGGGAGAGAGAGAGAAGAGAGAGAGAGAGAGGGAGAGAGAGAGGAGAGAGAGAGGGAGAGAGGAGAGAGAGAGAGAGAGAGAGAGAGAAGAAGAAGAAGAAGAAGAAAAACACAGCAAACAATCAAGGAGGGCAAGGACAGACAGCGTGTCTGTTTGTTTTCTCTTTTTTTCTCCTTTTCGTTTTTTTAATAAGAAATAAAAAATCCCTCTACATTTCTCTCCATCCTTATTATTCACGTCTAAAATAGCCAAGTGTTTGTAAGTCAACAAATAAGCATAAAAACAAATATAGAAATAATTAAGAACAATAAACAGAACGACGTAAACGGGTTTAAATAAAACACAGTCAATAAAAACAGTAGAAAATTTTATTTTATTTATTTTTGGGGAAAAAAATCCCAAAATAATATAAATAGAAACAATTGCGCGCTATATACTGTGGCAATCTAAGCATTTCTGGAAAATAGACATTTAAAAAAAAAAAAAGACAAGTCGTACATTTTAATATGCGATAACAAATTGTTAATGAGTATTCACTCTTTAAAATCAAATTCAATGTATATATATATATATATATATATATATATATATATATATATATATATATATATATATATATAAATATATGAATAACATTAAAAAAAAATTAAGTTACCGTAAAGTTGAACAAAAATAAAACAGACCCCCCCCCCCACACACACACACACACACACAAAAGAGTCGAATCCACGTGATAGCAATAATTACAAGCGTATTCGGGAGTCATGCTGCTGACTAAGCACAATTTCAGACAACACAATTCAAAACAGCGTGGAAAGTAATTTGTTAGTTAAGATTAAAAAAAAGCGATCAAATAAACAGAGACATTTCATCAATTCTGTCTTAATTAGAGAGCAGAACTTCCTGGTGGTTTCCCCAGAAGCATGTTCAACAGCAAGTCATCATTTACAGAGTAATAGTGCGAGTCTCAGATAATATCCCAACAAGCCCATAAAAAAAAACTAAAAGGGAGGGGAAAAAAATCTGGCTGTGTCCCAAATCACAACCTTGCACAACGCGCTAAACCCCTGTAAACCATTGGTTACCATGGTTACCTACGATGGTTACCACTGTTGGATTGCGTTAATAGCTTTAATGGGTTGATTTAGTGTGTGGTTTGGAACACATCCAATGATCTTTAGTTTTGTTTTTCTTTTAACGGCGTTTTACACCTTGAAATGATAGACCATGAACTGTTTAGTTCGGTTGTATATTTGCGTGTGCGTGTATGATTGTTCTGTTATTTCTGTTAAATAAATCTGTTTTTAGTTACTGAGCAAATTTTTTAAAAAAGAATCATATCACGGTAGGATCCAGTTGAATAACTGTTTGTTTGTCTGTTGCTTGCATTCTATACCAAACACAAATATCAGCTTATTGATCATTTATATAAACGATCATAATCACCAATACTATTACAGGATTTAATATTACATAATACTATTACAGGAGCTCTTTTTTTGCTTTTAGTGGTCTACTGTTTTATTTCAGACATTCCTTCAGCTATCGCCCATTATTTTATTTTATTTTTCTCAGATATTTGCTTCCGTTGTTTGTTTGTTTATTTTCTTGGTTTTCGTATATGAATTAAAAAAAAAAAAAAAAAAAAAAATATATATATATATCTATATATATATATATATATATATATATATATATATATATATATATATATATATATATATATATATGTTACATTTCTGAGCTTCCCAGAACACGCAACATACATGGTTATAAATTATGGGTAAATAACTCACAGGATGGTGTAAATAATTTGGTCGTGAACACACGTAAAGACGAAATTTCAGCAGCGTGTCGTGTTCACAAAAAAGTGGAGGCAAATGCGTTACGAGTGGAAAAATAAACGTGTCGGAAGAAAAGAAAAACGAGTAAATGATTAAAGAAATGAAGCCATCGAGAGGAGTCTTCAAATAAAAGTAAAAAACAAAATAGACTAAGCTCGTATGTATATATATATATATATATATATATATATATATATATATATATATATATATATATATATATATAAGGGGCTCAGTATAAGTCTTTAAGTATAAAGTATAAAACTTTAATTATCTCGCATTCAAATAATCAGGCAAATAATAATAATAATAATAATAATAATAATATCTAATTTTCTTGCGCATGGTTCGGGCTCCTCCGTGTTTTCCAGCAGCCTCCAGCGCGCTCCGTTACAGGCTGCGGCCGCGTTTTAGTAAATTAGCGCCATAAAAAGAGGACACATACCCATAAATGGCGTCTTTGTCGCGTTTTAGCGCGTCGTTAAACAGCCGAGCCCAGGCCGGGTGCCGCCGCCAGCGGATAGTGGTGCGCGTGCAGGGCGGCGGCGGCGGCAGCTGCGGCAGCCGCCGTGGGAACGGGTGGCCCGTGAACCGCGTGCACGGCGCGCGCCGCCGCGTGTGGCTCGCCGTAGACCGCCGGGCCCGGGATCCCGAGCCCGTCCCCTCCGTAATGCACCAGATCCTCGTACTGAACACACACACACACACACACACACACACACACACACACACACACAGTGAATTATACACAAAACACCACAAAATAATAACAATAAAATATGAACCATAGAAATTATCATTAATTATATACTTATTCATACAAACTCACATTTCTGTCCCAGGATAATTTTATGAAACATTTTAAGTAACTTTTAACTCTTATTTCTGCTCCCAAATAAAATAGTATTTTCAAAACAGCGAGCAGAAAATAATATGAACTTTTCAACAACAATTTTGTCATGCAATAAATAATAAATTAAAAATTAATACTGGATAAAAATCAAACTTTAGGATTTATTACAAAGCGTGTTTTTTTGTTGCGCTTTTCATTAGTGTGTGATATAACATCAACCTGAAATGAACCTGAAAATTTGACCCAATATCTGCACATTTCCGGCAATCTAATAAGGCTAATGATGATTGGGTTTAAATTTGGGCTGCTGGAAAAATAAAAATAAAAAAAAGAAAGAATTTGTATGTTTGTTTAAGCCTGAAAAGTTTAAAAGAAACAACAACATTGTGTTCAAAAATACATGGCAAATAAAATAAATGAAGCAAATCAGTCAATAAATAAAATTGAAATGAAAGCGTGCGTGCGCGTGTGTGTGTGTGTGTGTGTGCTTGTATATATATAATTGTGTGTGTGTGTGTGTGTGTGTGTGTGTGTGTGTGTGTGTGTGTGTGTGTGTGTAGCTTTCATTAGCTGTTTTTAAATCTTTAACAACGTCCAGTAATAGTGTAAACACTACTAGGAAAAAAAACAACAAATACAATAATGAATTCTAGATATCTTGAATTTTTAATCCTGACTAAATTAAAAAAAAGAAAAAAATACGTTTGTAAGAATTTACTTTGCAAATATTGTCCTTTAGTCTAAATTCAAATTCGTACCTACGGAAATGGGCCACGTCTCAAGTCTTCTCGCAGAACACACACACACACACACACACATACACACACACACACACACACACATACACACTTTATTATTGTTGTTATTATAGATAGATTTTTATCTTTTGTGTAGAGAAAAATGTTTATCTGTGGCATCAGATGGAAGTGGAATAAACAATTTGTCCCATATGTAATATAACAAGCTCCAGGTCCAATTCGTTTTCCTATTTTTCCTATAAAGAATTTAGATTATTTGTTCATTATTTATAATTATAAATCGGTATAAATACCCACACATGTATTTTAGTTTATTGTGGCGCCAAAAAAAACAATAAAAAATAAAATCAAAGTGAATAAAACCATCAGTTCTACCATTTATAGTTTTGGAGAGTGATAAAGTCCTTCGGGATTTTTAACATCAATTCTGATAAACACTTGTTAGTTGACGAATACTGAACAGCAACAAAATAAAACAAAACAAACAAAAAAACACTTATTATTGGTTTTACGCACCCGCTGCGCCATGAAGAGGAGGTGAAGGATGATGAAGATGAAAAGAAGGATGATGAAGAAGGTGCTGGAGGTGGAGATGGGAGTTGGAGGTGGAGGTGGCGGCGCGGCGCGGCGCGGCACCGCGTCCCCTCTCTCACGCCGAGGCCGGCTTTGGTCGCGCCGAGGGCGGCTGTGCGGAACCACGGAGCCGCCGGGACTCACACCGCATCAGGGGAGCTCAGACCCCGCTCAAGCTCGGCCGCCGCTCACATACACACACACACCGGCCCACATTGTCAATCCTCCGACCAACTCCTGCTCGCTTGTTTAGGAAGTGCCAAGAGTGCCACCTTATTTTCCACCCTTCTCTTTTCCTTCTTTCCTTATCCTTTCTTTTTTCTCTCTCTCTCTCTGTTTTTATTTTGGACGCAAAAAGAAGCGACAAGAAAGCAGAGATGGTGAAGAATGGTCCAAAATGGTGCTCCGTTTATTCCAGGTCGGATAAAATCCACATGCTGTCCGGGGAAAGTCGCCGAGGTTTTTAATACAGTGTCGTGTCTCCGAGCTGGACAGCGGGACAGAGAGATACAGAAAGAGAGAGAGAGGAGGAGGAGGAGGAGGAGGAGAAGGGGGGAGAGAAGGAGGTATTGAGGGAGTGTTTGTCCTTAAAGGAGCCGCTATAGCACACACACACACACACACACACACACACACACACACACACACACACACACCAGCAATCAGCCGACTACATATACTTTTCTGTAGTGTGTGTGTGTGTGTGTGTGTGTGTGTGTGTTACAATATGAGACATTGCTCTTATAATATTATTAACAATTCACCATATTTGTTTTCTTGGGCGTTTAATTCCAAAATGATGTTGTTTTGTGTTTCTTATCCAATAGTTAGGAATTTTTCTATATTTGTTTTAGTCTATTTTTATTGTTAACTGTTTGTTATTAATGATGATATATAAATAATCCTTTAAGTGGATTTTAAACACTGGATAAACTGAATGGCCGAAATATTTCTGCCAACAGAAATGTTCTGTGCTTTGGTGCTCCTCAAGGCCCAATAAATAAATAAATAAATAAATAAATAAAGGTTTGCTTTACAATGTAAATAAAAGTTTATCAAATGTTCTTATAAATCTGATCTGAAAGTGCAGGTGGGAAAAAAAAGAAAGATATTTTCCCATTCGGTGGACGATCTAATAAAAAAAAACAAAAAAAAACATGGAATGCACTTTCATATAAAGTTCTTAAATTACACTACAAAGCTATATGAGGGAAAGATAAGTAAGATCCCGCAAAAAGAGGAAGAGAAAAAACCCATTAACATCACATGTGAATCGTTTTAATGCTTTTTTTTCCAGAGTAATGAAGTAATAAACACGAATGATACCTGTGTGAGATGCATTTATATGCTTGGACAGTTCTAGCTCTCCAAAAAGGAAACGACTTTCCAAACAAAATCGTTCTCCTTAGAGGGCCAAACCGAAGAACCCATTAGGACACTAGTTCATGGTGTATTCGAAGCGATACAGAGCGCTCCTACAGAAAGGTCAGTACTCAACGAAACAGGAAGTTTCCTGATTCCCGGATGATCCAGTATCTTATAATCATCATTTTTACAATCGTCTCTCTGCAATATAATATCTATACAATACAGGGATCAACATTTATTTCTTCTGATTATACTTTGTGTTTGCACGACACCAATGTTTGTCATATTGCAGTATATCTCTGGTGTTCCTTTTGGTCTTCTGATCTCCTTTGAATGTATGTTCCAGGCGGCTGAAGGATTCACCGAGTGCACTGTGTAATGTAACAGACTGTTTCCTGCAGTACGCCGATGACTATCAAGTCTTGAATCATTTTTATTGAGTTGTAGCTCCAGAGGAAGGGAGAACGAGGTTCCATTTACATTTACGGCGTTTGGTCAGACGCCCTTTATCCAGAGCGACTTACAGCTGAGCAGTTGTGGGTTAAGGGCCTTGTTCAAGGACCCACTAGTGGCAGCTTTCGTGGTGCTGGGGTTTGATCCCGGAACCTTCCGGTGCAGAAGCCAATGGTGTAACTACCTCCGAGTTTATGCCAAGTAGAACCCTTCAAGTAAGGACATTTTTTCCCCTTATATATATATATATATATATATATATATATATATATATATAGAGAGAGAGAGAGAGAGAGAGCTAGATAGATAGATAGAGATAGATAGATAGATAGATAGATAGATAGATAGATAGATAGATAGATAGATAGATAGATAGATAGATAGATAGATAGATAGATAGATAGATAGATAGATAGACAGACATATAGATTAACATATTTTAGTATTTGTTTTTTTTCTTAGAACATATAAATAGAAGGTTACTTTCAGGATAATAAAAGGTCAAAGCTAGAACCCTTATCAGTTCTTCCTTTACCTTTACTCTTCCACTTAAGGACGATGGGAATCCTGAGCTATCTAAAGAAACTCCAAAGAACCTTTTATATATATATATATATATATATATATATATATATAGATATATATATATATATATATATATATATAACTACTCATTATATTGTTTAGCAGTTATAAACAGCTCTGCTGCTAGAATAACTGCTAAACAATATAATGAGTTTATATATATATATTATATATATATATATATATATATATATATATATATATATATATATATATATGTGTGTGTGTGGTGTGTGTGTAGAGAGAGAGAGAGAGAGAATAACTATTAAACAATATAATATGTGAGTTAATAATGTGACTAAAGACTATAAAAAGCTATAAAAAGTGTTGATTGCTTGTTGATCGTAAGCTTCCCATAGAGTCTACAAAAAGGTTTCGTCATCCTGTTTCTGTTCTGTTTCGTCATATTCTGCATGCTTACTATATTTCGTATTTATTATTATTATTGTTCACACTAGGGACAATTTTCCAATTTCCAAGGTGTCAATCAACCTACCGTGCATGTTTTTGGACCTGGGGGAGGAAACCGGAGAACCCTGAGAAAAAAACCCCTGAGGCACGGGGAGAACATGCACAAACTCCACACACACATGGCCGAGACGGGAATCGAATCGAACCCGGATCCTGGTGTGTGGTGTGAGGCGAACGTGCTAACCACTACGCCACCGTGCCCATTTCTTCACCGTGAACCGTTACTGCATAAATAATAACATACCAGAACAATGTAATATATTATACATTCTTTTAATTCATTTAGAAATCCCATAACAAGAGACCGAACTGCGACTTTTTGTATAATGGAATAACCCAGTTAAGATGTGGTCTTTATTTGATTCGTTTCACCACCTTTGTTTAAAAAAATAACAATTCTTAATCAGAAATTCTGATTCTGGTTCTAAATGCGAATCATTCATCCGTAATGCACAGAACGCCCCCTGCTGGACGTAAATATTCCGCCCCGTGTACTTTTCTTTCATTCATCTTCTACCGCTTTATCCGATCTTCCCTCGGGTCACGGGGAGTCTGTGTCTATCTCAGGCGTCTATGGGCATTAAGGCAGGATACACCCTGGATGGAATGCCAACCCATCTCAGGCCACAAAAACTCTCACATTCACACACTCGGGACAATTTTCCAAAGTGTCAATCAACCTACCGTGCATGTTTTTGGACCGGGAGGAAACCGGAGAACCCGGAGACCCTAACCACTAAGCCACTGCGAAGAAACATTCATTCATTCATTCATCTTCTACCGCTTTATCTGATCGTCCCTCGGGTCACGGGGAGTCTGTGTCTATCTCAGGCGTCTATGGGCATTAAGGCAGGATACACCCTGGATGGAATGCCAACCCATCGCAGGGCACACACACACACACACACACACACACACACACACACACACACATTCATACGCTAGGGACAATTTTCCAAGGTGCCAATCAACCTACCATGCATGTTTTTGGACCGGGGGGGGGGACCGGAGAGCCCGGAGAAAAACCCCCTGAGGCACGGGGAGAACATGCAAACTCCTGCGAAGAAACAATTTCCCTCAAATTTTTAAGGCAAAAAACAAACAATCAAAAATTAGAAAAAGAAATGGGACACACACACACACACACACACACACACACACACAAACACATACATAAGGTGCGCATAATGTTTTCCTTTTCACGCGAAATGCGTATTTCTGCAACATGGCCACTAGATGGCAGAATAAGCGTGTATATCCCCTGAATCGTGTTGATCGCTCTATTCGTTCGAATAAACACGAAAATGTCCATCAAGAGTGATAATGTCGCTATTAAATATATTTTGAAGTTCACTAACAGTCACTTACACTAGATTTGTCCACATTATCCAAATTAATTAAACGAAAAGCGAATTATTTGCGGCTACTTCCTTGTAGCTTCCAATCGAGCACGAATAAATGCGATTCAAATTCCTTTTCTACCCCAAAATCGATACGGCTTGACATCTTTTAAATAAAAACACACATTTTATTTGTGCGTTAATATTATGGTTATAACCTTGACATGTTTTCTTACATTTTGTGCTGGACTTACAAGGCTAATTAAGCTAAGAAATAAAAGTAGCTTAGATATTTCCGTAAAATATTACGATTATATACGGGCAATTATAAAGGATTCATTAGCTTGCAAACAAGTCAAGGTTCACATTCACCCCAAAACGCCCTGGATATTGTGGAGGCTCTATAAGCAGTGGTGTGGAAAAAGTTTTTGCCCCCTGCATGGTTGTCACACTAGAATCATTAATTCATCTTCTACCACTTTATCCGGCTTCCCTCTCGGGTCACGGGGAGTCTGTGCCTATCTCAGGCGTCTTCGGGCATCAAGGCAGGATACACCCTGGATGGAATACCAACCCATCACAGGACACACACACACACACATTCATACACTAGGGACAATTTTCCAAGGTGCCAATCAACCTACCGTGCCTGTTTTTGGACCGGTGGGGGAGGAAACCAGAGAGAAACCCCCTGAGACACGGGGAGAACATGCATACTCCACGCACACATGGGAATCGAACCCCTGACCACTAAACCACCGTGTCCTTTGTTTCAGATCATTAAAATATCAGTAAGGGATAACACGAGCAAACACAAGACGCAGTTTTTAAATAAAAGTTTTTATTATTAAGGGAAAACAAAATCCAAAACGACATGGCCCTGTGTGAAAAAGTGTTTGCCCCCTAAACGATAAACCATAGCTACATATACATTTACATACTTTTACAGCATTTGGCACACGTTATCCAGAGCGACTTACAATTGAGCAATTGAGGGTTAAGGGCCTTGCTCAAGTGACCCACTATTGGCAGCTTTGGGTCCTACTTTTTAAGGCATCTCGATAGGATTCAGGTCAGCTGGTGGGAGAGGGCGGGTTCATTGACCTTAACCACTGGGCTATACCAGGTCTAGCATGAACCGCCAATTTTAAGGCATCTCAATAGGATTCAGGTCAGAGGTGGACATGCTGGTGGACCTTCAACCATCCAGAGGTGGACATGCTGGTGGACATTCAACCATTCAGAGGTGGACATGCTGGTGGACCTTCAACCATCCAGAGGTGGACATGCTGGTGGACATTCAACCATTCAGAGGTGGACATGCTGGTGGACATTCAACCATCCAGAGGTGGACATGCTGGTGGACATTCAACCATCCAGAGGTGGACATGCTGGTGGACCTTCAACCATCCAGAGGTGGACCTTCAACCATCCAGAGGTGGACATGCTGGTGGACCATTCAACCAGAGGTGGACCTTCAACCATCCAGAGGTGGACATGCTGGTGGACCTTCAACCATCCAGAGGTGGACATGCTGGTGGACCAACCATCCAGAACTGGACATGCTGGTGGACCAACCATCCAGTGGACATGCTGGTGGACATTCAACCATCCAGAGGTGGACATGCTGGTGGACATTCAACCATCCAGAGGTGGACATGCTGGTGGACATTCAACCATCCAGAGGTGGACATGCTGGTATGTTTTTGGATGTCCTAGCATGCAAACCACTGTAGCACTAGATCTTTCCAAACCATGGAAAGGAGATCTTTGTAGAGGGTGTAGGGTATTGTCACGCTGGAACACGTTTGTGTCTCGTAAAATGGGTGAAGCCAAAGACGATTATTTGATAAGCATGGCATTGTTGTTACTCCATGTCTCTGAAGTGTGAGAGAGAAAAAAAACATCTCCAGCTTGCATAATGTGAGAGCGCAGTCAGAGAAAGAACCCTCCCAGGAACCGGTGTGAACGGGAAAAGGGGATTCGAACGATTCCGCTCCTTTGGTTCTGACGTCATTACTTCCGTCCCACCACCCCCACTCTCCTCAACCCCCCTACCCCCCCCCCCCCTCCTCCTCCTCCCTCTTCCCAGACTCATACCCCACTCCCTCCCTCCCTCCCTTCTTTAACACTCAGTCGGTGGCGCTTTGCCTTTACCGACTGTTTCCCCCAAAACAACATGGAGTGAAGTGACTCGGAGCGGCGATGGGGCTCCCGCGGGGCCGTCCTCACCGAGAGCAGCCCGCGTCGCCGCCGCAGACGCAGCCGCACGTCGCAGCGCGCTCATCGCACACCGAATTCGACTCCGACGTCCGCGAGAGCGTCGGGCCGGATCGCACGATGGCGTGCACCGGTTAAAGTGCAAGACGGGGAAAAACAAACAAACAAACAAAACCAACCAGAAGAGGGCTGTTGATGTTGTTGTTGTTGTTGTTGTTTTCTTCTTCTGCTCTACTATATCGCTTAAAAAAAGGAAAACGGAAAATAACACTACAAGACACGGATACACACACACACACACACACACACACACTATATCGGTGGGAGACAAAATGGAGCCCGGACGCTGGTGGTGTGCGCGCTCTTTGGGATCTTATTACTACTATTATTATAGTATTATTATTATTATTATTATTATTATTATTATTAACTATGGTAATAATAATAGTTTGTTATTACTGTAGGTGAAACGACGGAGATTTAAAAAACAAAAAAAAAAAAGAAAAGGAAAGAAATGTCCGAGGAATCGCAGCCAGACGAGTAAGTACCCCCCCCCTCATTTCATCCCTTAAATCTTCTTGCCCCCCCCCATCTACAATCCCCCCCCCCCCCCCCCCCTCATTGCTCTTTATTTACCCCGAGGTGCGTTTGCATATTCGGGAGCGCCTCCGACATCGGAGGCAATATGGTTCATAAATGGGAGATGGATAGAAAGAAAAAGAGAGAGAGAAAGAAAGAGAGAGAGAGGGAGAGAAAGAAATAGAGAGACCGAAAGTGTCGGGCCCTACTTTTTGTTTGTTTGTTTGTTTGTTTATGTGTTTGTTTACACACCCTGTTGGTTTTTGCGCGATCAAAGCGCTATAGAGGAGGAAACGCATGGTGTGTGTGTGTGTGTGTGTGTGTGTGTGTGGGGGGGGGGTGTTTAACGAAGGGAAAGAGGTGGAGATGGAGGGATGAAGCGGAAACGTTTCTATGTATCCACCGCGATCGCTTTCTTTGTAACAGCCGCGTCCACGTGGTGGCCAAACCGGAGGTGGCGCATTTTGGCGCATTTCGTGCATCATCTTTCATCTCGTCTTCCCGAGCGTGGATCCCACCATGACACCCCCCGCCCACACACACACACACACACACACACACCACCACCACCACCTCCACCCCCTCCAAATCTCTGCCTGTCTCTCTCTCTGTGCTTTTTCGTGAATCGGGCTCATTTGCATACAGGTTTCATTCATAAAAAAAGAGAATAGACAATCCCGACTGCGCATGCGGAGCTCCAACTCGACCCCAAGCCTGCATCATAACACAACAGCACTATTAACCCCCCCCCCCAAGAAACACACACGTGCTGCTGACTTCGTTCCTACGTCACGGATGGGATATTTCACTGTGAGATGAGCAAGACTGCAGGGCTTAGTGTATCACACATTTGCCTCACAACACCAGGGTCCGGGTTCGATTCCCGTCTCGGCCATGTGTGTGTGTGGAGTTTGTGCATGTTCTCCCCGTGCCTCAGGGGTTTTTTCTCCGGGTTCTCCGGTTTCCTCCCCCGGTGCAAAAACATGCACGGTAGGTTGATTTGCACCTTGGAAAATTGTCCCTAGTGTATAAATGTGTGTGTGTGTGTGTGTGAGTGTGTGTGTCCTGCGATGGGTTGGCATTCCATCCAGGGTGTATCCTGTCTTAATGTCCATAGACGCCTGAGATAGACACAGACTCCCCGTGACCCGAGGGAGGATCGGATAAAGCGGTAGAAGATGAATGAAATGAATATATATATATATATATATATAATATATATATATCTAGACAGCTTCTTTTCATTAGCACATCTTGTTCTTGTAGCAGACCGCCTCCGAACACCACACCTGGTGAAAGCAAGCGAAAGCAAGTCTTCCTATTGGGTGTGAAAGGCAAAATCTGAGGTTTAACCTGTTTAATGTAGATTTTATTAAATATTAATTCTTATCCAGAGCGACTTACAACTGAGCAATTGAGGGTTAAGGGCCTTGCTCAAGGGCCCCAGTAGTAGCAGCTTGGTGGTGGTGGGGTTTGAACACGTGATCTTCCTGTCCCGAGTCGGCTACACGCCTCCCTATATATATATAATATATATATATATATATATACACACACACATTAAGATTTAAAGACTAATGTATGACCCTCAACTGCATGTACAGAGCAACTTACATCTGTGCAGTTGAGGTTTAAGGGCCTTGGTCCCACTGGTGGCAGCTTGGCAGAGGTGGGATTTGAACCTGCGATCTTTAGGTCCAGAGGCCAGTGCCTTAACTGCTGGGCTGGCACCTCCCTCATTACAGAGGTTCAAATTAAATTCATTATGACATCATATAATATCTATCGACGATACGGACGTTATTGAGTTTTTACATCGGCAAACCCTGTGATAAAAATCAGGTCTCGTGCGAAAAGTTTCTTTCCAGTGTCGACCCCCCCCCCCCGAGCGATTCTTGCTCTGATTAGCGCACGTGAGCGATAGCGTCCGGCTGCTGCGCCGCGGCCCGGTCTGGGCTTTATCGCTACCCTTTATCTCGATCTCGCAGAGGGCTTGTGGACAGAGCGAGCGCGTGACTCGGGTGTTGTTATCTTTCATTGTTATAATTTATGACCTGCTCACACCCGTGCTGGGCAAACACAACACACACACACACACACATTTGCGACGTGGACTGGAATGTCAAGACGGTGTATAACAATAAATAGTTATGGTCCGAGAAATGCTTGAGAAATACTTTTTTTTTAAATAAGCAGATCATGAGATTGACGTAGTGGATAATAATCCAAATCCCACACTTAATACGCTTGTATAATTCAGTTTATTGGTTAACACGTTCGCCTTACACCGCCAGGGTCCGGGTTCGATTCCCGTCTCGGCCATGTGTGTGTGTGGAGTTTGTGCATGTTCTCCCCGTGCCTCAGGGGGTTTTTCTCCGGGTTCCTCCCCCGGTCCAAAAACATGCATGGTTGGGTTGGGTTGGCATTCCATCCAGGGTGTATCCTACCTTGTTGCCCCATAGACCGCCTGAGATAGGCGACCCCAGGGAAGATCGGATAAAGGGGTAGAAGATGAATGAATGAATGAATCCAGTTTAGTCTTCGAATCATGGCTCTCGCAAAGATAGTCAGTGTAATCGGATGCTTTCCTAACATAGAACAAGAAGAATTAGAATAGCCTTTATTTGTCACATATACATTACAGCACAGTGAAATTCTTTTCTTCGCATATCCCAGCTTGTTGTTGGTAGATTGGGGTCAGAGCGCAGGGTCGGCCATGATACGGCGCCCCCTGGAGAACAGAGGGTTAAGGGTCTTGCTTAAGGACCCAAGGGCGGCAGCTTGGCCATACCGGGGCTTCCGATCAGCAGCCCAGCGCCTTAGACCACTGGGCCACACCCCCTCCCCATATACTGGGTGTAGCCGGACCTTTTATAATGGGACAGTGGTAGCTTGCATGGTTAATGCATTGGCCTCTGGAACGAAAGATTGCAGGTTCAAATACCACCACAATCAGGCTGCCACTAATGGGCTCTTGAGCAAACCCCTTAACCCTCATCTGCTCAGTCGTAAGACGCTCTGGATATGGACGTCTGCCAAATACCGTAACCATTATTATTCCCGGATATTTTATTAAATATGTTTTCATGTAGTAATTATTACGTCTATTATTATGTTATTAGGAAGGTTACTTTGGAAATGTAATAGATTACAAAATACCCTGTTCAAAATGTAAAAGTATTGTAACTTCTCAATTACTGTATAAAAGCAAACTGATTACATTTGATTAGTTTTTATTTGTACACTAGGGGGCACTTTAAGTTAACCTTGTAAGTTAACCATTAAGTTTCAAACCTACAGGGGGGGCTAACATTTTCAGGTTTCGCCGTATCGGGATCAGATTGCGTATGTAAATTTAGTAAGTAATACAGTATCATGTTTATAGTCCTTTATTAACGCTAACCCAATAGCCGCTTGTTTACCGCTCTATTCTGGGTCACGGCCTGGTGGTTGAGGACCTGTGATGTAACATATGATAAAAGCCTTGATATTTGGATATGTGTGTTTTTGACAAGTTAGGTCATAAGACAACATCTAATGTCTCTAATACCCTTCACAATGTCTACATAGTGCTTCATTGGTAAATAAATACTAAATACTATATTAAATATAGTATATACTATAAATATTAAATACTAGTCGTTACTTGTGCAACAGATCACAAAGGAGGGTTTAGCCATTGTTGTTAAACGCTTATTACGTCTTTGTAAGATGTTGAAAGTTGTTTTTACTTCCTGTTGATATTCTTTTAAGTAATTTTGTGTTTATACTAGTAATATAGTGTTTATTACTTATATGGTATTTGAACTAGAAATATAGTTTTTATTAATAGATTATGTAACACTTACATCGTTTTTATACTAGTAATACAGTATTTATTACTATAGTATTTCTTACTTATATAGTATTTATACTAGTGATACAGTATTAATTACTATAGTACTTCTTAGTTATATAGTTTTTATACTAGTAATATAGTATTTATTACTATAGTATTTATTATGTACATAGTTTTTATACTAGTAATATAGTATTTATTACTTAAATAGTTTTTATACTAGTAATACAGTATTTATTACTATAGTATTTCTTACTTATATAGTATTTATACTAGTAATGTAGTATTTATTACTGTAGCATTTATTATTTATATAGTTTTTATACTACAATAAAGTATTTGTTGCTATAGCATTTATTATATATATATATATATATATATAATATAGTATTTATTATTTAAATAGTTTTTTATACTAGTGACATGGTATGTATTACTGTAGTATTTATACTACTAATACTACAGTTTTGCTATAATATTTATTACTTATATAGTAGTGCAACCAGTAATATAGTATTTATTGCATATATATAATTTATTATTATACTAGTATAAATACTATATAAGTAATAAAAACTAAAGTCAAAATTCTATATTACTGCAAGAAATACTGAATTTACAGCATTGACATGTTCACTGTATAAGTAATACAAAAATCTATTAATAAATACTATATTTCTAGTTTAAATACTGTATATGTACTCTCTCTCTCTCTCTCTCTCTCTCTATATATATATATATATATATATATATATATATATATATATAACAAATGTATGTACTGTATATATAAGTAATAGTTATATAATACTAGTATAAATACTATACAAGTAATAAATACTATATTACTAGTATAAATACTATATTACTGAGGTGGAAGTTAAGGCATTGGGCTCCGGACCAGAGGGTGGTAGGCTCAAATCCCAGCACAACCAAGTTGTCACTAGTGGGCCCTTGAGGAAGGCCCTTAAAACCTTAGTTGCTCAGTTGGATAAGGGATAAGGGCGTCTGCTAAAAAGCTGTAAATGTAAATGGTATAAATACTATATAGGTAATACATACTACACTATTAAATTATATATTACTACAGTAAATACAATATATAGTACTAAATTGTAGTGCTAATTATTATATAATTTTACATAATGTATAATAGTTATAATTTTAACAAGCCGGATTGCACGTGTGTGTGTGTGTGTTGTGTATGTTGTGTGTGTGTGTGTTTAGCCTTAACGGGCCTATATGCTGCATGGTGATTTTTATGGTCATACAGTTAAGCACTTAAACTCTCTGCAAGCTAAAAGGTCTCACTGTCACCATTAGCGATTGTCTAAGCAGGATGTGTGAAGTGGGTCATCACTAACACTTCCACACCCAGCATGTCGTACAGCTCTGCCCATTTCCTGTATCCTGTTCTATTAATGACCTCCGGCTCCATGTGGCTCAGAGTTCAGGGATCCAACAGGAAGGAGAGCGAGTACTTCCACATACTCTGCATATTCAATGAAATAACAGTTATATATATATATATATATGTGTGTGTGTGTGTGTTACAATTGACATTCCCACACTGTAATATGTTTCCAGTGGATTAAACTTAAAATAATATAATATAATATAAATAAATAAATAACCCCCCCCCCCCCCCCCCCCCCCCCCCCCCCCCCCCCCCCCCCCCCCCCCCCCCCCCCCCCCCCCAACATTCATTCATTCATCTTCTACCATTACCGCTGTATCCGATCTTCCCTCGGGTCACGGGGAGTCTGTGTCTATCTCAGGCGTCTATGGGCATTAAGGCAGGATACACCCTGGATGGAATGCCAACCCATCGCAGGACACACACACACACACACACACACACACACATATTCATACACTAGGGACAATTTTCCAAGGTGCCAATCAACCTACCGTGCATGTTTTTGGACCGGGGGAGGAAACCGGAGGGAAAAAAAAAAAAAAAAAAAAAAATATATATATATATATATATATATATATATATATATATCTCCCACAATACATGCGACTATGTGACCCGCGTAGTGACGTCATCCCACCACTAGAGTGCATCGTATCCCACATCGGCGTAAACCGAGGGCGAGAACTGAGAACCCAAAATGTCCAGGAAGCTGTGAAACGTATTGTCTTCGTGGGCCACATCAGCATTATGGGGGACCTCGAAGGGCCAGGTGTAACTATAAGACAGTATATAGTGTTTGATAAACGACGTCGCCTCATAACACAAAACACACTTTTTCTCCTTGTATTCGTTTATTTCCATCTTTCTTGGAAGTGCCTTCCATCTGCATCCATTTTTCGCTTCCTGGACATTTTGGGTGGGAAATATCTCAATTCCCCTCGTTGGAAATACGTCCATGTGGGATACGATGCACTCTAGTGGCGGGATGACCTCACTACGCGGGTAACGTAGTCGCATGCATTGTGGGAGATGTAGTTTATTGTCAGTGCGAGCTTTAAAGCAGATACAGATACCGTAACGAGATACAGTCGGATGCCAGGATCTCCCTGCTCAGCAGTTCTGGGTGTCCTTTGTTGTGTTTTTCGTTGCACCAAATATTGAAACTGGGAGATTGGCACCTTATTTTAAGACAACCGTACACCTTTTAAGCTCAGATAAAATGACGTGTCAGGACATATTCGGCTTGCGGGCCTTGAGTTTGACACGTGCGGTCTATAAACGAGACAACAGGACTTCAGGTCTTCTTTTTTTCACCTTTTCAACTATATATCGACTCTTACCAAACAGACTTCGGTGTGAGATGAGCTGGCATGTACCTCGGTGAAACATAAATAAAGCATGTAATAAAGTAATGTTTTGTCTGGTTCAGTGAGAGAAGTTTGTAATAAAGCGTAAACACGGTCTCCGGGTCTCTCCCTTTGATCTGTAGCCTCAAAACCCAGGCATGAAAATCAGGCCTTCGATTAAAGCAGGTTCCCACGCTCCGTGCCAAGGACCGGCAGCATTTGCAAAACGCGTCTCTTCCTCTCCATAAGGGAGAGGTGCGAGCTCAGTGGTGGAGGCATTGGGCTCAGGAACAGATGGTCACAGGTTCAAATCCCAGGGCTGACACCCTTAAGTGGCAGGGGAGGGGGGGTAGGGCAGTGGTTTAAGGCGCTGGGCTGCTGATCCGTGTTCGAGCCCCGGTATGGCCAAGCTGTTGCCCTTGGGTCCTTGAGCAAGACACTTAACCTTCTGTGCTCCAGGGGGCGCTGTATCATGGCTGACCGTGTGCTCTGACCCCAACTACCAACAACAAGCTGGGATATGCGAAGAAAAGAATTTCATATGTGACAAATAAAGGCTATTCTTATTCTTCTCTTAATTGCAAAAAAAGGCGCTATTGACGAGGGTGGCTCAGCGGCTGAGGACCAGAAGGTCACAGGTTCAAATCCTACCACCAACACCACCACCACGCTGCCACTAGTGGGCGACTTGAGCATGGCCCTTAATCGCTCAGTTAGAAGTCTCTCTGGACGAGGGCGTCTGCCAAATGTAACTCGGCTCTTCCCCTCGGTAAGTGACGAGGCCACGTTTGCAACACAGGCCCAGGATCCAGGGGGCGCTGTGGAGCCGTTTGTATACCGTTTCGTACAAGCGATTGAAGGGGTGGTTTCGACCTCGTTATTAAGACTTTCATTCATTTATATTCTAGCGCTTTATCCGATCTTCCCTCGGGTCACGGGGAGTCTGTGTCTATCTCAGGCATCTATGGGCATTAAGGCACAATACACCCTGGATGGAATGCCAACCCATTACACACACACACACACACACACATTCACACACTAGGGACAATTTTCCAAGGTGCCAATCAACGTACGTTTGGACCGGGGGAGGAAACCGGAGAACCCGGAGAAAAACCCCCTGAGGCACGGGAAGAACATACACAAACTCCACACACACATGGCCGAGACGGGAATCGAACCCCGACCCTGGAGGTGTGAGACGAACATGCTAAACAATAAGCCACCATGACCCTTGTTACTAAGACTTATTAAGTGTTATTAAGAATCACAAGCATGTGCAAAATAAAATCTGCGATTTCTAATAACATACGCAATATAACTGACAGGGCAGTTATTTAACCAATCAGGATTGAGCAATACTAAAGTGATGCTTACAAGAACGTAAATTCGACGCAGGTAAATCTGATGGTTCTCCGGGTTATGTTCTGTATATGACCGGACACGCGCCCCCCCCCCCCCCCCCCCCCCTCTGTCCCCACAGTGACGACTTCCTGGTGCGCGTGAAGGCCGTGGTGATGACGCGGGACGACTCGAGCGGCGGTTGGCTGGCTCAGGAAGGGGGCGGGCTCAGCCGGGTGGGTGTGTGTAAGGTGTCTCCGAGCAATCTGGACCTACTCGGACGTAACGGGTTCCTCATCTATGGAGAGAGACTTCGAGACAAACAGGTGCGCAGCGTCACCTGTCACCACGTCGCCCCCTGTTGGTGTAGCAGTGGTACAATCTGCGTCAGATTGTAACTGAATTACTTTATCAGTCTGAAGGGCTACAGGTGAAACACATGACCTACGTCTGAGGCTTAATGTTCACTCACTCACTGACACTCAGTGAGTCCACTACATATAATACATATATATATATATACATACATACACCTATAATACTGTAAACTGCTGTATAAATAGCTGTAAACTGACAGATAGATTGGTAGATGGATTAGATGGATGGAGGGATGGATGGATGGATGGATTTTTCTGGCTCAAGCCCTCACTGACCCATCCTGACACATCCATGGATGGATGGATAGGTGGTTGGGCAGATAGATAGATAGATGGATGATTGATGGATGGATGATAGATAGATGGATAGGTGGTTGGGCAGATGGATGGATGGATAGAAGATAGATAGATAGATAGATAGATAGATAGATAGATAGATAGATAGATAGATAGATAGATAGATAGATAGATAGATAGATAGATAGATAGATATGTGGTTGGGCAGATAGGTAGGTAGGTATGTGGATGGATGGATGGATAGATAGATAGATGGTTGGGCAGATGGATGGATGGATGGATAGATAGATAGATAGATAGATAGATAGATAGATAGATAGATAGATAGATAGATAGATAGATAGATAGATAGATAGATAGATAGATAGATAGATAGGTGGTTGGGCATATAGGTAGGTAGGTACGTGGATGGATGGATGGATGGATAGATAGATAGATAGATAGATAGATAGATAGATAGATGGTTGGGCAGATGGATAGATGGATAGATAAATAGATAGATAGATAGATAGATATATAGATAGATAGATAGATAGATAGATAGATAGATAGATAGATAGATAGATAGATAGGTGGTTGGGCTAGATAGGTAGGTAGGTAAGTGGATGGATGGATGGATGGATAGATAGATAGATAGATAGATAGATGGTTGGGCAGATGGATGGATAGATAGATAGATAGATAGATAGATAGATAGATAGATAGATAGATAGATAGATAGATAGATAGATAGATAGATAGATAGATAGATAGATAGATCACTGATCCAGAGTGACGTGTCGTTTGCGCAGGTAGGTATGTGGATGGATGGATGGATGGATGGATGGATGGATAGGTGGTTGGGCAGATAGATAGATAGATAGATAGACAGATAGATAGATCACTGATCCAGAGTGCCGTGTCGTTTGCGCAGGTGATCCTCAAGTGCTTCCTGAAGAAGGACCTTATCTACACGAAAGCCACTCCGACGTTCCATCACTGGCGGACGGAGAACAAGAAGTGCGGCCTGACGTTCCAGAGTCCGGCGGACGCTCGCGCTTTCGACCGGGGCGTCAGGAAAGCCATCGAAGACCTGACCGATGGTGAGGGAGGAAGTCCAACTATATTGTTGGATTTATTATTTATTTATTTATTTATTTATTTATTTGTTTGTTTTAGTCCGATTAATTGCGCATCAAATTTGCCGAAAAATGTTGTTGCTGAAAATCGCTGGATTATTACAAACCGCCACCACTGGGCCCTTGAGCAAGGCCCTTAACCCTCTGTGCTCCAGGGGGCGTTGTATCAGGGAGGTGGTTAGCTCAGTGGTTAAGGCATTGGTCTCAGGACTGGAAGATCGCAGGTTGAAATCCCACCACTAAAACTAAACTTTCACAAGTGGGCCCTTGAGCAAGGCCCTTAACCCTCTGTGCTCCAGGGGGCGCTGTATCAGGGAGGTGGTTAGCTCAATGGTTAAGGCATTGGTCTCAGGACTGGAAGATCGCAGGTTGAAATCCCACCACCAAGACTAAGCTGCCATGAGTGGGCCCTTGAGCAAGGCCCTTAACCCTCTGTGCTCCAGGGGGTGCTGTATCACAGAGGTGATTATCTCAGTGGTTAAGGCATTGACCTCTGGACCGGAAAATCGCAGATTGAAATCCCAAAACCACCACTAAGCTGCAACAAGTGGGCCCTTGAGCAAGGCCCTTAACCCTGCTCTGTATCACGCAGATGGTTAGCTCAGTGGTTAAGCAATTGGTTTTTTAGACCAGAAGATCACAGGTTGAAATCCCACCAACACCACTAAGCTGCAACAAGCGGGCCCTTGTGCAAGGCCCTTAACCTTTTGTGCTCCAGGGGGCGCTGTATCAGGGGGGTGGTTAGCTCAGTGGTTAAGGCATTGGTCTCAGGACCGGAAGATCGCAGGTTGAAATCCCACCACCAAAACAAAGCTGCCTTTGAGAAGGGGCCCTTGAGCAAGGCCCTTAACCCTGCTCTGGAGAAAGGCTTCTGCCAAATGTCCTAAAGGTAAAATGGAGATCCTATGATGTAACCGTCGCTATAGAAACAAGAAGTTGGAATGTCTGGGATGTGCATTTTTTTAACATCCGTTTTTATTGTGCGTGCAGGATCCACTACGTCCTCGTCTACTCTGCAGAACGAGACGGAGCTGGGGGACGACGATGTCTTCACGGTGAGGGCCCCCCGAACTCTGTCTCTCTCTGTGTCTCCCTCTGTGTCTCCCTCTGTGTCTCTCTGTACGTTATTCCCGTGCAAACGTGTGTATAAGTGGAATATCTGTTCATTTAAGTGGCGAAAGTTTCTTGAACACTGGAGACTCCTTCCGTTTATTTTTTTGGGGGGGGGGCAACGTCAAACCGGATTGGTCCTTGTGTAGGATTAACCAATGAGAATGAGTGTATCTATATAAGCCTGTGATTTGTGTGTTACTTTAGATGGTAAACTAAAGGGAGGTGGTGTAGCCCAGTGGTTCAAATGGTGGGCGTGGCCTCTGTGTTGTCTGTCATTCCCAGTAAAGGAGGCGTGGCCTCTGTGTCTCATATCAATCTCAGTAAAGGAGGCGTGGCCTTTGTGTTGTCATTCCCAGTAAAGGAGGCGTGGCCTCTGTGTTGATGGACTCAGTAAAGGAGGCGTGGCCTCTGTGTCTCATATCAATCTCAGTAAAGGAGGCGTGGCCTCTGTGTTGTCATTGAGTAAAGGAGGCGTGGCCTCTGTGTTCTCACTGTAGTGAAGGAGGCGTGGCCTCTGTGTCTCATACCAATCTCAGTTAAGGAGGCGTGGCCTTTGTGTTGTCATTACCAGTGAAGGAGGCGTGGCCTCTGTGTTGTTGGTCACTCTGAGTGAAGGAGGCGTGGCCTCTGTGTCTCATACCAATCTCAGTTAAGGAGGCATGGCCTTTGTGTTGTCATTCCCAGTAAAGGAGGCGTGGCCTCTGTGGTTGTTCATCTTAGTGAAGGAGGCGTGGCCTCTGTGTCATATCAATCTCTGTAAAGGAGGCGTGGCCTTTGTGTTGTCATTCCCAGTAAAGGAGGCGTGGCCTCTGTGTTGTTGGTCACTCTGAGTGAAGGAGGCGTGGCCTCTGTGTCGCATATCAATCTCAGTAAAGGAGGCGTGGCCTTTGTGTTGTCATTACCAGTGAAGGAGGCGTGGCCTCTGTGTTGTTGGTCACTGAGTGAAGGAGGCGTGGCCTCTGTGTCTCATATCAATCTCAGTTAAGGAGGCGTGGCCTTTGTGTTGTCATTACCAGTGAAGGAGGCGTGGCCTCTGTGTACCAATCTCAGTGAAGAAGGCGTGGCCTCTGTGCCTCATCTCAGTGGAAGGCCTTGCTGTTGTCATTCCCAGTAAAGGAGGAGTGGCCTCTTTGTTTGTGTCACTGAGTGGAAGGAGGCGTGGCCTCTGTGTCTCATATCAATCTCAGTTAAGGAGGCGTGGCCTTTGTGTTGTCATTCCCAGTAAAGGAGGCGTGGTCTCTGTGTTGTTGGTCACTCTGAGTGAAGGAGGCGTGGCCTCTGTGTCTCATATCAATCTCTGTAAAGGAGGTATGGCCTTTGTGTTGCCATTCCCAGTAAAGGCCTCTGTGTTGTCGGTCACTCAAACCCCACCCCCACCAAGCTGACACTAGTGGGGCCCTTGAGCAAGGCCCTTAACCCTCAATTGCTCAGTTGTAAGTCGCTCTGGATAAGGGCGTCTGCCACATGCCGTAAATGTAAATGTGTAGCTCCTTACAGTGAGAAGAGCAAGGCAGTCCTCTTACACACACACACACACACACACACACACACACGCACACACACACACACACTGGCTGCATTGTTGTTATTACTGGCAGGGCAGCTTCCCAGCATGACTTTTAAATCAGATTTAGGCTTAAACACACACACACACACACACACACACACACACACACACAAGCGCTGGCCCAGAATAGTCCTGACAGAACAGGAAGGAAGTAGTGCAGGAAAAGGATAGCTCCGACGCGGTAAGGCGGAAGGTTACGGCGGAATGTGAAGCTCATAATATACTCTTTATTTCCTCACTAGAGGACAAAAAAATTGGTCAAAGGTCAAAACAACAGCAGGTGCTTTAAATGTATTTAGTATTTAAAAATGTTACCACAGAATCGTGGCCTCTGTGTTGTCTGTCATTCTCAGTAAAGGAGGCGTGGCCTCTGTGTTGTCATTCCCAGCAAAGGAGGCGTGGCTTCTGTGTTGTCTGTCATTATCAGCAAAGGAGGCGTGGCCTCTGTGTCTCAGTGAAGGAGGTGTGGCCTGTGTGTTCTCTGTTATTTTATGTGAAAGAGGTGTGGCTTGTGTGTTGCCTGTCATTCTCAGAAAAGGAGGCGTGGCCTGTGTGTTGTCTGTAATTTTCAGTGAAGGAGGCATGGCCTGTGTCTGTCATTCTCAGCAAAGGAGGCGTGGCTTCTGTGTTGTCTTTTATTCTAAGTGGAGGAGGCGTGGCCTCTGTGTTGTCTATCATTCTCAGTAAAGGAGGCATGGCCTCTGTTGTCATTCTCAGTAAAGGAGGCGTGGCCTGTGTTATCTGTCATTCTAAGTGAAGGAGGCGTGGCCTCTGTGTCCCCTATCAATCTCAGTAAAGGAGGTGTGGCCTTTGTGTTGTCATTCCCAGTAAAGGAGGCGTGGCCTCTGTGTCTTCGATCAATCTCAGTAAAGGAGGCGTGGCGGCCTTTGTGTTGTCATTCCCAATAAAGGAGGCGTGGCCTCTGTGTCTTCTATCAATCTCAGTAAAGGAGGCGTGGCCTTTGTGTTGTCATTCCCAGTAAAGGAGGCGTGGCCTCTGTGTTACCGGTCACTCTGAGTGAAGGAGGCGTGGCCTCTGTGTTGTCTGACACTCTAAGTGAAGGAGGCGTGGCCTCTGTGTTGTCGGTGACTCTGAGTGAAGGAGGCGTGGCCTCTGTGTTGTCTGTCACTCAGTGAAGTAGGCGTGGCTTCTGTGTTGTCTTTTATTCTAAGTGGAGGAGGCGTGGCCTCTGTGTTGTCTGACACTCTAAGTGAAGGAGGCGTGGCCTCTGTGTTATCGGTGACTCTGAGTGAAGGAGGCGTGGCCTCTGTGTTGTCTGACACGCTAAGTGAAGGAGGCGTGGCCTCTGTGTCGGTGATCAGTCTCGAGTGAAGGAGGCGTGGCCTCTGTGTTGTCTGACACTCTAGTGAAGGAGGCGTGGCCTCTGTGTTGTCGGTGACTCTGAGTGAAGGAGGCGTGGCCTCTGTGTTGTCTGACACTCTAAGTGAAGGAGGCGTGGCCTCTGTGTTCTGTCTCTGTTTGAAAGGGTGGGCGTGGCTCTGTGTCTCACTGTTAGTGAAGGGGGCGTGGCCTCTGTGTTGTCACGCTAAGTGAAGGAGGCGTGGCCTCTGTGTTGTCGGTGACTCTGAGTGAAGGAGGCGTGGCCTCTGTGTCGGTGACTGAGTGTGGCCTCTGTGTTATGAGTGAAGGAGGCGTGGCCTCTGTGTTGTCGGTGACTCTGAGTGAAGGAGGCGTGGCCTCTGTTATGGGTGACTCTGAGTAAAGGAGGCGTGGCCTCTGTGTCTTCTTTAAGTGAAGGACGTGTGACTTTTCTCCCTCTATCTCATGATAAAGATGAAATAAGAATCCGTTCTGCTTTATGTCGTCCTGTCACTCAGACGGCCACAGACAGCTCGTCTAACTCGTCTCAGAAGAGAGAGCCGTCGCTGCAGACGCTCGCACCCCTCAGCTTCTGCGAATCGCGTCACCACCAGTGCATTCTGGGACATCTCTATAACCAGCACAGGCACTCCGACCATTACTTCCTGGACCAGGTACCATTTATTCGCGTGCGCCGAGAGCCGCACTTCATTCTCATACTTTGGTAGTGGAGCGCGATATTTTCACTGAGCGTCTTCTTGCTGTGGTGATGTTTATTTCTCCAGACGGTCCCCATGTTCCCCCACGTGCCCGTGAACTTCCCCGAGGAAGAGGAAGAGCCGGTGCGCATAAACCCGCGAGAGCGCGCCTGGCTAACCGGATACGAGGACTACCGTCACGCCACCACGGCTGTCCACAAGATCCTGCGCTCGGAACCCACGGACGCGTACGTTTCCTTCGCCAAGAGCGAAGTGCTCAAGCACGACTACACGTACCCGTTCTCGCACCGGCTCTCCGGAGACGACGCGAAATCGGGGATCAGCGGCGGCGTCGTGGCGTGCCAACCGCGGGCCCTGCGCTGCCCCGAGGACGGCCGGGTGCGCTGCGTGTACTGCCGGGACGTGTTCAACCCGGCGCAGAACCGGCGGGGGCAGTGCCAGGAAGCCCCCGACCCGGTGGTGGCGTTCATCAGGCGCGTCAGCTTCATGTGGTGCGCCGACAGCCTGCTGTACCACTGCATGGCCGACGCCGAGGGCGAGTACTCCGAGCCGTGCTCGTGCGACCCGGGCGACGGGCGACTCGTCCTGCGCTGGATCGCGCTGCTCGGCCTGTCGCTAATCGCACCCTGCATGTGCTGCTACGCGCCGCTGCGCGCCTGCCATCGCTGTGCCGTC
>JACRUU010000022.1:13425642-13428142 GCA_030449085.1 Kryptopterus vitreolus
CTACAATACTGACACACAGTATACACACACACACACACACACCACATACACACACATACACCACATACACTGTACACTACAGTACAGTACACCTACACACACACACACACAGTTCATTATACTATATTACATCACACTACAACACTACACCACATACACACATTACACTGTACTACAGTATACACACACACACACACACACAGTTCATTATACTATATTATACATCATACTACATTACACAATGAGGAACAAAGACACCAACACACACAGACACTACACCATACACCACATACACACATTACACTGTACACTGTACAACCACTACTACAGTATAACACACACACACAACACACACACACACACACAGTTCATTATACTATATTACATCATACTACAATACTACACCACATACACACATTACACATTACACTACACATACACACTACACACATTAACACACACATACACACACACATACATTATACACACACACACCACAAACACACAGTTACATATACACACACACACACACACAATACACACTACACTACACAATACACACATTACACACTGTACACACACACACACTACACACAAAACACAGTTCATTATACTATAATTACATCATACTACAATACTACACCACATACACACATTAAACTGTACTACAGTATACACACACAGTACATCCTTTTTATTATTAACTGCAGATACTCCGCAAACATGGGTGTGTATTTCAGCACAGAGACAATACACACCCTCTCCTGTTTCCAACACACACAAGGCCCTTTAGGCAGTGTGTGTGTGTGTGTCTCACCATTCTCATTTTTCCCCACCTTACTGTCTGTGCTTTGTTCTTCATCATATATTGACATTAGAAGGACCTTGGCATGATCGAATGTTGCATGTCACGCACAACTTCCCGACGTATGTGTGTGTGTGCGTGTGTGTGTGTGTAATGAACTGTAGGGAGTGTGTGTAGTGTAGATGATGATTTGTATGTGACATGTATGTCTGGGGTTAATTTAACAGTCCCCACTGAGTCTGATTACCACCATGTGTTTACACGCAGCAAATCAGTAACAAATGTGAGCAAGCAAAACCCACTGACACACACACACACACACACACACACACACACACACACACAGCAGATAACTGGAAAAGGCCAATCTTTAGAATTAGGGAAAGGATTTGTGTGTGTGTGTGTGTGTGTGTGTGTGTGTGTGTGTGTGTGTGTGTGTGTGTGTGATGTATGTATGTGTATATATATATATATATATATACACACACAAATAAGACAGACAGACAGACTCAGACTCAGACTGACAACAGACAGACACAGACAGACAAAATGCAGACAGAGACAAAAATAAGAGACAGACAGACTGATGGACAGATACATGGACAGATAGACTGAGAGACAGATGTGTAGTAGGATTAACTATATACAGTGTGTATACAATGCCTCACAAACACACACACACACACACACACACACACACACACACACACACACACACACACACACTATAGGGTTCAAAGGTCAGTATGATAAATAAAGGACTTCATTGTCATTATAAATGAATTGACTTTATTTAAATCAATAGTTTGGCAGTTTGCTACAAACAAACAAACAAACAAACAAACAAACAAGAATCCAGACCCCCCCCCCCCCCCCCCCCCCCTAAACAAGTCACCACACTTGGCACGGCGTAAACCGCTCTGGGGAAAAAAAAAGAAAACGACAGAAACCCTGCGCGAGGTTTATCTTCGTATTCCGTGTGTGAGGAAGATCATCATCATCATCATCATCATAATCGTATTAGCATTAGCACTAGCTAGAACGAGAGCGCCGACAGAATTAGCAACAACCACCTCACATTGAAAGGGCCGCTAATGCGAAGCGCGATTTCCGTCGCTTATTTAACGTTTTTTTCTTCGCCGCGATCGATCGCGGTTTGATTTGATGGTAGCTTGTATAGTGCGATATTGTTACCATAACAACAAATACAGATTCAAACCTGAGGTTAAAAAAAAAGCGATCGCTAATCTTATCTGAGGGGGGAAAAAAACAAAAAAAAAATAAAGAGTGCGAGAAAGAAAAGAAACCCTTCATCATTTGATGTTTGTTCTTCCTTTACGTTGAAAAAAAAACAAACAAACAAAAAAAAAAAAACTGTTAGCCGTTTAAATGTGAGGAAGCTGCGGCTAACGTAACCGTCGGATACCACCTAGCATCGCGGTAGCTTTATTAGCATTTTTTAAAAACGCTTATTAGCCATGTAAGCTGCTTTACTTTTCATCTAGAGCGCACAAAACCTGCTTGTGTACGCAAACCGTGCTAATCTAACAAACCGCGCAACGAACGAATTAAAACAAAGTGCGTAGGAAAAAAAAAAAGGCGGGAAAAAGAACCCTGTATGAAGGTTGCTAGAGGACAGATATGACATGATGGAGAAGCTCCTGCTCTAAGGGAATGATTCATGAAGAAGAAAGA
>JACRUU010000022.1:13433142-13470642 GCA_030449085.1 Kryptopterus vitreolus
GAGCCTCGGGGGCCTCGAAACGCTCTCCCCCGACTTTTATTACCCGGCCGTCGGGCAGAGACTACAGAGAGAGAGAGAGAGAGAGAGAGAGAGAGAGAGAGAGAGAGAGAGAGAGAGAGAGAGAGAGAGAGAGAGAGAAAGGAAAGGGGGGGGGGGTCACAGTGGGGGGGTAAATAAATGAGCAATGCTGTTTTTCTTACATACATCTCACTTCCTACACTACTGCCCTCTAGTGGAGGCCAAATGCAACATTAATATGAATGTGTGTGTGTGTGTGTGTGTGTGTGTGTGTGTGTGTGTGTGTGTGTGTGTGTGTGTGTGTGTTGTGTGTTGGGGGGGGGTGGGCTCACACAGTGTAGGACTCGACCAGCACGGTGGTCTCCAGGGCGAGTTTCTGCTCCTGTTCAATGTTGTAGCCCACGTAGCACAACTTCTCCTTCATCATCCTCACCGTCTCGAAGTCAGCCGAGTGGTTGAAGGCGTAACCTCGGAGCAACAGCAACTACACGAGACGAGACACAAGGGGGAGCTCAAGAGCAGGAGTGACTGGTGGGTGTGTGTGTGTGTGTGTGTGTGTGTGTGTGTGTGTGTGTGTGTTGGCGTGGCGAGTGGCGTGGGATCACCTTGATGAGGTAGCGCGTGATGTCTCGGCCGGCAATGTCTAGTCGCCTTGTGAGGTGGGGCAGAGAGAAGCCCTCATACACGGGACAGATGTGAGTCACTCCATCACCAGAGTCTACAACCACACCAGTGAGCAGGCCTACACACACACACACACACACACACACACACACACACACAAATAAAGAGATCTGACTGCAACAGCTAAACCCCTCACCCTAAACATTAAGTCCAAAGCTTCACCTGTAAACCCTGAACTACAAACCGCAAAACTCAAAACCCACACCGTGTTTCTTTTCCCCTTCATTATTTACCCTCAACACCAACCTCAAATCTCATCCTTTAAATACCAACACCCAACCTCCAATATTTAAACCTCAACACCCAACCTCAAATCTCATCCTTTAAATACCAACACCCAACCTCCAATATTTAAACCACAACACCCAACCTCAAATCTCATCCTTTAAATACCAACACCCAACCTTCAAATATTGAACCCCAACCCCAAATCCCCCAACCTCACAACCTCAATGAACCATCCACCACCCAACCCTCAATGTACAACCATCCACCAGCAATACCCCAACCCCTCAACAATACCTCAACCCTCAAACCCAACCTCAAACCCCAACCCAAACCCAACCCCAATACCCCAACCTCAAACCCAAACCCACCTCATACCTAACACCTCAAACCCAACCCCTAGAGAAACCCTCAACCCTCAAACCTCAACCTCAACCCAACCAGCAACCCTCAAACCCAACCCCAAAACCCAACCTCAATACCTCAACCTCAAACCCAACCTCAATACCTCAACCCCCAAACCCAAATACCTCAAACCTCAACCCCAACCCAACCCCATAACCCCCCAACCAACCGCAACCCAACCCCCAACCCAACCTCAACCCAACCCCCCACCCAACCCAAACCAACCAGTTCCCAGCAAACCCAAACAACCCAACCTCAACCCAACCCAAACCCAACCTCAAACACAATCCAAACACCTCAAACCCAACCCTATCGCAACCCAAACCCAACCCTCAAACCCAACCATACCCCAACCCTCAAACCCAACCTCAATACCTCAACACCAACACCAACCACCCAAAACCAACACCCAACTTAACCTCAAACCCAACCCAACCCACCAACCCCAACCCAGAAATACCCAACACCTCAAACTCCAATATTCAAACCCAACCTCAAACCTCAACCTTCCCTCAAATACCTTTAAATACCCACACCCTCAAACCAACCCAACCATTTAAACCTCAATCCTCACCCAACCTCACCCAATCTCATCCTTTAAACCTACCAACCCAACCTTCAATATTTAATCCCCCAACCCTCAATGCACACCCCAATGTACAACCATCCACCACAATGTTCATTCTCAACCCCCAACCTCAATACCCTCAACCCTCAAACCCAACCCCAAACTCAATCCAACCCCCAAACAAAACTCAAACAACCTCAAAAACCCTCCAAACCCAAGCCTCAATACCCAACCCCAACCACCCCAATACCTCAACCCTCAAACCCAACCTCAAACCTCAACCCTCAAACCCAACCTCAATACCTCAACCAAACTCAAACCCAACCCTCAATACCTCACCCAACCCCCAAACCCAACCTCAATACCTCAACCCTCAAACCCAACCTCAATACCTCAACCCTCAAACCCAACCCCCAACACCCAACCCCCAAACCCAACCTCAATACCTCAATCAAACCCAACCCTCTCAAACCCAACCTCAATACCTCAACCTCAATACCTCAACCCTCAAACCCAACCCCCAAACCCAACCTCAATACCTCAACCTCAAACCCAACCTCAATGCTCAATCCTTAACCCCTAAACCCAAACTCAATACCTCAACCCCACCTCACCTCAACCCTCAAACCCAAACCAACTCCAACCACCCAACCCTCAAACCAACCCAACCCCCAAAACCCAACCCAACCTGGCAAACCCAACCCCCAACCCTCTAACCCCAACCTCAAACCCAACCCACCTCAACCACCCAACCCAAACCTACAAACCCAAACTCCAACCCCAACCCAACCTCAAACTCAAACCAACCCAAATCAACCCCACCCTCAACCCCTCAAACCTAAACCCAACAATCAATACCTCAATACCTCAACCCTCAAACCCCAACCCTCAAACCTCAACCCTCAAACCCCAACCCTCAAACCCAACCTCAATACCCCAACCCTCAACAACCTCAAACCAACCCTCAAACCCTCAAACCCCAAACCCTCAAACCCCAACAAACCTCAAACCTGCTCAACCTCCCTCAAATTCTGCCCCAAATGTCTAATCAACCCCAACCACAACCCCAACCACTAAATATTCATCCCCAATGTCTAATCAACCCCAAGCACTAAATATTCATCCCCAATGTCTAATCAACCCCAACCACTAAATATTCATCCCCAATGTCTAATCAACCCCAACCACTAAATATTCATCCCCAAATGTCTAATCAACCCCAAGCACTAAATATTCATCCCCAAATGTCTAATCAACCCCAACAAGCACTAAATATTCATCCCCAAAGTCTAATCAACCCCAAGCACTAAATATTCATCCCCAAAGTCTAAATCAACCCCAAGCACTAAATATTCATCCCCAATGTCTAATCAACCCCAACCACTAACTAATTCATCCCCAATCCCCAAAGTCTAATCAACCCCAAGCACTAAATATTCATCAACCCCACCCCAAGTCTAATCAACCCCAACCACTAAATATTCATCCCCAAAGTCTAATCAACCCCAAGCACTAAATATTCATCCCCAAAGTCTAATCAACCCCAAGCACTAAATATTCATCCCCAAAGTCTAATCAACCCCAAGCACTAAATACTCAGCCCCAATGTCTAATCAACACCCAACCACTAAATATTCGGCCCCAATGTCTAATAAACCCCAAGCACTAAATAACCCACCCTGAACCACAACTCCCATGTCCAACCCTGAACCCGTTTGGCTGCTTACCCTGAGCGTAGAGCGTGAGGACGGCCTGGATGGCGATGTAAACTCCGGCGAACTGGTACGTCTCAAACATCACCTACAAACACAAACACGAAACTCAACTCCTGCGTGGATGAACATTTGTTAGTAGGTTCGGATCCTGGAAATCACCGTACCTCGATGATCTTCTCCCGGTTCTTGGTGGGGTTCATCGGGGGCTCGGTCAGGAGGATCTTGCAGTTGCGCGAGTCGATGTTGAGCTTCTCGGAGCCGAAGGTGTAGTCCCACAGGTGCTTCATGTCGTCCCAGTTGCGCACGATGCCGTTCTCCATCGGGTAGTTGACCTCCAGCATGGAGCGCAGCTCGCTCGCTTCGTCCCCCACCATCAGATCCTGACGGAGACAAACATCACAGAAATTCTTAATAAATAAAAAAAGACGATGCGAGACCAAATCGTTTTCTCTCTTTTAAATTTTAGTGTTTTTCCCAAAGCAAAATATACCTGTATTAGACGAGTGCGTTCATCAAGACCAGACCTGAATCAATCTCTCCATCTGTCTGTTCATCTGTCTATCTGAATCAATCTCTCCATCTGTCTGTTCATCTGTCTATCTGAATCAATCAATCTCTCCATCTGTCTATCTGAATCAATCAATCTCTCTCTCTGTCTGTTCATCTGTCTATCTGAATCAATCAATCTCTCTCTCTGTCTGTTCATCTGTCTATCTGAACCAATCAATCTCTCCATCTGTCTGTTCATCTGTCTATCTGAATCAATCAATCTCTCTATCTGTCTGTTCATCTGTCTATCTGAATCAATCAATCTCTCTCTCTGTCTGTTCATCTGTCTATCTGAATCAATCAATCTCTCCATCTGTCTGTTCATCTGTCTATCTGAATCAATCAATCTGTCTGTTCAATCTCTCAATCTCTAATCATCTGTATGTCTATCAATGTCTATCTCTCTTGTCTGTGTCTACCTGTATGTCTGTCTACTGTCTCTGACTGTCTGTCTGTGTCTACAACTGTCTCTGTCTGACTCGCTGTCTGTCTGTGTCTACAACTGTCTCTCTCTGTGTGTGTCTCTGTGCTGTCTGTCTGTGTGTCTGTGACTACACGTCACTGTCTGTGACTATAACTGTCTCTGTCTGTCTGTGTCTACAACTGTCTCTGCCTGTGTATATAACTGTCTCTCTCTGTCTGTGACTGTGTGTCTACAACTGTCTATGTCTGTGACTGTGTCTACAATTGTCTCTGTCCGCAAGTCTGTGACTGTCTCTGTCTACAACTGTCTCTGTCTGTCTGTCTGTCTGTGTACAACTGTCTGTCTACACTGTCTCTGTCTGTGTGTCTGTGACTGTCTCTGTCTACAACTGTCTCTCTGTCTGTGTGTTTGTGACTGTCTACAACTGTCTCTGTCTGTGTGTTTGTGACTGTCTACAACTGTCTCTGTTTGACTGTCCGTGTCTATAACTGTCTCTGTCTATACTGTCTCTGTGTCTATAACTGTCTCTGTCTGTCTCTGACCGTGTCTATAACTGTCTCTGTCTATAACTGTCTCTGTGTCTATAACTGTCTCTGTCTATAACTGTCTCTGTCTGTGACCGTGTCTATAACTGTCTCTGTCTACAACTGTCTCTGTGTCTGTGACTACAACTGTCTGTGTCTGTGTGTCTGTGACTATAACTGTGTCTGTCTGTGACCTGTGAAATATAGACAGTAAAAGGGGGAGTATCCGTTACTATCAGTTTAACAGTAGGATGATGAACACTGATGTAACCAACACTGACTTCATCAGGGGTAGTAACCCGAACGGCAACGATAGCCAGCAAGCACACACACACACACACACACACACACACACACACACACACACACACACACACACACACCTTGTTATTTAATGCTACTGACAGACAAAGGTATACACACTATCAACTCATCACAACTGAATACATGAACAGGCCATCGAAAAAACACAAAGCCACAAACAGGAAGAAAGACGAAAAGAAAAGAGTAGAGTGTGTGTGTGTGTGTGTGTGTGAAGAGTGAGAGAGAGCGAGTGTGAGAGAGAGAGAGAGAGAGAGAGAGAGAGAGAGAGAGAGAGAGAGAGAATAAAGAATTTCAGTTTTCTGTTTCTGAAGTGTATCAGATTCGGCTTTGTTTATTACGACTTGTATTGAATGATATAATGATATATATATATATATATATATATATATATATATATATATATATATATATATATATATATATATATATATATATATATATATACTATATATATATACACACACACACACACACACACACACACACACACACACACACACACACACACACGCCATGTATTAATGTATTATTACCTTGATTTCGATGTTGCCCACTTTGGCAGTAGAGCGGATTATGGGTCTCCCCACCAGAGCAGGGAAGATGTGCTCAGGAAAATTCGAGCCGGCATACCCGCACTTCACAAACTGAGAGAAGGATATGGGGGGGGGAGAGAGAGAGAACAGATAGAGAGAAGAGAGAGAGAAAAGAGAGAGAGAGCTTCATATCATCCACTCAAACACATACATTTTGAACTTAGCATTTTTATTAGAGCTTAGTGACACACACACACACACACACAGAGCATACAAGCCTTCATTATCATTCACCCAGCCCCACAGTCAATTCACATTCGTCACCCAGACTTCATTTCATCAGGACTTACTACCAGCCTCCATTCAAACACATATCAGCCTTCCATTTGAGACTTGAACACATTCCATCATCCACATCACTTGCATCAGACTTATGACACACACACACACTCACACACACTCCTCAGCTCACACCCTAGCCCTCCATCAGCAGCTTCACCCATCCCTTCAGACACACACATCCCTCCATCAGCTTCACTCATCACTCCATCCCAGATTCCATCCCTCCATCAGGCTTCACCCATCCTCCATCAGGATTCACCCATCCCTCCATCAGATCAGACTTCACCCATCCCTCCATCAGACTTCACCCATCCCTCCATCAGACTTCTCCTCTCCTTCCATCAGACTTTCACCCATCCCTCCTCAGGCTTCACCCATCCCTCATCCTTCACCCATCCCTCCCAGACTTCACCCATCCCTCCATCAGCTTCACCCATCCCTCCATCAGACTTCACCCATCCCTCCATCAGCTTCACCCATCCCTCCATCAGGACTTCACCCATCCCTCCATCAGGACTTCACCAGGCTTCACCCGTGCTTCACTTCTCCATCCCTCCATCAGGACTTCACCCACTTCTCCCTCCCTCCATCCACCAGGCTTCACCCATCCCTTCACCCACCTCCACCAGGCTTCACCCATCCCTCCATCAGGATTCATCCATCCCTCCATCAGGTTTCACCTCTCCCTCCACCAGGCTTCACCCATACCTCGATCAGGCTTCACCTCTCCCTCCACCAAGCTTCACATCTCCCTCCATCAGGCTTCACCGATCCCTCAATCAGGATTCACCCATACCTCCATCAGGATTCACCCATACCTCCACCAAGATTCACCCAAGCTTCACCTCACCCTCCCTCCACCAG
The DNA here is from genome assembly GCA_030449085.1 of Kryptopterus vitreolus. Taxonomy (NCBI): domain Eukaryota; kingdom Metazoa; phylum Chordata; class Actinopteri; order Siluriformes; family Siluridae; genus Kryptopterus; species Kryptopterus vitreolus. The sequence goes on from JACRUU010000022.1 coordinate 13,440,318, forward strand.
ACTTCTCCTCCAAGCTTCAGGCCTCTCTATATGAACTTAAGCTTCATCAATCTCATCATCATCACAAGGCTTCTCCCATCCCACAACCCTGTTTATCTCTTCCCCACACAAAGGTTCAGCGGGGGAACAGATGTGTTCTTATTATGGCACCAACACAAACGAGCTCCTCAAGAAGGTCCGAGATTGGATTTCTGACCGAAGCCATTGCTGCACATCTGCACACAATTCACACACACACACACACACACAACACACACACACACACACACGGCATCCGAAAAGCGCAAACCCGACTTCCTGTGTGAACGTCTCAACGTGCATCTCTCACACACACACACACACACACACACACACACACACACACACACACACACACACACACACACACTTCATCTTCAGTGTAAAGAAGAAACCAAGGTTTGCCGGAGTTTTTACATTTACCGCATTTGGCAGACGACGCCCTAATCCAGAGCAACTGACAACTGAGGGTTAAGGGCCTTGCTCAAGGGCCCCACTAGTAGCAGCTTGGTGTGGTGGTGGGATTTGAACCTGCGGTCTTCCTGTTCCAGAGTCCAACGCCTTAACCAGTGTGCTCACCTCAGTTTTTAATACATGCAGTAACGTAAGCGACAATGACGACTTCCTGTTACGTGTTTATATATTATATATATATATATATATATATATATATATATATATATATATATATATATATATATATATATATTTATACTGGTGGGTTCATCTTAACACGTCCCCAGAAGGCCGAGTGTGAGAACTTTTATTGATTTGCCACTAATGAGGACCACACCGGGTCCCCATAATGATAGTAAACCTAAAATGTGTGTGTTTTTTTTTTTTTTTTTTTTTTTTTTTTTAAAGCCGTTCCTGGATCAGAATCTTCAGCCGGAAACGATCCTCACCAACCAGTATCTCCAGCTCCATTATTCCCAGTCTCACTAATTCATCTCGACTAGGAATCACACACGTGTACTTTTATAACCGTATATAAAACACATATTATCTCTAATATACTGGATTTCTGATTAATAAATAATAGAATATAAATAAATATCTTTTTGCTGATCATCACATTCCACACGATCAGCCTTGAAGCCTGCTTAGATCCCCCCTTCCTCCTCCTCGTCTTTTTTTTTATACCCATCCGTTTTCCGCCTCGCACCATCCGATTGGCTGGGCCCGACACTGTAGGCCAATTAAAAAGCGATGAGGGATCGCTCTAGCCAATCTCCAGAGCGAGAGGCGGGATTTGACGGAATACGGGTACGCGAACGGACGAACCGCCACCCTGTAGTGTAGGTGACGGGGATCCGGACTTCCCGTTTCCGTCGGCGGACAGAGAATAAAAAGCAGCGTTTACCGAACACGCAGGTCCGAGCAGAGAGGCATACGGAGAGCGCTCACACTTACCCCGGTGCCGTTATCGCACACCACCACTTTCCTGCCCTGAGAGTCCATCTTTCTGCCCCGAAGCCCGAGAATCCGCCCTGAACCTGCAGCCCGACTCTCCTCAGCACAGCCGGAAGCCCCGCCCAGCACCACTTCCGCATTCAAAACCCACACCCCGGATCACAACAAAAGTGCTCTCGTTTATTTACAGTAAACAAACAAATAAAACACCAAATCTCCTCACACAAATACAGCAAAAATAGAAATCCTCTACAATACCGGTTAACGTCTGCATATTTATTATTATTATTATCATTATTTAAAAAATAAAAGCCCTGGATTAAAACCGCAGATCTATCAGAGTCCATGTATAATAAATACAATTAAAACCGAATCATGAACACTTTCAACCTTTAAAGTTCTATTTCTATTTACCTACAGTATACATATATTTATACATCGAATAAACCGTTGAATTGAATTCCGTCCTCTAGGGGGCGCTGAAAAAGTTCGAAGCTGTGAAAAACTAGGACCAAGGTGTGTGTGTGTGTGTGTGTGCGTGTGTGTGTGTGTCCACTTTAAATCCTCATTTTGGTCTTCATCACCTTTATCCAGACTGATTTTTATGCATTCATTCATTCATCAATCTTCTAACCGCTTTATCCTATATCCGATCTTCCCTCGGGTCACGGGGAGTCTGTGTCTATCTCAGGCGTCTATGCATTAAGGCAGGATACACCCACCCTGTGGAATGCCAACCCATCGCAGGGCACACACACACTCACATTCCACACACACACATTCATACACTAGGGACAATTTTCCAAGGTGCCAATCAACCTACCGTGCATGCTTTGGACCGGGGGGAAACCGGAAGAACCCGGAAAAGAAAAAAACCCCCTGAGGCAACGGGGGGGGGATAGAAGAAAAAAAAGGAAAAAAAAAAGGGGGGGGGAAAAGAACTGCAAAAACTCCACACACACATTGGCCGAGACGGTAATCGAATCGAACCCGGTCCTTCTGTGAGATCGAACGTGCTATAGCCCACTAAGAACCCCACCGTGCCCCAGACTGATTTATAAATATCTTAATTTATAATATCTTATAAAGGGGCTACGGTGGTTTAGTGGATTAGCACGTTCGCCTCACACCGCCAGCCGTCCGGGGTCCGGGTTCGATTCCCGTCTCGGCCATGTGTGTGTGGAGTTTTGTGCATGTTCTCCCCGTGTCTCATAGGGGGGTTTTTTCTCCGGGTTCTCCGGTTTCCTCCCCTCCCCCCGGTCCAAAAACATGCACGGTAGGTTGATTGAGACCACCTGGATGGAAAATTATCCCTAGTGTATGAATGTGTGTGTGTGTGTGTGTGTGTGTGTGATGGGTTGGCATTCCATCCAGGGTGTATCCTGCATGCCTTAATGCCCATAGACGCCTGAGATAGACACAGACTCCCCGTGACCCGAGGTAAGATCGGATAAAGTGCTAGAAGATGAATGAATGAATGGATGATATCTTATAATTATAAATCTCAGTCAATGAGAACTACAGACCACTGACTTCGACACCATCGCAGAAATATTCCAGAATATCCAATAACTTCTCAAAATCTTCTAAATTATTCCCCCAAACACCGGAAGCTTCTCAAAAGCTAAAAACATCTTTAAACTTCATTCATTCATCTTCTAGCGCTTTATCCGATCTTCCCTCGGGTCACGGGGAGTCTGTGCCTATCTCAGGTGTCTATGGGCATTAAGGCAGGATACACCCTGGATGGAATGCCAACCCATCACACACACACACACACACATTCATACACTAGGGACAATCTTCCAAGGTGCCAATCATGTTTTTGGACGGGGGGGGGGGGGGGGGGGGGGACCCCGGACCCGGAGAAAAACCCCCTGAGGCACGGGGAGAACATGCACAAACTCCACACACACACATGGCCGAGATGGGAATCGAACCCGGACCCTGGCGGTTGTGAGGCGAACGTGCTAACCACTAAACCACAGTGCCCCTTTCTTTAAACTTCAATATATAGCAAAATTCTTCCAAAATATTAGAAACTTTCTCAAAACCTTGCAAAAAACATGCTAGAGGAAGAATTACAAATATGGTGATATTTTAACATTTTTTAATAATAATAAAAAAAAAAAAAACTGGTAGCAAAATAGGGTTTCACTTGAAATCAGCCACTTTGACAAAAAAAAAAGGCAGGCTGAGTTAAATATCCCAGTTTCGAGATCTTAAACACCAAACCTGCTGGGTTTTTAAAGCAGGTGTATTTCTCAGAAAGAAAAAAAATATAAATAAAATCACTATTTGATCAACAAAACAACAGGAACAGGACGTCTGTGTAGAACTTTTTCAACATTCAACATCAAATATAATACTACTACGACTAATAATAATAATAATAATAATCATCCAGTGTTTCATTTCATCGCACATCAGATCCTCCTTGCCATCCCATAATAAATGAAAATATGGATAAAAATGTCCAGGAATGATCACAAGCTCCGTTTACATTCAAGATTCAGAGGATTGTCGAATAAAGTTATTATTTATCGTTAACGGGACAGGACGGGACGGGACGGGGGGGGGGGGTCGGTGAGCTGGAATTCGCCCTCGCGCTACATCACAATAAAACCCGTTTTCCTTCATAGAGACGGCGGAGAGTGCAAATTAAATATTTAAATAATAATAACAATAATAAACAAGAAAAACTGCTCCGGTATATACGTGCATAACACAGCTGCTGTAGAGTTACTCTGTGATTCAGAAATCGTGACTCAGGAATCATGACTCATTAAGAGATCATAAAAAGATTCGGATAAGCGTGACTCATTTCGGAATCGTGACTCAATTTGGAATCATGAATCGCTTAGGAATCATGACTCAGGAACCATGACTCGGGAATCACGACTCGGGAATCACGACTCGGGAATCACGACTCGGGAATCACGACTCGGGAATCACTCCAGCGTAAACGAATCATTGTCACACTTCTTTTTGTCCTTACAGACTGTTCACTACAGAGCACAGAAAATAATTTAAGAATACAGAATTCTACGCTCCGGTATATACGTGCATAACACAGCTGCTGTAGAGTTACTCTGTGATTCAGAAATCGTGACTCATTCAGGAATCATGACTCAGGAATCATGACTCATTAAGAGATCATAAAAAGATTCGGATAAGCGTGACTCATTTCGGAATCGTGACTCAATTTGGAATCATGAATCGCTTAGGAATCATGACTCAGGAACCATGACTCAGGAACTATGACTCGGGAATCACGACTCGGGAATCACGACTCGGGAATCACGACTCGGGAATCACGACTCGGGAATCACGACTCGGGAATCACTCCAGCGTAAACGAATCATTGTCACACTTCTTTTTGTCCTTACAGACTGTTCACTACAGAGCACAGAAAATAATTTAAGAATACAGAATTCTACGCAGCAATTAAATAATAAAGTAACATTTCAGGAGTTTGTTCTGGGTGAAATAAAATAATAAAGGACGAGATTTATGAAGTATCAGAATTGTGAATTGCGTCGTCTCTAGTGATGCGCACACGCAACTACGACATTGGGTGTAATGTCGCTGCAAGGATTCTAAAGAAAAATATTTTGGTGCCGAAAGGAAAAATGGGACAACAGAGGGAAAGGGAGGGAAGAGAAGGAAAAAAGAAAAAGGAAGAAAAAAAGAGAAAGAAAGAGGGAGTGAGGGAAATCGTGTTATGCCCTGGTTCCAGCTACAGTGTGTGTTGTGTGTATGTGTATGTATATGCATAAGTATGCATGTGTGTATATGAGTATGCATGTGTATGTGTGTATGAGTATGCATGTGTGTTTGTGTGTGTATGTATGAGTATGCATGTGTGTTTGTGTATGTATGAGTACGCATGTGTGTTTGTGTGTGTGTGTGTGTATGTATGAGTATGCATTTTGTGTGTGTATGCATTTTTGTGTATGTATGAGTATGGATGTGTGTGTGTGTGTGTGAGTATGCACATGTGTGTGTGTATGAGTTTGCATGTGTGTTTGTGTGTGTATGTATGAGTATGCATGTGTGTTTGTGTATGTATGAGTACACATGTGTGTTTGTGTATGTATGAGTACGCATGTGTGTTTGTGTGTGTGTGTGTATGTATGAGTATGCATTGTGTGTGTGTGTGTGTGTGTGTGTGTGTGTGTGTGTGTGTGTGTGTGTGTGTGTGTGTGTGTGTGTATGTGTGTGTGCGCACACACATGTGCATGTTTGGAAGCTGCACTGAGCTCCACGTGTCCACATCCTTCACAGAAAGACGAATCCGTCGGCGCTGTTCCTGATGGCGGGGTCTGTAGGAAGGATGTGTGCGCTGGGGTCCGAGTTGCCCCCGCTGTACCCCTCCAGGCCGTAGTCCTGCCCCCTGCCCTCTGCGATGGTAAAGATCGGGTAGCGCTCTCCAGACATGGACAGAGCCTGACGCGGAGAGAACAAAGCTTTCATCAGGTCACGAAGGTCCAGGTGACGTCCGTGGGATTCACACCTGAGACTCACCTGAGTAACGGCCGAGCACAGAGACTCGAAGTCCTTCTGCGTGCGAGCGTAGAAGCCCAGAGTGCAGCTGGGATCCATGCGGTTAAAGTTCATCTTCCTGGGAGAGTTACAGTGAAACGACTGCAAGAGAGAAACAAAACACAGAGGGATTAAGTGGACACGGTCCCCACAACGCCTCTGAGTCAGAACTGTGTTTATATTTGAATGTGATCGCAGATAACAGTGATTTAATCACCAATCTAAGGAATCTTATCCTTAGAGCGAGACCTAAAGCATACCTTCTTGTACGTCGCCCTGGATAAGGGCGTCTGTCAAATACTGCAATATACTGTCCAAACGCGATCCTTTAATCGTTGTCTGATCTAGCCCGCTCCATAAGTATTTGAACAGTGAGACCACCATGGATTTGACAGGAAGCAATCGAGTTGCGAATTACGCGATACGCGATTTTTCGAAAAGATTGCATCGATAGGAATTACTGACATTTTTTTGAACAGCGTAGTTTTAGAGGCCCAAAAGTAATTGGACAGCCAATGGTAAGAAGTTTTTTTTTTCTTCCGAAGAAATGAGAGATTAAAGGTCTGGAGGAGTGTTGCACGATATACCGGTACTTAGAAAGGTATCGCGATTCTCTGCGCTTGAAAACGATATGATTTTTCATTTTATTAGTTAAAAAAAAAAAAAAAAAAAAAAAAGACATTGTAGTTGCGACTGTTGCACAAATTATTTTTCCCTCGGTTGCACTTTCGACGGATGAATCTTCGTAATTAATAAAAAATTACAAAACATTTTTATTAATTAATACAATGAATTGATTTAATTTTTACTTAAACAGTAACGGAAACGTGTTTCCTTTTATTTCCATTTTTTTGTATCAATTTGAAATTGGTATCGTGATATTTAATCTAGGTATCGTATCAAAGTATCGGTATCGTTACAACACTATTCTGGTGTGTTGAAGTTTGTTTACGGAGGCTAAAAATTGTCATTAAGCATCATTAGGCAACAGGACACAATATTTATTTCAAATAAACAAAAAAAAAAAAAGTCACGTCTTTACCTCCAGAGGGAAGTTCTGTTGCGTGATGTCAACCACCAGCTGACAGTAGTGTGGATCCAAATACAAGAGCTGCTCGTCTGAAGGACGCAAAAGACACAGGGAAACCAATCAGATCGCAGAATTCTGGACAGCTGATCCAGATTCCGCTCGGCTCAATACTCACCGTGAAATCCGAGGAAAAAGAGCGAGTGTTTAGGTTTCCCCCCGATGATCCCGATACAGAAGTCCAACTTTAGAAGATTCTAGGGAAAAAAAACAGAACATATTTGAACATAAGTAAAAAAACACTAAGCTCCTCCCACTTTTTACATCATCAAAAATATAGTCATGGGACGTATTATGTTATATTATATTACATTATAGTTTATTATTTTCCTACAAACTGTCGATTTTATTTTTTTATGAATAAAAAAATTTTTTTTTATTAATTAAAAAAGTAAACTGTTGACAAATGTTAATAATAATGATAATAATAATAATAATAATAATAATAATAAACTACGTTAATAAAAACGTAACTATACAAAAACTGTGACTCAAAAACCAGTGTACGTACCAAACCGCAAATTTAGCGTTTACCGATAATATTCGTCGTTATGATACACCGTGTTTTACCTTGATACATTCGGTGTAGGACTGGTTCAGGGAATCTCCTCCGAGTCGTACCGGGACCAGGATGATGACGGACTTCCATCGGGAATCCGAGGACGTCTGCTCGCACAGCTGCATCACGTCCCCTTTGTACACTGAGACGTGACAATGTGGGAATGTGATTATATTGTGTATGCCTCACTATTACGCCCATATATGGGCGTATATTTCTCCCAAGCACAAAGCGAGCTCCATGAAGGTTATAGTCCATGATCTCCAGAGCGCACTATATAAATAAATGATCTAAACCTCAACATTCCATTAATTATTTAATCGATTAATCAAGTACATTAATACTAAATATACAAGAGAAAATCAAAAGGAATCGTTTCAGTCCTAGATATATTTAAAAATGTTTCCTATATATATATATATATAGCTAATATATATATATATATATAATATATAATATATTATATATTTATATATATATATATATATATATATATATATATATATATATATATATATATATATACACACTTTGAATGGGTGTGCGTGTGTGGGGGTTTTTTGAGTATGCGTGTGTGTGTGTGTGTATATATGCATGTGTGCATATGTATGTGTATGCATATGTTTGTGTGTGTGTGTTTGTATGAGTAGGCATGCTTGTTTGTGTGTGTGTGTGTTTGTGTGTGTATGTGTGTTTGTGTGTATATGCATGTGTGTTTGTGTGTATGTATGAGTATGCATGCGTGTTTGCGTGTATATGCGTGTGTGTGTATGTATGAGTATGCATGTGTGTTTGTGTATGTGCTTGTGTACGTGTGTGTGTGTGTATATATGCATGTGTGTGTATGTATGAGAATGCATGTGTTTGTATATGTGTGTGTACACGTGCATGTGTGTGTTTGTATGAATATGCTTGCGTGTTTGTGTGTGTGTGTGTATATATGCATGTGTGTGTATGTATGAGTATGCATATATGTTTGTATACATGCATGTGTGTGTTTGTAGGAGTATGCATGCATGTTTGTGTGTATATGCGTGTTTGTGTGTGTGTATGTGTATGAGTATGCATGTGTGTGTTTGTGTGTGTGTATGTATGAGTTTCAGTCGTAGATATATTTAAACAGGGAAACTATTAAGGCATATGTTAAAGACACACGTGTTACCTGTGCAGTCCTGAGCCACGTACACAACCAGGTCGTCAAACTCAGTGTTCTTATCCACAGCTTTTCTAAACAACAACAACAACAAAACTAAGCAATAAGATCATCATTCATTGATTCATTCATCTTCTAGCGCTTTATCCGATCTTCCCTCGGGTCACGGGGAGTCTGTGTCTATCTCAGGCGTCTATGGGCATTAAGGCAGGATACACCCTGGATGGAATGCCAACCCATCGCAGGACACACACACACACACACACACACACATTCATACACTAGGGACAATTTTTCCAAGGTGCCAATCAACCTACCATGTATGTTTTTGGACCGGGGAGGAAACCGGAGAACCCGGAGAAAAACCCCCTGAGGCACATCGTGGAGAACATGCAAACTCCACATACACACATGGCCGAGACGGGAATCGAACCCGGACCCTGGCGGTGTGAGGCGAACGTGCTGACCACTAAGGCACCGTGCCCCTCACATCGCACCATGACGACCAAATTTCAACGGTATTCTTACCAATAACGACCTTTACGGTGTTTTGGGGTTTGCCACGGTCACGTCCCATTCAACAACGTGGTTGTGTTTGAGGAAATGAGTCGTAACTGCTCCCTTTAAAACCTTTAGACTTATTTTACAGCGGGGTTTTGGTTTGATGAACGTCTGAAACCCGAGAAGCATTTCCATACGCCTGATGAAACCCCGCCCTCTCTTCTAAACGAGCTCTTCGGATTCGTCAGATTCTTCGCGGAAGGCGGAGAACTACGGAAGCTGGCTGTGCCAAATCGTAAAAACCGTCTCTACCCCATAATATGCGAACGCGAAAGAACCAGAACGCTCGGCTCACCGCAGGATGTGTGCGACGAGCGACGGCCCGTACCAGTCCCCCGCCTTCTTCCCCGAGTCCTTGCCCAGCTCGACCAACCGGTGGACCCCGAACGGCGCAGCCGGGTCGTCCCGGAACCACGACACCAGTCTGCGGTGTCGGCTCTCCGTCTGCGAATCGCATCGACTCGAATCGCTGGACGGAGGGCGTTTCTTAGATCCCGACGCGCTCCACGTAGAGCTGAAGGAGGGCATGGAGATCCCGGGCGGACGAGACGGAGAACGCGGCCTGAGCACCTCGAAATCCACGTCGGCCAGGTGTGGGCAGTCGGGCCATCTCCAGTCTGCAAAGTATACAGCATGTGTTAGCGCCGGGGGAAGGGCGAGGCCAAACCCATGAGCGCGAGTTAGAACCTGGTGCGTACTGCGTGGGAGGTGATGGAGAACCAGCCCCTGGGCGAGCAGCATCTGGCCGCTCCGTAGCATGCAGCCCCAGCCGCAATCCGACGTCAGGTTCGAACCCTCCAGCTGAGGAAACTCCTTTCTGTACGTGAACCAAACCCGCGAGCCGAACGCCAACCGGAAACGCTCCACTTCCTCTGAGGGACAAAAAGAAAAGAAGTTAAAGCGGCAATATGTCATTTTATCTTATAGGCTAGAATACCCCCAGACATCTCTGTTAATCTGATATTGCCACTGTTTTAGTAAAAAAAGTGTTGTTTGATTCAGGGACAGTAAATAAACAAATACTTTGAATCGCCCGAAATGTCCTCAAAAGTTTGATGTCCTCAGAAGTTTTTCTAACGTGTACTTTTTTTCGTACCTGTACTTTTTTTTTTACATGCATTCGAAGTTGCTTACAGATGCTTTAATGAGGACTTTGCGTACATACGCGATGCTTACCTTCGCTGTCGAGTAAGAAGGACTGTCCCATCAGGACCAGCGGGGACGTTTTGTTGAAGACCGTTTTGCTTTTGACCGACCATCCTGTCAAGGAAAATGCACGATATGGGCAAAAGTATTGGGACAGCGTATTATTCCCTTCGGAAATCCCGACCCAAACCCGTTCCAGCACCAGTAAACGTGAAGATCTGCTTTTACGCACCAGTAAGCCGTAAACTTCTACACACACACCTGGATTATCCACATGGGATCCATATCAAGTAAACGATTTAATTTATTACATTTTTAATTTATTTATTATTATTCACTGAATCATAAAAATGTTTTTTTTTTATTTCATTTAATTAATTTTTTTAATTTATTTAATTTTTTTATATATTCGCAAATATTATTTGATATTTTATTTAACCAAGGAAGGATGTTTAAAATTCTTTTAAATTGTAAAATGCTTATGCTCAAAATGCTAATAATAATAATAATAATAATAATAATGTTTTTTACAAAAAAAAAAAAAAACATTTTTTTTTTTTAAATAATGAATGAAATCTCCAAAATCTAGAGGAACATCTTCTCAGAAGAGTTGAGGACGTTATAAGAGCGCCCCCTGGAGCACATAGGGTTAAGGGCCTTGATCAAGGACCCACGGGTGGCAGCTCGGTGATCCCGGGACTCGAACCCCAGACCTTCTGTTCAGTAACCCAGCACCTTAAACCACTAGAGACTGAATGTGGAATGAAGACCGTATCAAGGTCCACAAACTTGTCTCTAAAGCAGTTGGTCAGAGACTGGTACCGGTCCATGGGTCAGTCGGTCCCGGGGCGGCACAGAAACAATACATGTTTTATTTTGTAAAAGGACCGGATTTTCTCCGCTGTCTATGACTCAATCTCGCCTCGGTCACATGACTTCCCTCCATCTACTACCTTCTTAAAGGGCCCGGCCCGTCCCACCGCACGCACCGTATTTGACGTTGTTCCACGCCGACATCAGCTTCAGCTTCAGCTTCTCCACCTCGTCCGGCTCTCCGGCGCCGTCTCCCAGTGACCCGTTCCCGAAGTGGCCCCTGGCCTCCGCGCCTTGCGGCGACGAAGGGGGTAGGGGGAGTCTCCGCCCGTCGGCGTGGTCGTCGCGAAGGACACCGCCCCCTGCGTACTGGGTTGAGCCGGGGGTGACCGAGTTCATGACTCAGGCCTCGCGAGGACCTCCGCGGAGTGACATCATCGTTGTGATCACGAGCTGGGTGAGCGGAATAAAGTGAAAGCGTGATTAATCTCCTATTAAAGCGTCGTTCGCTCGCGTAACCGGATTCCAGACAAACAAACAGACAAAAGTGGGAAGGCGAGCGGTTATTGTTTACGAGAGCAGGAAATACAGGACGAGCACCGACTCGGAGGATCGGTCATACATGATGTGTGTTTATTCAAGCCCTGGTGTGTGTGTGTGTGTGTGTGTGTCTTCTCATCACGTCTTAGGTGGCTTTAAGTGTGAACATGGGTCATTAGACACCTGTGCTTGTATGTGTGTGTGTGTGTGTGTGTGTGTGTGTGTGTGTGTGTGTGTGTGTGTGTGTGTACAAGACAGAACGTAACACCAAAAAGGCGTCTTGGTTCCTTCGGTCATCCCAGAAGCACCAGCGCGTCCTTCTGTGCCGTCCCGAGTGCAAGATGAAACATGACTGGCTTCTCTTCTTGGTTCCTTAGAGACGAGTTTCTTCGTTCTTTGTTTATTTCTAGATTTTATTTTATTTTTTGCTTAGACTATTTTTTTTTACATTTATTTATAGGATACGGCTCACTTCCTTTTTCACAGGAAAAAAACGAATCTCGGGAAAGAGCGAGAAGTACGAAACCACGAACAGCATGACAACATCGATTCTGATACACACACACTTATATATATATATATATATATATATATATATATATATATATATTCATCATTCATCATCTTCTACTCCTTTATCCGATCTTCCCTCGGGTCACGGGGAGTCTATGGGCATTAAGGCAGGATACACCCTGGATGGAATGCCAACCCATCACACATCACACACACACACACACACACACACACACACACACACACACACACACACATGACACACACACTAGGGACAATTTTCCAAGGTGCCAATCAACCTACCGTGCATGTTTTTGGACCGGGAGGAGGAAACCGGAGAACCCGGAGAAAAACCCCTGAGGCACGGGGAGAACATGCAAACTCCACACACACATGGCTGAGACGGGAATCGAACCTGGACCCTGGCGGTGTGAGCGAACGAACGAAGGAATACTTAACTAGAACCGACTAACAAAGGTAACGGGGGAACTACAAACGAGGTGTAAAATGAACTAAGGGCCACATATGAAAATAATACCTGCTGCCATCCCCCCCCCATGCACCATATATAGATATATCTATATATATATATATATATATACACTCCCTTCACATTTAAGGTATTTGAAAGACGCCCTTATTAAGAGCAACTTATAACTGAGCAATTAAGGGCCTTGCTCAAGGGCCCCCCTAGTGGAAATTTGGTGGTTTGGGGATTTGGTCCTGAGACCTTCCGGTCCAGAGGCCGATGCCTTATCCACTGAGCTACCATCGAAGTGTGTCAAGCGTCTTCTGCTGTTCATGCTGGACCTCCACAATGCTATCAAAAGGCCATCTTAAAGAAGAGGCCGAAGTCCGCAGGTGGCCGGGTCTGGCTGGTGAGTTGCGGATAGAAAGACCATGTGACTTGTTCTCAGATGATCGTAATGCTCATTGTAGTCTTTAGACAAATCTTACATTGGGCTTTGGCTTGTCGAACGTCTGAAACCTGATGAAACTCCGCCCCCCCTTGGAAACGAGCTCTTCGGATTCGCCAGTGCGCCGTCATGTTGTATTTCCCCCAAGTGTAATGCGGAGGAACTACGGAAGCCCGCTGGGTCAATCCAAGGTGAAATGATACTTCCACTCTTTTTTGAAGATGTTCCACAATGTGGACTCCGGATCAGCCAATCGGCAAACGCCATCAGTGCTTCCTTTTAAACGTCCCGGTCCACATTGATGCTCCACAAAGATCTCGGATGTCCGTAACTTCAGGCGCTGATGGAGATCTACAGCATCATGTAAGCCGCGGAAAGCCGATCTTCACGGATCTGGAGTGAGTCAGGGCCTAAACAACATTATCATTTTTATCCGTTTATTGTTACAGCGTAAAAAAAAAGCCTCTCGTTCGCACCTAAACCTATCCAGACTGCGTTGTCTCCCTCCTTAATCCATAAACACGTGTTTACATTGTTATCTACACTTAATCGACTTCGTTTTAATTTACCACCAACGATTTTCTACATGCAAATGAGATGCGTGACATCATCAGGCCACGCCTCCAAGCAAGGGCAAGGTACGCCCCCCCCCCCTGAAAAGATGTTGTACAACACAATACATGCTTTTGTCAGTATGAAATGTGTGTGTGTGTGTGTGTGTGTGTGTGTGTGTGTGTGTGTGTGTGTGTGTGTGTGTGTGTGTGTGTGTGTGTGTGTGTGAGAGAGAGAGAGAAAATTGGACACTAAGCAGGCATGTGATCTGAGTGTGACTGAATGAAGGAAAAGACTCGCCCCCCGAAAACGGGGATTAGTGACCAGAATACACGTTAATTAAAGCGTAATAATAAACAACAAGTATAATAAACAAACAAACAAGCAAGCAAGCAATCGTAAACAAACAACTAATAATAGTTGAATGGGAATAATGTACAAAAACAGTAAACATTAGTGCGGAATACACACGTACCTTAGTGGTAAATCCCTCATTGTTAGTGTGTGTTAGTGTCAGTGTGTGTGTGTGTGTGTGTGTGTGTGTGTGTGTGTGTGTGTGTGTGTGTGTGTCGGCAGTGTATTAGATGTCAGGGTGTAATGACAGGTGGACTTCTCCCCCTAACCTGCTTAATAACCCGGTCATCAATAACGTCCATGGAAGACCCGAGATAAAGGGCCTGCCGCTTCCCACATCGCCTTACCCGGCCTGCGAAACTACCGCTGTCTCTCTCTCACACACACACACACACTTACTTACACACACACACACACACACACACACACACACACACACTTACTTACACACACACACACTCCGCCCTGCACCGTAACGCCGCCGAGTCTACGATTCACTTCCTGGTTCCAGGCAGGCGCCGCGTTCCAAACCGATCCTCGCGCACTACGTAGGCGCCCTCGACCGAGGCTCGAGGAAGTAACGGCTAATCCAAACCCTCCCTCGCGGAGCGTCGCGCGCAGTAGTGCCGTTTGGAACACAGCCCAGGTGGCTATTATTAATGTGTTATGCGCGCGATATGACGTTCCTCCGAGCCTTCCTGCACACACGCGCGCACACAAACACACATGCGCGCGCACCTGTATTTCTATCTATCTGTCTGTCTGTGTATTATGTCTGTATGTCTGCTCTGTCTCTATCTATCTATCTATCTATCTATATATCTATCTATCTATCTATCTATCTATCTATCTATCTATCTATCTATCTATCTATCTATCTATCTATCTATCTATCTATCTATCTATCTATCTATCTATCTATCTATCTATCTATCTATCTATCTGTCTGTCTGTCTGTCTGTCTGTCTATCTATCTGTCTGTGTATTATGTCTGTATGTCTGCTCTGTCTTTATCTATCTATCTATCTATCTATCTATCTATCTATCTATCTATCTATCTATCTATCTACCTTTCTATCTATCTATCTATCTATCTATCTGTCTGTCTGTCTGTCTATCTATCTGTCTGTGTATTATGTCTGTATGTCTGCTCTGTCTTTATCTATCTATCTATCTATCTATCTATCTATCCATCCATCCATCCATCCATCCATCCATCTATTCATCCATCCTCCCGTCTCGTCCGTCCGTCCGTCCGTCCGTCTGTCTGTCTGCCTGCCTGTCTGTCTGTCTGTCTGTGTATTATGTCTTTTTGTATGTCAGTCTATCTATCTATCTATCTATCTATCTATCTATCTATCTATCTATCTATCTATCTTGTCTATCGTCTCTTGTCTGATCTATCTATCTATCTATCTATCTATCTATCTATCTATCTATCTATCTATCTATCTATCTATCTATCTATCTATCTATCTATCTATCAGTCTGTCTGTCTGTCTGTCTGTCTGTGCTATCTATGTTATCTATCTATCTATCTATCTATCTATCTATCTATCTATCTATCTATCTATCTATCTATCTATCTATCTATCTATCTATCTATCTATCTATCTATCTATCTATCTATCTATCTATCTATCTATCTGCATCTATCTGTCTGTCTATCTATCTATCTATCTGTCTGTCTGTATTATGTGTCTGTCTGTCTGTATGTCTATCTATATCTATCTGTCTGTCTGTCTGTCTGTCTATCTATCTATCTATCTATCTATCTATCTATCTATCTATCTATCTATCTATCTATCTATCTGTGTATTATGTCTATCTATCTATCTATCTATCTATCTATCTATCTATCTGTCTGTCTATCTACTATCTATCTATCTATCTATCTATCTATCTGTCTATCTCTCTCAGTCTGTCGGTAAGTTGTTCATTAAGGGATTATTGGAAGTAAATGATTGAGTGATTATTATTTTGTTTGTGTAAGAAAGATGGCGGTATGTACAGTACTGTTACAGTAATGTTAGAGATGTAATCAACATGTGGGTGTTTTTGGTCTGCAGGAAGCTCATTACTGTCTCCTGCAGGAGGATCTACCTCTAAACCTAATTTAAACCCAATCCTAACTCTAAAACAACATTAAACCCAAAACCCAAACCTAACTAACCCAATCCTAAACCCAACTAACTCTAAACCCAATCCTAACTCTAAACCAAACCTAATTTAAACCCAATCCTAATAAACCTAAATCTAAAACAACATTAAAACAACATTAATCCCAATCCTAACTCTAAACCTAATTTAAACCCAATCCTAACTCTTAAACAACATTAAACCCAATCCTAACTCTAAAACAACATTAAACCCAATCCTAACTCTAAACCTAATTTAAACCCAACTCTCCTAACTCTAAATTAACTCTAAACCCTAACCTTAAACCCAATCCTAACTCTAAACCAAATAAACCCAATCCATTAATCCCAATCCTAATCTAAAACAAAAATCCCAATCCTAACTTAAAAAACAAATCCCAATCCTAACTCTAAAACAACTAATTAAAACAAATCCCAATCCTAACTCTAAACCCTATAAAACAACATTTAAACCCAATCCTAACTCTAAACCTAATTTAAACCCAATCCTAACTCTAAACCAAATTTAAACCCAATCCTAACTCTAAAACAACATTAAACCCAATCCTAACTCTAAAACCAACATTAAACCCAATCCTAACTCTAAACCAAATTTAAACCCAATCCTAACTCTAAAACAACATTAATCCCAATCCTAACTCTAAACCAAATTTAAACCCAATCCTAAACTCTAAAACAACATTAATCCCAATCCTAACTCTAAACCAAATTTAAACAATCCAACTCTCCTAAACCCAATCCTAACTCTAAAACAACATTAATCCCAATCCTAACTCTAAACCTAATTTAAACCCAATCCTAACTAAAACAACATTAATCCCAAAACAACATTAAACCCAATCCTAACTCTAAACCAAATTTAAACCCAATCCTAACTAAACTAAACCCAATCCTAAACCCAATCCTAAACCCAAACCTACTCCTAAACAGGAAACCCAATCCTAACTCTAAAACAACATTAAACCCAATCCTAACTCTAAACCGAAAACAACATTAAACCCAAACCTACTCCTAAACCAACCTTAAACCAAAACCTACTCATAAACCAACCTTAAACCAAACCTAACTCTAAACAAATTTAAACCCAAAACCTAAACCCAAAAACCAACCTTAAACCAATCCCTTAAACAACCAACCTCAAAACTCTAAACCAATTTATTAAACAATCCATTAAACCCGAAAACCAATCTAAAACCTAAATAACCTAAAAACTCCTCCACTAACCTAAAATTAAAACCCATCCTAACTCTAACAACCCCCTTCGAACCTAAAAAACAAAACCTTAAAAAACCCCTAAATCCTAACTAAAAACAACTAAACCTAACCCAATCCTAAACCTAAACCCAATTTAAACCCCTAACTCTAAAACAACATTAAACCCAATCCTCAGAACCAAAAAAACAACCAACCTTAAACCTAAATCCCTAAATCCTAAATCTAAAACAACATTAAACCCCAATCCTAAACTCTAAACCAACGTTTAAACCCCAACCTACAACTCCTAAAAAACCCAACCTAACTCCTAAAACCTAAATTTAAACCCAAACCTACTCTCCTAAAACCAACCTTAAACCAAACCGAAACCTTAAACAAACTAATCCCAAACCTAACCCAATTTAAACCCTAAAACCTGCTCTAAACGCTAAACCCAAACCTACTCCTAAACAAATTAAACCCAAACCAACTCTAAACCAACTTAAACCAACCTTAAACCAAAACCTACTCATAAACCAACCTTAAACCAAAACCTACTCATAAACCAACCTTAAACCAAATCCTACTCTTAAAGCAAACTTAAACCCAATCCTAAATCTAAAACAACATTAATCCCAATCCTAACTCTAAACCACGTTTAAACCCAAACCTACTAAACCTATCCTAAACCAACCTTAACCTACTCCTAAACCCAAACCTACTCCTAAACTAAATTTAAACCCAAACCTGCTTCTAAACCTTAAACCTTAAACCCAAACCTACTCCTAAACTAAATTTAAACCCAAACCTACTCCTAAACCAACCTTAAACCAAAACCTACTCTTAAACCAAACTTAAACCCAAACCTACTCCTAAACCAAACTTAAACCCAAACCTACTCCTAAACCAACCTTAAACCAAAACCTACTCATAAACCAACCTTAAACCAAAACCTACTCATAAACCAACCTTAAACCAAAACCTACTCATAAACCAACCTTAAACCAAATCCTACCTTAAAGCAAACTTAATCCCAATCCTAAATCTAAAACAACATTAATCCCAATCCTAACCTAAACCACCTTAAACCCAAACTTACTCCTAAACCAACCTTAAACCAAAACCTACTCTTAAAGCAAACTTAAACCCAAACCTACTCCAAAACTAAATTTAAACCCAAACCTGCTCCTAAACCAACATTCAACCCAAGATGACTTCTAAACCAACCTTAAACACAAATCATCCTTAAACCCAAACTTACTCCTAAACCAACCTTAATCTCAAACCTACCATTACAACAACCTTAAACCCAAAGTACCAAAACCTACTCTAAACCAACCTTAAACCAAAACCTACTCCTAATCCAACCTTAAATCCAAACCTACTCATAAACCAACCTTAAACCAAAACCTACTCCTAAACTAAATTTAAACCCAAACCTACTCTTAAAGCAACATTCAACCCAAGATGACTTCTAAACCAACCTTAAACACAAACCATCCTTAATCCCAAACTTACTCCTAAACCAACCTTAAACCAACATTAAACCCAAACCTCCCTTTTGACTTAATCTAAGCCCCAGTGCTCCCAGACAATCCCATCTTTCACTTTTGTGTTTATAATATTATTGAAATGTTCTTAAACTGAGGGGCACTATGGTGGCGTAGTGGTTCGCCTCACACCGCCAGGATCTGGGTTCGATTCCCGTCTCGGGAATGTGTGTGTGGAGTTTGCATGTTCTCCCCATGCCTTCAGGGGGTTTTTTTTTCCTTTTCGGGTTCTCCGGGTTCTCCGGTTTCCCCCGGTCCAAAAACATGCACGGTAGGTTGATTGGCACCTTGGAAAATTGTCCCTAGTGTATGAATGTGTGTGTGTGAATGTGAGTGTGTGTGTGTCCTGCGATGGTTTGGCATTCCATCCAGGGTGTATCCTGCCTTAATGCCCATAGACGCCTGAGATAGGCACAGACTCCCCGTGACCCGAGGGAAGAACGGATAAAGCGCTAGAAGATGAATGAATGAATGAATGTTCTTAAACTTAAACTTTCCATATTCTAAATCTAAAACCCAAGCCAAACTCTACCGGATCTTAACTTTAGTAAGTAAAACCAGGTGTCTTCGCTCCTTTAATCAGACGAATGTGTGATTTGTTGGGATAAAAATCGCAGCTCGGCGTCGCGGCGAATCCGGATCCTGTAACAGGAGTGAGTAATACAGATTCCCATTCCAATGGATCATCTTTATTTATTAATAAACACAAATCAATATCAGATTATTTATTTGGTTACACAAACAGGCGGCACCTCTGCATCGACCGATAGTCGAAAGTGCGGTAGAGAAATAAACAAAAACAAGCAAACAAATCATGAAATAAACAAAGTAGCGCGTTGAATTCTGAGTTCCGGACGGGCCGAGAGCGCCTGGTACGTAACGGACAATTGTTCGCAAAAAAAAAAAAAAAAAAAAAAAAACGGCGGCGTGTCAGTGTGCGTTTCTCTACGTGATACATGGATACAGTACAAGTTCATACATGCGTGAAGAAAAAAAATAACAATAAAGTGCATTCGCAGTAGATCAAGTCGTAGAATCCGTAATAAATAAACAAACAAACAAACAAAACAAACCCACGCAGGGACTGATTATGTTTCCGGAGTTGGGATTTCCTCGGATCGGTTGTTATAATGTTTCGTTTGGATGACTTTGATCCGTCACACGTGAAAGAGGTGTTTTTTTTTTTTTTTACGTAAATTTCCGGTCTAACGAACGTTCTCCATTATTCGGTTATAATAGCGTCAAAACCTTCTCTGGTGTTATTTTATTCTAGAATTGATACTAAAAAGTACGAAATATTCATTTCCGTTGCTTTGATTCGGAAACAGGAGGCAGCTGTGAAGATCCGGAAATACTAGCAAAGAAATCGGAAAATGTCGTTATAATTAAGGCTTTTTGCGTAGCGCCGGTCTTATTTTTTCTTTTTCACGTAATTTTTGCTCCATGCCCAGGTCTACAGATCTTCCCAGTGTAGCTGAACAGGTAATGGTGGAAGCCATTGTATATCCCCATCACACCGGTTAAACATCCATCCATCCATTCATCCATCATCTACAGCATATCCGAGACCGGGTCGCGGGGGCAGCAGTCTAAGAAGAAGAGATGTCCAGACTCTCTCTAGCCACTTCTTCTAGTTCTTCCGTGGGGGACACTGAGGTGTTCCCAGGCCAGTCGAGATATATTGTCCTTCCAACGTGTCCTGGGTCCAACGTGTCCAAGGCCTCTTCCAAAATCACCTCCCCTGGAAGGCGCCCAGGAGGCATCTATATGGCAAATATATGCCCAGGCCACCTCTCGATGTGGAGGAGCAGTGGTTCTCCCAAGTGACTGAGCTTCTCACATCTAAAGGAGCGCCCAGCCACCCTGCAAAGGAAGCTCAGCTGTATGCGAATGGATGGATGGATGGATGGATGGACACCGGCTAAACGTTCCTAGCCGGACCAGGGTGGAAGAGGAATGGATGGATTTGAGGAGATCCGAGAAGTTGTTTCGAGAAGAACGAATTCCCGTGCGGCAATCCGGCAGGCGAGGGCGAGCGAACCCGGTCCGATTCCTCTGCCGAACAATCAGCTGGACTTTTTCCAGCGAAAGGATTCTGGAGTCCAGGGAAAGATCGATACGCGATCTTTATAATATACCAGCTGGTGGTTTTTTTGGAGGACACTTCTGCCACAACGTGACCAAAAAACGTCCTTCGGGTTGTGGGACCTGGATACTTCCAAACACGTGAACAAGACATCATGTGTGGCCAAACTCAGCTCCATGTGGGATTTGAAAAGTGGAAAACGGTATCTGGACGTTTGCTTGAACCCCTCAGCCCAATGCTGTGCTTTCTGACTAACCGCTTAATGCCTTAAAGAAAAGCTCTTTGTACAATCGTGGACCTTCAGGGTATTTTCAGTGTGTGTGTGTGTGTGTGGGGGGGGGTGCGCAAACTTTTGGGCTCAAGGGCCACATTGACGTTTAAATTTTGACAGGCCAGCACCATATGCGTGCAAATCAAACATAGACATATAAAAGGCATTCATTGTTCATTACTCACTGTATCACCGTGCCTAATGCGCCACCTGGTGGAACATCAGGCAATTACAGGACAAGGTCCAATGAATGCAGTTATAATTATGATATGATTTAATTTGGAAAATTCGGGCCGGATCGAAAGGACCAAAGCCTGTGGGCCGTAGTTTTCCCGCCTCTGGTATAAACTAGGGCATGGTACAGATCACCTGACACAATACCAACTATTAGCAAAAGAAACTAATCATGTGATTTTAATACGAAACGACAGGATTGCGAGGGGTGGAAAGTGCAGGCTGTTAATTAGCGATCTTCAACCATACCCCCCCCCATACCCCCAAAGCACACACACACACACAGCCTTGTGGACAAATCAATAGATATCTCCCTAACACATATCAGTCCGGCAATCAGACTACCAGAAATCAATACCCTGATCAAGAATCCGGCTCTCGGGTGACCGAGCACATGATCGTTATCTTCTAATCCTGTTAGCGACCTCCGAAGTCGTCAATATTACTGGTGCAGTAGGAATGTTGAAGTCTCGTTCTTAACTTTACTTATCCAAGGCGAAGTATTTCATTCATAAAACTAGCCAATCATTCATGCCTTTCTCAGGGGCTCAAGGGGGTGATACGGCTGGGATTTGAGCATTCACATTGCCAGCTTTTGGCAGACGCCCTTATCCAGAGGGACGACTTACAACTGAGCAATTGAGGGTTAAGGGCCTTGATCAAGGGCGCACTAGTGGTGTTGGTGGCGGTGGTGTGGGATTTGAACCTTGGTCCAGAGGTCCAATGCCATATGGTACGCATGGTCTTCTTGGGGTCCCCCTGAACAAAGCCTTCAACCCTCAGTGCTCCAGAGACACTGTATCATGGCTGACCCCTGTGCTAATACATCTGACAAGTATAAAGCACCTTTCTGTCATTCTTTCTTTCGGATCCAAAGTCCAATGCATTATCCACTAAGCCACACCCCTCGGTAAAGCAGAAACTATGGGACGGAGCAAATAGGGATGACTAAAGGCCACGGAGAAGCTTTCTGCGTCGTTTGCAGTTCGCGTCCCAGACAGCAGCCACCCAAACGTTACCGAGACGCTTTAATAAAATGATAATGACGCGATTCAGCCACCAGATGGCAGCATTTCTATATGATTTATTTGAAGGGCTGTACCAAACAGCACTGTCGAACTCATCAACGGAATGTGCAAACGACCAGGCCCCTAATTACTACGACAACACAAAATACAATGACAGACCCAGAGACGACAAAGCTTTTAGATCCGACTGCGGAACGCATTCCGACGTGTTCTCTGAAGGGTGGCAGCCAAACATTACCGTCATAGATCTACACATCGTACTGTAGTAACAAAGACGTACCACTGCTGTATATTTTACCACCACTTTTGTTTTTTTGTTTGTTTTTTTTTTACGGAAAAGCGTCTGGTTTTAAATACAATACACCCCAAATCAAAGGAATCAACGGGAGATCAAAGCATTTTTTAAAAAGTGGAATCGTTTGCGATATTTCAAGTATTTAATCCGAAAAAAAAAAACACACCCCGGGGGCAAAACGTCCAGTGCGACCCTCTACACGTTTGGAAACCTACCCACCAGCCTCCTAACCAGCATGTGCAAAACGTTGCTTTATCGCTAATACCGTTTCCTCTTTATCCTTCTTGAACAGTGCTCATAAAATGCCAACCCGGCTACAAAGGCACCTGTTTAACAAAGCAGATACACAGCCCACAAACCCTATTTAAAATAAACCCCCGAGTCAGCGATATTATCAGCGCCGTCGAAAAGCTCCGATGGAGGAAAGCTGTCACTGGGCGACTACGCGAGGCCTCCTGTCGGCACCTGATAAGCAACCCCCATTCGCTACACGGGAAATAATCCCTAATCATCTGCATTCAACGCTTTCGCCGTTAAAAATGTATGGGCGGCTGAAGGGAAATGAAAATCTCTACCATTTTGGTCCTATTTTTTCCCTTAGCGTTAAAAAAAAAACGGGGGGTAGAGTTGGGTAATCACTGGGGTGGCATGCTAATCACGCACAGGGGAACGGAACTCAAGTCTAAATATGTATAGCAAATCAGATGCTTGCAAATCTTGTGTGTGTTTTAGGTCAAAGGAAACATTTTGTGAATTGGCATTCACAGTTTTTCAGCATCGTTTGATTCGTTAAAGCACTTGGCGCTTTCTTTTTAGCCATGCCACTCAAGCAACACCATTCTCTCCACACATACCTGTAATACGTCGATCTTTTATATATATATATATATATATATATATATATATATATATATATATATATATACATATAAATAAAAGCGTCGCTCTAAGAACCTTTGCACAATTGTTTCGTCCCTTCGTTAGGATTCCCCCGGGGCCGTCTACCACTTGGGATGTCCTGATGTGTTGAAGTGCATAATTTGTAATAAAGGCAAAATCAAACTGTGCTGCAACGTCACAAGCCCTTCTTCGCGCTCTCGTTCTTTTTCTGCGGTATCGCGCTCGCTGTTGCTATTTTCACGGTAGTCTTTCCTTGTGCGATAGCCTTGGTGACTTCAGCTGATTTGGCGGCTTCCTTGTCCTTTGCCGCCTCCTGGATTAATACCTTGGATAGTTCTTGCCCAGGTTTAGAGACGCTATTCTGGCCGGGGGACGAGGACTGAGTAGCAACGGGCTGGAGAGGTGATTTCGACACACTGGGAGTGGATCCAGTAGGGGACGGGGTCGGAGACGGCGAATGCTCCTCGACAACCTCCAAGAGACACTTGTCTTCCCAGTCCAAGGTGCCTCGGTAGCAGTTGACCGGAGAAAGACCCTTGTCCTGTCGCATCTTGCCCATCGAAGGAGACTGGACCTGGGGTGGGAAGGGTGGAACAACCCCCTTGGATGGAGGTAAACCAGGTCTCGCCCTCATGTCTGAAGTCCTACCAGGGGTCTCGGGAACTGACTTTTTAAGTGGGTCCCCATTTGATGGTCCTTTCAGAACTCTGGGAAATTCTGCTGAGACTGGCACTTTGTCAGGGAGTGAGGGGCCACTGCATGGTACAACGGACTTGACAGACTTTCCTTTGTCTTGTTTCAAGTCTTTAATTTCTGGTTTCTTTTCCAATTCTTTGATGGAAGCCTGGTGAGCTGTGAGAGTCCTTGGTGTCTGGACACTTGTGTCACTAATTTGACTTGTGCCTTTTACGTCAACACTTGCTAAGACAGTATTTGTGGTTTTGGTAGTAGTGGTGAGCGGTGATGGAATTAAAGGCGCAACACTAAGTTTAGGCTCTGGTGCAACAGGTGAAGGTTTGGTCACAACCACCTGACTCGTTTCAGGTTTGGCAATACTAGCGTCTCTTGGAGTGGACTGCTGAGATACATTACCAACTTGAGATCTTATGTGACTTGACTTATCATCCGAAAGCTTTTTGCTCAAAGGATCTTGACGAGCCTCAGTAGCCGGAGGTGACTTCTCTAACAATTTGGGCAGTTTACACTCATTTCCCTGGCTTAAATCACCACACTTCACCCTGTCGTTGTCTTTTTCCTTCATTCTTCCGGCAAGTAAAGCATCTCTACTCAGCGGAGACTCCTGCCTGCCCAACTTCCGGACGGGTTTAAAAACCGTCTCCATGGGTGAGGGGACAGTCGGATGGGTCGGTGATGGGGTTGTTGCGGAAGTCGAGGCTAGATTCTCCCCTTCGGTTTCCAACAAGCTTTGAAGCCCCAGCTCGCAATGGAAGCCCTCTTTCCGATAATCCGAATGGCCAACTTCCAGGCTATGCTTCCTCATCGCTGCAATTCCACCTTTCTTGTCTCCGGGAGATGAGGAAGAGGACAGAGGTGACCCCAGCTTTTCTGCCGACTGCACCCGCTTGAGAAGTGGAGACCGCGGTGGTTCAGCACTCTTGGGTCTGGGCCTTGTAATAGGAGGAGAAGAGTGAAGCTTGACAGAGAAGCTCTGGGTCATATTGGAACTTCCGACCGTGTGACCCGACAAGGACGGGGGTGAAGACTGAGTCGGGGATGGGGTATGCGCGAGAGGGGAGAGGGGGATGTTGCCAGCGGATTTGCACCGGGCTGATCGGTACTGACGGTGCAGTTTGGGCGAAAGGCCATGGAGGGAGCTGGGGCGCATGTGCTGGGAGGCAGCAGGAGAATTCGGGGTGCTGGAGGCCGGAGAGCTGCTCTGAGAAGAGGCACCTGAAATGGACAAGATATGATTGGCGATGCATGATTTAGCTTTGTTGACGAAGGAATCCGGTTTAATACGCGTAACCTTCTCACCTAAATATGAGGATTCGGGACTGGAGCGGTAGCTTTGAGTGGGTGAACGGGCAGACAGGCTGTGTGTAGGAGAACCCGGGAGACTCTCGCTAGACGACAGCGAGCGGTTTAAAGACGACAGGCTGCGGCTGGTGTGAAGAAGGTTAGACTGCTTGGTTATTTGGCGGAACAAAGAGCTTCGCTTCTTGCTGTTGAGTGAGAGAGAGAGAGAAAGACGTCAGCAACAACACTGAATTCAATCGAATGTTCCTACGGGGGTAACGTGGTTACCTTTCCTGTCCTTCTTTCACCGTCCTTTTGCTGCGTCTGGCCATCTTGGATTTGTAACTGGACCTGCGAGCAGGACCCACTTTGATCGACGTGTTCTCGAAGGGAGTGGTGGTCACGGTCACCTTGTGGCCACTCTGATGGCACATAGAAAACAATTAGAAGATACATCACATGGGCATGACCATGGGCAATTATCGCTTTACCAAAAGGCCTCTTCGGAAACCGTGTCCCTACCTTAAGAATGAGCTCTACCACTTCGGTATGGACCAATCCATGCACTGATTCCCCGTTGACATGTGTGATGAGGTCACCAGCACACACCCCGGCCTCCTGAGCCGGGCCGCCCTCTTCTACATGCTACGAATGTGTCGAAAAGGGTAGTAAGCGCTTTTCATTAGGGGACTAGGAATAGGTACAAAGTACTGGTATTTTTATCAAGTATCAGTATTGATTTAATGTAAACCCATCCCTATTTGAGACACAGTACGGGGAGGCTAAAAAGTGAATGGTTCCTAGATCCATACCCAGATCATGTGGTGTACACTGTAGACGTCGGTGTCCCCCATGTAGACACGGATGGCACGTAGGGTGAAGCCGTACTTCTTGCCCGAGCGGAGAATGGTAATGGGTGAGTGGAGTACGCTGACCGCAGGGCCGTAGTCTCGGCTCGGGGACGAGTCCCTCGATGACGGGTTGGACGAGACCGATCGAGGGGACATTGGGCTGGCCAGGGGAGAGCTAGCATGCTGCTCGACTACACACACGAATGCAAGTGTATCAGGAAATCATACCACTCAGACCGTAGGTAGGCTCTTCATAGGCATATCATTTACCTGCTGGAATAATGACAGAGAGTGCCGTGGCAGAGGCAGATTTGATGACCTTGTTGCCGGGACGCGTGGTTCGTTTCTCGCCGTCTCCTGAGAGCTGCTGGTGACGCGCTCGTCTGAGAACGAGGTCATTGGTAGCCCTCTGGCTGGGCGAGTCACCCATTACAACGGCGTCTCGGAAAACCGGTACTGACGCCGCGGGTGCTGACGGAATGGCTTGTGGTGCTGATACCTCCTTGGGTCTGGTGGGCTTATCTGCAAACAAATATGGCTCAAACATCTCATTATAAAATGCTTATACTCCAGTACACTTGAGCCATTTTCCTTTTCCCTCACCTCCTGCATTTACCCCTGGCGCCTCCTTTGCGGATTCTGTACTCTGTCCACTAGCACTTGGCGATGAGGGTGTAGTGGCGCCCTCTACTGACGACCCCCTGCTTTTAGCTCCGCTTTGCTGCTGGTGACTTTCTGCGTCGCCCTCTAAAGGCGAGACGAAGCGGTGCGTGTCCATCAGGGCAGAAAAGCGCCGCCTCGCACCTAGAGGAGGACTGGCATCGCCTTCCATGTAAAGGGACTCGGAACATGACAAGCGCTTCCTACGAGGAAAACCCGAGTGGGTTATTTAAATCCCCCGAGGTTAGTGTAACACACACACACACACACACACACTCAAATACATACATCTCTGGCGAGCCGGTCCTCCAGCTCTTGCTGAAGCTCCCCAGACTCTCTCTCTTGGCCATTTTGTCCTCACGGCGTCCCTTGTGCTCTCGCCGAGTCACCACCGGGGCTTTCTGCTCCAGCTGGGACAGGTGCTCCATGCTGCTGTACACCTGAGAAATCAAACCAGGGCTACTCAGACTTCACCAGGAAACACCTCACATACTAAATACTACACTAGATACCTGCACTACCGCCATCCTTCCCGGTCCTATTCCAGGGAATTGCTCTGTGATGCGACTTAGGGAAGGTGGTGGCTTAGTGGTAAGGTGTTGGCCTCTGGTCCAGAAGATTGCAGGTTCAAACCCCACAACCACCAAGTGGGCCCTTGAGCAAGGCCCTTAACCCTCAATTGCTCAGTTGTAAGTCGCTCTAGATAAGGGCATCTGCAAGATGTAAGATGTAAGTGGGCCCACTCTTTTTTGCTTTTTTTTTTCTACGTTCGTCGCGGCTAACATAGCTCTGTAGGAGCAACTACACAAACTCTAACATGTCTGTTTCAGTTCAGATGGAAGCGAACGCTTTTTGGTGGCTTTTATGGTGTTGTTTCTGTAATATTAGTGCGTATGGAGCGACTTGCTAACGTGTTCTTCCTTTAAGAGCGACTTGAGGCTATGGTTGTGTGTGTGTGTGTATGTGTGTGTGTGTGTGTGAGAGAAGCAGTTTGTGTGAAAGTGTGTGGGTGTGTACTCCAGCAACTAGGATATAAATTATAGTCACTGTAAGTCTGAGCTCGCACAGCATGCAGAGTGCATGGTGTCTGTATAATCATATTGTTCTTTTTCTTGCTAGGACTGATGCTTAAGATTTTGAGGGCAAAACTTTCTGGATATATATATATATATATATATATATATATATATATATATATAGCTTAGTGGTTTAGCACGTTAGCCTCACACCGCCAGGGTCCGGGTTCGATTCCCGTCTCGGCCATTGTGTGTGTGTAGTTTGCATGTTCTCCCCGTGCCACAGGGGTTTTTTTTTTTTCTCCGGGTTCTCCGGTTTCCTCCCCCGGTCCAAAAACATGCACGGTAGGTTGATTGGCAACTTGGAAAAATTGTCCCTAGTGTATGAATGTGTGTGTGTGTGTGTGTGTGTGATGGATTGGCATTCCATCCAGGGTGTATCCTGCCTTAATGCCCATAGATGTCTGAGATAGGACACAGACTCCCCGTGACCCGAGGGAAGATCGGATAAAGCGCTAGAAGATGAATATATATATATATATACCACCAAACTTGCGTCCTTCACAAAGTCCCCTGAAAATGTGTAGGGTTCCGGGGACCGACCAGCAAAGGGAAAATGTTTACCTCTAAATGTTTTTTTGTTGGTTTGTTTCTTGTGTTTTTTTTGTGTTTTTTGTATTCTGTTGTTGTATAAATAAAACATTAATTTATTAAAAAAAAGTCATCTTTAATGCAGCAGTCACACTGTTACACCATCGCACAATATCCGTTGCTTCAGGATTAGGTGCTGGAGTGTTAAATGATCTGTATTAGGAGTCTCACTGGCACTAGTGAGCAGGTGTGACGCGTGTAGGAGTCGATTTCTCCGACTGTGCGGTGATGCTGAAGAAATTCTCTCTTTGTTTTTTATCGCTGTTTTAAAGTGTCATGAGAACTATATTATATACTATGTTTAGCACTGTGTGTGTGTGTGTGTGTGTGTGTGTGTGTGTGTGTGTGTGTGTGTGTGTGTGTGTGTGATGCTTTTCCACTGTCTCATAAGAAGCGCTTAGAGTGAGAGAATAGGCAGGGGAGATAAAAATGATAGAGGAGATAAAAGCAGGAAAGAGATGAGACGGGAAATTAAGTGAATTCCTGAATCATTGGCAGGGAACATGCCAAGACAGCCAGGGTCGGAGAAGAGGGAGATGGAAAAGAGCGAGATGGAGAAGAGGGAGATGAAGAAGAGCGAGATGGAGAAGAGGGAGATGAAGAAGAGCAAGATGGAGAAGAGCAAGATGGAAATGGAGAAGAGGGAGATGAAGAAGAGGGAGATGAAGAAGAGGGAGATGAAGAAGAGCGAGATGGAGAAGAGCTAGATGAAGAAGAGCAAGATGAAGAAGAGCGAGATGGAGAAGAGCGATATGAAGAAGAGCGAGATGGAGAAGAGCGAGATGGAGAAGAGATGGAGAAGAGCAAGATGGAGATGGGAGCAAGAAGATGAAGAAGAGCGAGATGGAGAAGAGCAAGATGGAGATGGAGAAGAGGGAGATGAAAAAGAGGGAGACGGAGAAGAGCGAGTTGAAGAAGAGCGAGACGGAGAAGAGCGAGATGGAGAAGAGCAAGATCAAGAACAGCGAGATGGAGAAGAGCGAGATGAAGAACAGCAAGATGAAGAACAGCGAGATGGAGAAGAGCGAGACGGAGAAGAGCGAGACGGGGGCTGACCTTGCTGAAACGTGGCGAGCAAGAGGAGAACTGTCGTATCTCCACCGGCTCGTCGTCGTTCGTGTCGTCCTCGTCGTAGGAGTTGACGTGGCGATAGCGCTCCGAACGGGCTGAGAGACACGGAGGGATTCAGGTAAGCCCCGCCCCCTTGCATTACATACGAATGGGCAATTTGCATATTTGATGATGCAACATTATGTTATTGAACAGTTAGTCTGAACAGAGA
>JACRUU010000022.1:13475642-13483142 GCA_030449085.1 Kryptopterus vitreolus
ATGAGTTTACAAATCGAACACACACACAACGAGTTTACAAATCATACACAAACACACACACACACACACAATGAGTTTACAAATCACACACACACACACACACACACACACACAATGAGTTTACAAATCTAACACACACACATACAACGAGTTTACAATTCTAACACACACACAAGTTTACAAATCTAACACACACACACACACACACACAAGAAGTTTACAAATCTAACACACACACACACATCAAGTTTACAAATCTAACATACTGTGTGTGTGTGTGTGTGTGTGTGTATGTGAGTGTTTGTATGTGTGTGTATATGTGTGTGTCAGTCAATTTATAGGATGTGTGTGTTTGTGTGTGTGTGTGTGTTTGTGTGTTTGTGTGTGTATGTGAGTGTTTGTGTGTGTGTGAATGTGTATGTGAGTGTTTGTGTGTTTGTGTGTGTGTTTGTGTGTGTGTGTATGTGAGTACTTGTGTGTGTGTGTTTGTGAGTGCTTGTGTTTGTGTGTGTGTATGTGAGTGCTTGTGTTTGTGTGTGCGTATGAGAGTGATTGTGTGTGTTTGTGTGTGTTTTTGTGTATGTGTGTGTGTGTGTGTGTTTTACAAACAGAATTCTGGCCTTACGAATGAAAGCTTTGACAGTGTTTTCACTGAAACCTCCTGGCCACTAGAGGGTGCTCACTCACTTATCAGGCTTGAGATCGCGGTGTACGATGCCGTAGTTGTGGATGTACTCCAGAGCCAGGACGGTCTCCGCAAAGTACATCCGAGCCATTTCCACTGGCAGCGCGCCGATGTTCTTCAGCAGGGTGGCACAGTCTCCTCCTAACCATCAAAACCAGCAAAAACATCACCACCTGTGTGTGTGTGTGTGTGTGTGTGTGTGTGTGAGCTCGTCTCACCCTCCACGTACTCCATGACCATGCAGAGGTGTCTGCGAGTCTCGAAAGAGCAGAACATGCTGACCACGAACGGGTTCTCGGCGAAGGTCAGGATGTCTCGCTCCACGAACGCCTGCTGGATCTGGTTCCTCAGGATCAGGTTCTGCTTGTTGATCTTTTTCATCGCGAAGCGCTGCCGAGTCTCTCTGTGTCTCACCAGGTACACCGCCCTGTGGAGAGAGAGAGAGAGAGAGAGAGAGAGAGAGAGAGAGAAAGCAAAACATTTATAAAAACTTTACACCTTCCCTAGAAGTGTTTTTTTACTTTACACTTCTCCTTTACACCTCCCCTATAGATACCTTTAACTTTACACCTCTCCTTTACCTCCTTAATCCTTTACACCTCTCCTTTACACCTCTCCTATAGATACCTTTAACTTTACACCTCTCCTTTACACCTCTCCTATAGATACCTTTAACTTTACACCTCTCCTTTACACCTCTCCTATAGATACTTTAAGTTTACACCTCTCCTTTACATCTCTCCTATAGATACCTTTAAGTTTACACCTCTCCTTTACACCTCTCCTATAGACCCCTCTCCTTTACA
The DNA here is from genome assembly GCA_030449085.1 of Kryptopterus vitreolus. Taxonomy (NCBI): domain Eukaryota; kingdom Metazoa; phylum Chordata; class Actinopteri; order Siluriformes; family Siluridae; genus Kryptopterus; species Kryptopterus vitreolus. Next base: position 13,477,134 of record JACRUU010000022.1, read on the forward strand.
CCTCTCCTATAGATACCTTTAACTTTACACCTCTCCTTTACACCTCTCCTATAGATACCTATAGTTTACACCTCTCCTTTACCTTTAACTTTAAGTTTACACCTCTCCTTTACACCTCTCCTATAGATACCTTTAACTTTACACCTCTCCTTTACATCTCTCCTATAGATACCTTTAAGTTTACACCTCTCCTTTACATCTCTCCTATAGATACCTTTAACTTTACACCTCCCCTATAGATACCTTTAACTTTACACCTCTCCTATAGATACCTTTAACTTTACACCTCTCCTATAGATACTTTAACTTTACAACTCTCCTTTACACCTTTCCTATAGATACCTTTAACTTTACACCTTTCCTATAGATACCTTTAACTTTACACCTCTCCTTTACATCTCTCCTATAGATACCTTTAACTTTACACCTCTCCTATATATACCTTTAACTTTACACCTCTCCTTTACATCTCTCCTATAGATACCTTTAACTTTACACCTTTCCTATAGATACCTTTAACTTTACACCTCTCCTTTACACCTCTCCTATAGATACCTTTAACTTTACACCTCTCCTTTACATCTCTCCTATAGATACCTTTAACTTTACACCTCTCCTATAGATACCTTTAACTTTACACCTTTCCTATAGATACCTTTAACTTTACACCTCTCCTTTACACCTCTCCTATAGATACCTTTAACTTTACACTTCTCCTTTACACCTCTCTTTACACTTTGTCTACTAGAGGTCCTTTCTTTGCCTGTTAGCCAAAAAATAGCACCCCTGGAGAACAGAGGATTAAGGGCCTCACTCAAGGGCCCAACAGTTGCAGCTCAAACCCCTGACCTTTTGATCAGCAGCCCAGAGTCCAAACGACTGTGTTTATCCTTCATTTCACTCTCTCCCCTTCGGACTCTATAAACTAACCACCAATAGGTCCAATTATAACTTGGGCACAACAAACTTGTGTGTGTGTGTGTATGTGTGTGTGTGTGTGTGTGTGTGTGTGTTGGTGCCCGGGTGTAGACTGACCCGTAGGCTCCGTTGCTAATCAGCTTGATGGTCTGGAAGTCGGATTCGCACGGCGGCTTCATGGCCTTCATCTTTCCCTGCACAACACACCCAGCGGAGAAATCCAGCAACATAATCCTCAGTATAACCTCTCCCACACGCACACACACACACACACACACACACACACACACACACACACACACACACACACACATTCACACACTAGTGTTCATTACATGATACGAAGAGCTTACATAACATGCTTTCATAACAGTAACAGCACCAGAAACACTCACGGTTTATTCATTATTATTAATATTTATTATTAATAATTCAACACACATACACAACACACACACACACACACACACACATGCACGACCCACCTCGGCCGAGTCATCCGTCTCGGGTGTGTGTGGCCCCTCGCTGTCATAGCTATCCAGGTTCACCATTTCTACGCCAAAAAGGAAGGAAAACAAATAAATACATGTTATTTACTGATTACAGGTGATCAATAATAAGACAAATAAAATTTGTTTGTTTTTTTCCCCTCATGTTTTCTACATGGTCTAATGTGTGGAAATTATACCCAGTGCACCCTGTCAATCACAGTTAATGTCAGGAGCTAAGAATCCGAATCAATTCAGAATCAAATGTGAATATGAATCACTTTTAAATCAGGTCCCGAATCAGAATTCATGCCAGATTCGGAATCAAAATCAGAATCTGATCAAAAGATCGAATCAAAATTGAAATCGTAATGAAATCACAATTGGGACTAAATCAGAATCGGAATGAAATCAGGATTAGTATCAGAATGCAATACGAATATGGATTCGAATAAAACCCGAATCGAGAATAAAATCAGGATCAGGATCACGCTGGAATCAGAATCAAATCAGAGGATCATGATCACATCAAAATGGAAATCAAAAGGACATCGCAATCAGGATCAAATCAGATTTGGAAATAAATCCGGATTAGTATCAGAATATGCAAATACGAGTATGAATTCGAATAAAACCAGAATCAGAATGAAATCAGGATCAAATCCTAACGGAAAGCGAAAATCACAATCAGGGAGTAAATCAGAACGAAATCAGGATTAGCATCAGAATCCAACACGAATATGAATTCGAATAAAACCAAGCGGATCAGAATTCGGATCAAATCTGAACCAGAGTCCGATTCGCATCAAATCAGAATCCGGATCGGAAAACACATCAAATCAGGATTACGATCAGAAACCGAATCAAATCCGATTCGGAATCAGGAAACATTCCGAATCCTTTGTATTGGTGCTATAAAAATATATACAGTCGGTTTGTCTCCGAGCTCATGTATGTAGAAGAGGGCAGATCGCACTTTCCCTTGAGGAGCAGCTAAAGACGTCAAAGAGCCAAGATCACATCTGGATATAAAATACAGAGGTGGAGAAAGACCCGAAAACCTCGAGGGACAATGAAAGGGACACCGGGACGCCAAAACAAGTGCCGATGATCCCAATCCTGGACTAATTCATTCATTCATTCATCTTCTACCACTTTATCCGATCTTCCCTCGGGTCACGGGGAGCCTGTGTCTATCTCAGGCGTCTATGGGCATTAAGGTAGGATACACCCTGGACGGAATGCCAACCCATCGCAGGGCACACACACACACACACACACACACACACACACACACACACACACACACATTCATACACTAGGGACAATTTTCCAAGGTGCCAATCAACCTACCGTGCATGTTTTTGGACCGGGAGGAAACCGGAGAACCCGGAGGAAAAACCCCTGAGGCACGGGGAGAACATGCAAACTCCACACACACATGGTCGAGGCGGGAATCGAACCCGGATCCTGGCGGTGTGAGGCGAGCGTGCTAACCACTAAGCCACCGTGCCCCTCCCAATCCTGGACTAATGACATATAATTTCGTCATGACATCATCCAGCGTGCCTTATATCTGGTGGTGAAGGGCCTTGTTTAAGCCTCTGGGTGCTGGGATTTGAACATACAACCTTGTATGTGATCGTTACTTCTCCTTCCCACGACAAATTCTGGGGGAAAGTCCGTGTTTGGAAAGTCGTTCCTTTCGCTCGCCGTGTGTTTGACGGGCAGGAAAATAGAGGAGCATCGTTTTGGGATTAAATCTCTCTGACAGCAGCGGTGAAATGATTCAGTGCATCGTGCTCGTGTGTTCATTCCCCGTGATTTGTTGTACATCACATCCCTCCATCTCTCTCTCGCTCTCTCTCTCTCTGTCCCCAAACACTCTCTCTCTCTCTTCTTTTTTCATCTCTGACTATCAGCTCTTCAAATACTGTCATGTGTGTGTGTGTGTGTGTGTGTGTCGTACCCTCCAGCGGATCCCGTGTCAGACCCAGTTGGCTGATGATGTAACGCGGGATATCCGTTTTCATCAAGTGTCCCTCCTTGGCGTGATCCTCCGCCGCCTCCAGGAGGTGATAAAACTCCTCCGGGTTAAACTCCTGTGCGACGCAAAGACGTTTTAGTGCATTTCGTACGTACGGAATGTCTCGTCTCGCACGTCCGAGTCACACCGACTCTTGATTCACACGTCCAAGATAAACCGACTCATGACTCACACGTCCAAGCCTTCTTATTTCTCGAACTCACACACCCAAGCAAAATTGACTCATGACTCACATGTCCAAGTCAAACCGACTCATGACTCACATGTCCAAGCCATATGGACCCATGACTCACATGTCCAAGTCAAACCGACTCATGACTCACATGTCCAAATCAAATCAACTCATGACTCACATGTCCAAATCAAATCAACTCATGTCTCACACGTCCAAGTCAAGCCTTCTTCATTTCCAAGTCAACCGACCGACTCATGACTCACATGTCCTCACACGTCCAAGCCAATCCGACTCATGACTCACATGTCCAAGCCATATGGACCCATGACTCACATGTCCAAGTCAAACCGACTCATGACTCACATGTCCAAATCAAATCAACTCATGTCTCACACGTCCAAGTCAAGCCTTCTTCATTCTCGACTCACACGCCCAAGCAAAATTGACTCATGACTCACATGTCCAAGCCATATGGAAACATGATTCACATGTCCAAGCCAAATCAACTCATGACTCACACATCCAAGTCAAACTGACTCATGACTCACATGTCCAAGTCAAACCAACTCATGTCTCACACGTCCAAGCCATATGGACTCATGACTCACACGTCCAAGTCAAACCGATTCATGACTTACATGTCCAAGTCAAACTGACTCATGACTCACACGTCCAAGTCAAATCGACTCATGACTCACATGTCCAAGTCAAATCGACTCATGACTGATACCTCCAAGCCAAATTGACTCATGACTCACACATTCAAGTTACAATGACTCATGACTCACACGTCCAAGTCAAACTGACTCATGACTCACACATCCAAGTCAAATCGACTCATGACTCACATGTCCAAGATAAACCGAGTCATGACTCACATGTCCAAGTCAAACTGAATCATGACTCACATGTCCAAGCCAAACCGACTCATGACTCACATGTCCAAACCAAATTGACTCATGACTCACATGTCCAAGATAAACCGACTCATGACTCACATTTCCAAGTCAAACCGACTCATGACTCACATGTCCAAATCAAATCAACTCATGTCTCATATGTCCAAGCCATATGGATTCATGACTCACACGTCCAAGTCAAATTGACTCATGACTCACACGTCCAAGTCAACCCGACTTGACTCACCTGTCCAAGCCAAACGACTCATGACTCACATTTCCAAGTCAAACAGACTCATGATTCACACGTCCAAATCAAATCAATTCATGTCTCACACGTCCAAGTCAAATTGACTCATAACTCACATGTCCAAGTCAAATCAACTAATGTCTCACACGTCCAAGCCATATGGACTCATGACTCACATGTTCGTCAATTCGACTCATGACTCACACGTCCAAGTCAAATCGACTCTTGATTCACACATCCACCCATCTCAGATCTCGACTAACGTCCACACGTCCAAAACATCTCACTAACAGAAATATATAAACGTCAAACACTGCTTATGTCATCTCACTAACACGTCCCGTCTCCTAAATGAAGAACGCAACGTTCATGAAACACATGGGGGTTTAATTTCTCCTACAAATATCTTGATTTATAATATAAAAATTTTATATCATTAAAAAAATTATAAAAATAAATATAAAATATTCATTCATTCATTCATCTTCTACCGCTTTATCCGATCTTCCCTCGGGTCACGGGGAGTCTGTGTCTATCTCAGGCGTCTATGGGCATTAAGGCAGGATACACCCTGGATGGAATGCCAACCCATCGCAGGACACACACACACACACACACCACACACACACACACATTCATACACTAGGGACAATTTTCCAAGGTGCCAAACAACCTACCGTGCATGTTTTTTGGACCGGGGGAGGAAACCGGAGAACCCGAGAAAAAAAACCCCCTGAGGCACGGGGAGAACATGCACAAACTCCACACACACATGGCCGAGACGGGAATTGAACACGGATCCTGGCGGTGTGAGGCGAACGTGCTAACCACTAAGCCACCGTGCCCCCAATATAAAATATATAAATATATAAAATATAATATAAATTAATAAAAAATTATTTTTTTTTTTTAATGTTTTTTTTTTTATAGAATGTCTTTTTTCAAGAGAATGTGTGGATGTTTCCAGGCAGAATCTGCCCACGTGACCGAGGACCACTCGTGCTGTTAATACACCGGGGATCTCAAAAAAACGCAACACCTGACCCCAATGTTGGTGTGATGGAGAGGTTGCCGTGGCAACCGTGAGGCACCATGACAACCAGGGGATGCCTCAGGTTTTACTCGCTGGAGACAGAACTGATCTCAGAAAAGCTGCTCGGAAACACAAACAAATGCGTCTCGGTCTCAAGAAAAATCTAATTTATATATATATATATATATATATATATATA
>JACRUU010000022.1:13493142-13500642 GCA_030449085.1 Kryptopterus vitreolus
TAAAGGTCTTAATACTGAGTAAAAGTCTACAAAGCTCTAGTGACATCTGTGAGGATTTTCTGAGGTAAAATATAAACAAACAAACAAATAAATAATAATAAATAAATAACAAATAATGTTTTCATTTTATGCAGCAAATAAAATGTTGTACAAAAATATAAAAATACAAATACAAAAAACGCTGGTATTGAGGTAAAAAAAAATGTTATTGAAAAATAAATTGCTAAATTTATATGCTATTTATATGCTAAATAAATGAAATGATTAAAAAAATTGAATAAAAAAATAAAATAAAATAAATAAAAATAGCATGAAACGACAAGAAAAATAAATAAATAAAAAACAGTTAATGACAAAAAAAAAGTATTGAATAAAAAGGAAATAACCAAATAAATAAATAAATAAATAGTTCAACAAATAAATAAATAAACTTCATTAATACATGAAGAAAAAAAATGTAAAAAACGACGAAGCAAAAATGTCACAAATGTAAAACAGTTACAAAAATATTAACATTAAAAATGTTGTTTTTTGGTATTCAACAAAATAAAATAAAATGAGATATTTAAGAAATTAAGCCATAAAAAAATTGCTATTAAAATAATTAATTAAAAAGTGACAAAAACATTGTAATAAAATGTTCAGCCTTGGTGTTGAGGATGGGTTTAGAGTCTGTTTTTTTTTTTTATATGTAGTATTAAACAATAAACGAGTAAACAACAACAATAAACAACAAACAAATAAATAATAAGAAATAAACAACAATAAAAAAAACAATAAATAAAACTCATGAAGTCTCCCCACTGGCTCTCTCATTAAGGATTAATGAACATTAAAGGGACTTGTTTTTATTGGTAATTTTAAAATGGACACTATTTATTTATTTCTGTAAAGCTGCTCGGGGACACGGTGTTTATTTTTAAGCGTGCGACACAAATAAAACCGAGTATACTCGATCGGACGTGTTTTGCGACAGAGCGCGAGATCGTTAATTAAATGAACTCTGATAAGGTGAGATCAGACACACACAAGCTTTTCCTACCAGTGAAAAATTAATATGCAAATATATGCAAATGGAACCTGGAGATTCCCCCTGTGAGACATCCATATTCATGGTATGCAAATGTGGCGTAATCTCATTATCCTCAGTGAGATTTGCTTAATATAAAATATGATCCTCCGGCTGCTCGGGCATTCTTTCATCTTAGTCAGATAGATCAAAGGACATGGACACACACACACACACACACACACACACACGAGAATGCAATCTAATTTATCTTAAAAATATTACATTTAAAATGCAAAACTACTTTTTAAAAAAGTGTGTGTGTGTGTGTGTGTGTGACCATTAATCAGGTGGACAGTGAGAGTACCGTGGAGCTGGGTGTGTTGGTGCCGTATCCAGAAGACGGCAGTGAAGCCAGAGACCAGCGGCGTCCATCAGCCCTGAAGAGACACAACAAACACACACACACACACACACACACATACAAGGTTTATCAAAAGCTGACACAATCCATCATGACACAATATGCTAGTTTTTGGTTTTAATGGAGAATACTGGGATGTAGAATGGTTTTAATAGAGAATATTGGGATGTAGTATAATTTTAATAGAGAATACTGGGATGTATAATGGTTTTAATAGAGAATACTGGGATGTATAATGGTTTTAATGGAGAATACTGGGATGTAGTATGATTTTAATAGAGAATACTGGGATGTATAATGGTTTTAATAGAGAATACTGGGATGTATAATGATTTTAATAGAGAATACCTTACTGGTGATGTCAATAATGGTTTTTATATGGGAGAATACTGGGATGTATAATGGTTTTGAATGGATAAGAATAACTGTGGATGTATAATGGTTTTTAATGGAGAATACTGGGATGTAGAATGGTTTTAATAGAGAATACTGGGATGTAGAATATTTGTAATGGAATACTGTGATGTGAATGTTTTTTAATAATAGAGAATACTGGGATGTAGAATGGTTTTAATGGAGAATACTGATGGATGTAGAATGGAATGGTTTTAATAGAGAATACTGGTATGTATAATGTTTTAATAGAGAATACATACTGGGATGTATGGGTATAATTTAATATGTAGATACTGGATGTCGAAGTTTTAATGGAGAATACTGGGATGTATAATGGTTTTAATGGAGAATACTGGATTTAGAATGGTTTTATAATGGATGAATAATTAGATGGTTTTAATGGAGAATACTGGTTTTAATGGAGAATACTGGGATGTAGAATGGTTTTAATAGAGAATACTGGGGATGTATAATGTTTTTTAATGAGAATACTGGGAATGTAGTAAGTTTTTTAATGAGAACTAGCTGGATGTATAATGGTTTTAAATAGAGAATACTGGGATGTATATGGTTTTAATAGAGAATACTGGGATTATAATGGTTTAATGGAGAATACTGGGATGTATAATGGTTTTTTAATGGAGAATACTGGGATGTAGTAATGGTTTTAATGGAGAATACTGGGATGTATAATGGTTTTAATTAATGGAGAATACTGGGATGTAGAATGGTTTTAATATGGAGAATACTGGGATGTAGAATGGTTTTAATGGAGAATACTGGGATGTAGAATGGTTTTAATGGAGAATACTGGGATGTAGAATGGTTTTAATAGAGAATACTGGGATGTATAATGGTTTTAATAGAGAATACTGGGATGTATAATGGTTTTAATGGAGAATACTGGGATGTATAATGGTTTTAATGGAGAATACTGGGATGTATAATGGTTTTAATGGAGAATACTGGGATGTATAATGGTTTTAATGGAGAATACTGGGATGTATAATGGTTTTAATGGAGAATACTGGGATGTATAATGGTTTTAATTTAGAGAATACTGGGATGTAGAATGGTTTTAATGGAGAATACTGGGATGTATAATGGTTTTAATAGAGAATACTGGGATGTATAATGGTTTTAATAGAGAATACTGGGATGTAGTAATGATTTTAATAGAGAATACTGGGATGTATAATGGTTTTAATGGAGAATACTGGGATGTATAATGGTTTTAATGGAGAATACTGGGATGTAGAATGGTTTTAATAGAGAATACTGGGATGTAGAATGGTTTTAATGGAGAATACTGGGATGTAGAATGGTTTTAATGGAGAATACTGGGATGTAGAATGGTTTTAATAGAGAATACTGGGATGTATAATGGTTTTAATGGAGAATACTGGGATGTAGAATGGTTTTAATAGAGAATACTGGGATGTATAATGGTTTTAATAGAGAATACTGGGATGTATAATGGTTTTAATTTAGAATACTGGGATGTAGAATGGTTTTAATGGAGAATACTGGGATGTAGAATGGTTTTAATGGAGAATACTGGGATGTAGAATGGTTTTAATGGAGAATACTGGGATGTAGTATAATTTTAATAGAGAATACTGGGATGTATAATGGTTTTAATAGAGAATACTGGGATGTAGAATGGTTTTAATGGAGAATACTGGGATGTAGAATGGTTTTAATGGAGAATACTGGGATGTAGAATGGTTTTAATGGAGAATACTGGGATGTAGAATGGTTTTAATGGAGAATACTGGGATGTATAATGATTTTAATAGAGAATACTGGTGTAACGGTGGTGGTGCGCTGCACAGACACACGGGGAAACCAGACTTCCGAAAACAAAGGATTTATTTATAAAAGCGAAACAACAAAAGAGACGCCGCTCTAAGGAGCGGCCAGACAGGCTTGAGAGCCTTGCGCGCCGTGCGCCGTGGTCTCTGGAGGACCGAAGTTCAGGAGCGGACTTGGAAGTCCGGATTCTGGAGCCGAGTGAAACGGGAAGGAGATCCGGAGCGGACTTGGGAGTCCGTGGGATCAGGAGCCGGAGGAAGCGGGAACAGGACCAGACTGGAAACATAGAAGGGGTTAGGCATATAGATCACAATAGTACGGGTCCGCGACACTAACCAAAGAGTCACGAGCCCGGACAGGGAATGAAGGGAGAGCCGGGCTATTTAAAGGGGAGATGGAGAATGAGATGAGACTAGAGACACCTGATCGGAGTAATGTGATTGAGTGCGTGAGTGTGTGGAACGAGCAGGGGAGAGCGAGAAGCGAGAGACAGAGAGAGTGTGTGTGTGTGTGTGTGTGTGTGTGTGTGTGTGTGTGTAACGAGCGGGGCGGAGCCAGGAGATGAGTGAGGCAGAGAGAGACAGAGACAGAGAGAGAGAGAGAGAGAGAGAGAGAGAGAGAGAGGGAAACCGTGACAACTGGGATGTATAATGGTTTTAATGGAGAATACTGGAATGTATAATGATTTTAATAGAGAATACTGGGATGTAGAATGGTTTTAATGGAGAATACTGGGATGTAGAATGGTTTTAATAGAGAATACTGGGATGTAGAATGGTTTTAATGGAGAATACTGGGATGTAGAATGGTTTTAATAGAGAATACTGGGATGTAGAATGGTTTTAATGGAGAATACTGGGATGTATAATGGTTTTAATAGAGAATACTGGGATGTAGAATGGTTTTAATAGAGAATACTGGGATGTATAATGGTTTTAATAGAGAATACTGGGATGTATAATGATTTTAATAGAGAATACTGGATTTTAATAGAGTACTAATAGATAATGGTTTTAATAGAGAATACTGGATGGATGTATGGTTTATAGATTATAATAATGATGGTTTGTTAATGGGCTGTCTCCTGCTTTTCCTGTTCCCTAGAAATACTGATGTAGAATGGAGAATTATACTGGATGTATAATGGTTTTAATACTGGGAGAATACTGGGATGTAGAATGGTTTTAATGTTTTTAATAGAGAATACTGTATAATGGATGTATGGTTTAATGGTTTTAATGGAGAATACTGGGATGTATAATGGTTTTAATAGAGAATACTGGGATGTATAATGGTTTTAATGATTTTAATAGAGAATACTGGGATGTATAATGGTTTTAATGGAGAATACTGGGATGTATAATGGTTTTAATGCCTTAGAGAATACTGGGATGTATAATGATTTTAATAGAGAATACTGGGATGTATAATGGTTTTAATGGAGAATACTGGGATGTAGAATGGTTTTAATAGAGAATACTGGGATGTATAATGGTTTTAATAGAGAATACTGGGATGTAGTATAATTTTAATAGAGAATACTGGGATGTATAATGGTTTTAATGGAGAATACTGGGATGTATAATGGTTTTAATTTTAATAGAGAATACTGGGATGTAGAATAATGGTTTTAATAGAGAATACTGGGATGTATAATGATTTTAATAGAGAATACTGGGATGTATAATGGTTTTAATAGAGAATACTGGGATGTATAATGGTTTTAATGGTTGGTGTTAGAATAATAGAGAATACTGGGATGTAGAATGGTTTTAATAGAGAATACTGGGTTTTTACGGGATGTAGAATGGTTTTAATAGAGAATACTGGGATGTATAATGGTTTTAATAGAGAATACTGGGATGTATAATGGTTTTAATGGAGAATACTGGGATGTAGAATGGTTTTAATGTCTAGAGAATACTGGGATGTAGTATAATTTTAATAGAGAATACTGGGATGTAGAATGGTTTTAATGGAGAATACTGGGATGTAGAATGGTTTTAATAGAGAATACTGGGATGTAGAATGGTTTTAATAGAGAATACTGGGATGAATGCCGTTTTTAATATAATGGTAATAATTTTAATAGAGAATACTGGGATGTATAATGGTTTTAATTTTAATATGGAGAATACTGGATGTATAATGTAATAGAGAATAATGTATGGTTTTAATAGAGAATACTGGGATGTATAATGGTTTTAATGGAGAATACTGGGATGTATAATGGTTTTAATGGTTTTAATGGAGAATACTGGGATGTATGTTTTTAATGGTTTTAATGGGTTTTATAGAGAATACTGGGATGTATAATGGTTTTAATTTGGAGAATACTGGGATGAATACTAGTATAATGGTTTTAATGGAGAATACTGGGATGTATAATGGTTTTAATAGAGAATACTGGGATGTAGAATGGTTTTAATGGAGAATACTGGGATGTAGAATGGTTTTAATGGAGAATACTGGGATGTATAATGATTTTAATAGAGAATACTGGGATGTATAATGGTTTTAATGGAGAATACTGGGATGTATAATGATTTGAATAGAGAATACTGGGATGTATAATGGTTTTAATGGAGAATACTGGGATGTATAATGATTTGAATAGAGAATACTGGGATGTAGAGGGAAAACAACCTATTTAAAGCCAAGTAAACAACCTATTTAGCGCATAAATAAACAAGTGCGCCGCTTTTGAGACGGGCCGTCAGGTAACGTGGACGCTCGGTCTGTTTCCTGAGCCGTGCTGTTGGGAAATCTTTGTTCTGTAGAACGTGGAAAGCGGAAAAATAAATAAATAAATAAATAAATAAATAAAAACGCTGGTTGCTGAGCAACTGCTCCGTGATGACAGGCTGTCGTGGGCATCGTAAACACGCCAGAGAAAGCAAGTCTTCCACGCACCCGGAGCGCTGACCTGAGACTCGGACCGTTTTATCCGCTCACGTCCAAAATGAACATCCTGACCCGGTTGCGAAAACGCACGGTCAGCGTAATCTCCGTCCCTTTAGCGATCTGCACAATAACACGCCGCTAATATGGTCCATCAGACAGGAAATAACGTGCTCCCCCCCACAGGCCTGGTCCTATCGATCCGTCGTCTCCCTGACTTCCTCTCCCCTAACCGTCATCCTCCTGCTCCTCCCCTCTGCCTGCACTCGTCTCTCAGATTACCAAGGTCCCGATAGCGATCTATCTATCCGTCCGTCCCCTCCCTGTCCATGCTGAGATCTGAGGTACTTCAAAGGCTCGTTTGTTGACCCCAGGCGGCCTGGCTGACGGAAACCTACACCATTTCATCAGGGCTTCAATGTCGCAGCGAGTAGTGTCTTTAGATTCTGCTTCCAAGCAGTGATTCTAATGGGGGGGGGGTGGGGGGGGGCTTTTTTTTTTTTTTTTTTTTTTAACAAATACGGTAGGCCTTTTAAAAAGAGGACAAGGCGGGACCAAAAAATGTCGTCCCACTTATTGCTTTTCTGGTGCAAAAGTAACCGCCGATAAAAATACACACGTATCCGCGGGAATTTCTTAAAGGGTCATGAAAAGAGTCATGTGACCTAGACACTATTTATCTGGGCGCTCATTGGCTGCGCATGACACATATATACGTCATTGGGTCCCGTTATTTATGAGCGACGTAACATTATACATGACAAAACACTCGTTTAATCCAATGACCGCGCCGAGACTTGCACGAGCGATTCCCGTATTTATACGTGGTGGGAAAGTAGCACTTGTTGTTGTTGTTGTTTTGTAGTCTCGTGTTTGTGTCTTTATTCAATACACCAATATAAAAGTGTATATATATATATATATATATATATTTTTTTTTAATATATATATATAT
>JACRUU010000022.1:13508142-13509655 GCA_030449085.1 Kryptopterus vitreolus
CGTCTCATTCACGTCTCATTCACGTCTCATTCACATCTCATTCACATCTTATTCACATCTCATTCACACCTCGTTCACAACTTGTTCACACCTTGTTCACATCTCTCGCCCTTCCCGTTCACTCTTTTCACATCTCACGTTCATTCACGTCTCATTCACGTTCACTCATTCACATTCACACTCTCGTTCACGTCTCATTCACATCTCATTCACGTCTCATTCATATCTCATTCACACCTCGTTCACATCTTATTCACGTCTCATTCATATCTCATTCACACCTCGTTCACACCTTGTTAACATCTCGTTCACATCCCTTCCACATCTCATTCACATCTCATTCACGTCTCATTCACGTCTCATTTACGTCTCATTCATGTCTCATTCACATCTCATTCACGTCTCATTCACATCTCGTTCACATCTCATTCACATCTAATTCATATCTCATTCACACCTCGTTCACAACTTGTTCACACCTTGTTCACATCCCTTCCACACCTCGTTCACATCTCATTCACAGCTCATTCACAGCTCATTCACATCTCATTCACATCTCATTCACATCTCATTCACATCTCATTCACGTCTCATTCACGTCTCATTCATATCTCATTCATATCTCATTCACGTCTCATTCATATCTCATTCACACCTCGTTCACACCTCGTTCACACCTCGTTCACACCTCGTTCACACCTCGTTCACACCTCGTTCACAACTTGTTTACATCTCGTTCACATCTCGTTCACAACTCGTTCACACCTTGTTCACATCTCGTTCACATCTCGTTCACATCTCGTTCACATCTCATTCACGTCTCACATCTCGTTCACATCTCGTTCACAACTTGTTCACATCTCGTTCACATCCCATTTCCACATCTCATTCACGTCTCATTCACATCTCGTTCACACCTCGTTCACATCTCACATCCTCCGTTTCACATCTCGTTCACATCTCGTTCACATCTCGTTCACATCTTATTCACATCTTATTCACATCTTATTCACACCTCGTTCACATCTCGTTCACATCTCGTTCACATCTCGTTCACATCTCGTTCACATCTCGTTCACATCTCGTTCACGCGTCGTTCACGTCTCATTCACAGTTCGTTCACAACTCGCTCACATCCGTGCATGTTTTTGGACAGGGGAGGAAACCGGAGAACCCGGAGAAAAAGCGCCTGAGGCAACATGCAAACTCCACACACATGGATAAGGTGGGAATCGAACCCCGACCCTGCCCCCTAACGTCTAAAACATTGATTAATAAGTAATATTAATGAGATTAAGATGATTTAAAACCAAAAAAAATTGAAATAGATCATTCCTGGGCGAATCACGCGCCGGAGATGATTTGCTAGCAGGGTGCTAGCATGAGGACGCGCCGGGACGTAGCATGACGTGGCATGTTTGGGTTTAGATCAAATCGTGTCACCTGTGATCAAACCTAATAAAGATGGAGGGATGACACTCGAGAGAAATCTGTCTCTTTATCCCTCCATCTT
>JACRUU010000022.1:13515155-13532655 GCA_030449085.1 Kryptopterus vitreolus
TTTTCCTCCGGGTTCTCCGGTTTCCCCCCAGGTCCAAAAACATGCACGGTAGGTTTTTGATTAGCACCTTGGAAAATTGTCCCTAGTGTATGAATGTGTGTGTGTGTGTGTGTGTGTGTGATGGGTTGGCATTTCCATCCAGGGTGTATCCTGCCTTAATGCCCATAGACGGCCTGAGATAGGCACAGACTCCCCGTGACCCGAGGGATGATCGGATAAAGCGGTAAGAAATGAATGAATGAATGAATATATATATATATATATATATATATATATATATATATATATATATATATATATACTGTACACAGTACATACATACATTACATACATACATACATACGTAACGACGTTACATGTAACTTCGCAACACTGTGTGATGAAATAGTGAAAAATTCTTCATTACTTAGACCTGTTTTAATGGAATAATGTGCTCCGAAAAGACGACTTGCAGAAGGGAGCGTTGTGTTGTATTGCCATGTAAGGGCACTATTTTAAGGCAGGTAAATAAAGTACTTTCTTGTAAACAGAGCTCGCCTCCACAACTTGTTTTGATGCCACCCGGTGATGCACTGGACTTTTTAGACGACGCGTTACCGAGCAGGCCGAGTGTTGGCGCCTTTAAATTGCACAGGACAGCGGAGACTAGAAATGAGTGGCCATGTGCTTAAAGGATTACAGGGACAAAAGTCATGCTGAAATGTAGCGCGGCCACCCACCTCCGATACACTCCGTCAGCCAAGACGCGTCCCGACAACACCGTGCACCTTTTATACTCTCCATTTATAGAATCATGTGTGTAAAAAGGGTGTCTTTTAAAAAGCCCTCGGGGTGTGGTGGACCAAAACACACACACACACACACACACACACACACACACACACACACAAGCTAGTGGCATTAGCCATAGGGTGATATTGATTTTCTTGTCTAGGACGCAAGCCAAAGTGGTCCTTATCCTAACTATAATTATTCAATAATCAATACTCTCTCTCTCTCTCTCTGTATCTATCTATCTATCTATCTATCTATCCATATCCATCCATCCATCCATCCATCCATCTATCTATCTATCTATCTATCTATCTATCTATCAACCCATCTATCTATCTATCTATCTATCCTCCTATCTATCCATCCATCTATCTATCCATCCATCCATCTATCTATCTATCTATCTATCTATCCATCCATCCATCCCATCTATCTATCTATCTATCTATCTATCTATCTATCTATCTATCCTATCTATCCATATCTCCATCTATCTCCTATCTATCTCTATCTATCTATCTATCTATCTATCTATCTATCTATCTATCCATCCATCTATCTATCTATCTACCTGCCTACCTATCCACCCATCCATCCATCTATCTATCATCTATCTATCTATCTATCTACCTGCCTACCTATCCACCCATCCATCCATCTATCTATCTATCTATATATCTATATTCTCTTCCACAAAGACCCTTTTAGACTATATTTATCCTCATCTCTATTTCTTACTATTTCTGTCTCTTTAGTTCCTTCTTTCTTTCTTTCTTTCTTTCTTTCTCTCTGTGTTGATCTACATTCTCTCTAGCCTTGTCTCTCCATCTCTCTCTCCTTTCTCTCCCCATCTTTCTGTCTTTCTTTCTTTCCTCAGGTCTTTCTATCTCTCCATTTCTCTCTCTTTACTTATCTCTGCATATCGAAGTACATTCTTTCATCATATATGTATGTATTTAGTATCTATCTATCTATCTATCTATCTATCTATCTATCTATCTCTATCTATCTATCTATCTATCTATCTCTCTATTCTCACCCACAAAGACCTTTTAAGATTATATTTATATATATTATATCTCTCTTTTTATTACTATTTATTATCTCTCTTTTCTCTCCCCATCTCTCTCTCTTTATTTCTCTGTCTGTCTGTATATCTGTCTATCTATCTATCTATCTATCTATCTATCTATCTATCTATCTATCTATCTATCAGACTATATTTATCCGTATCAGAACTGCGGCTCGAAACACGTGTACCTTCCAAGACGACTTTCTGCAAGGTGTTGTTATTAATGTGGCATCACACACGCCCACAGGAGCAGATTGTCACCAACTACACACCCACACACACACACACACACACACACACACACCACACACACACACAGAAAGATCATGCCTACGTAGCACCTAAAAACTGTGACAGGATGTGAAACCAGGAGAAACAATAATGGCGACATGACATCCAGCTGGGAACCACAATCATCAACACACACACACACACACACACACACACACACACTTTGCCCAGATTCCAAATACCCCAAATGTGTGGATATTAAGACTAATATGATTCTAGCATAATCATAGCTAGCATAAAATAGTTTTTTTGTTGACAATAAATATATATTTATATAAATATAAATGCTTTGTGCAAATGTATGATTATTATTATTATTATTATTATTAAATTATAAACCAAACTCAACACAGAGCACGGAGACAAAATTCATTCATTCATTCATTCATCATCTTCTAACCGCTTATATCCGATCTTCCCTCGGGTCCACGGGGAGTCTGTGTCTATCTCAGGCGTCTATGGACATTAAGGCAGGATACACCCTGGATGGAATGCCAACCCATCGCAGGACACCCACACACACACACACACACATTCATACACTAGGGACAATTTTTCCAAGGTGCCAATCAACCTACCGTGCATGTTTTTTTTGGACCGGGAGGAAACCGGAGAACCCGGAGAAAAAAAACCCCCTGAGGCACGGGGAGAACATGCACAAAACTCCACACACACATGGCCCGAGACGGGAATCGAACCCGGACCCTGAGGAACGTGCTAACCACTAAACCACCGTGCCCCTTCTTATATGTATATTATATATATATATATATATATATATATATATATATATATATATAGATATATGGTTAAATATTGAAATGCAATTAATCGCATTATTGCATGAATTAAATTCTGATTAATCGTAACATTTGTACTTGTTCTAAATGTAGCTAAAATGAATGCATTTCAAGTATTTCACTCTCTAATCAACATGTACATAAACAAATATAAATGCTTTGTGCAAATGTATGATTATTATTATTATTATTAGCGAAACCAAACTTAACATAGAGCACGGAGACAAAATTCATTCATTCATTCATTCATCTTTTTACCGCTTTAAATCCGATCTTCCCTCCCTCGGCAAACTTGGACAACAGCATATTTAATTATTTACATACTTAAATGCCAAAATACTTAAATACTAATATACTTAAATACTAACTAGAATACTTAAATAATAATTGAGTGATGATGATAATTAATAATAATAATAATAATAATATAATAATAATATAATAATAATAATCATATAATTAGCATATTTGGACCCTGGTGTACTTAAATACTATTATAAATGAATTACAAGAATACTTTGATACATAGCATACTTAAATACTTAGAATACTTAATAATAATTGTGTGATGATGATGATGATGATGATGATGATAATAATAATAACAACAACAATAATAATAATAATAATAATAATAATAATAAAATAATAATATAATATATAATAATTAGCATATTTGGACCCTGGTGTACTTAAATACTATTATAAATGAATACAAGAATACTTTGATACAAGCATACTTAAATACTAGAATACTTAAATAACAATTGTGTGATGATGATAATAACAATACAACACCAACAACAACAACAATAATAATAACAACAATAATAATAATATCAAAAGTGAATAATAATAATCAAGCATATAATAAAAAAAAAAAACATATTTGGACCCTGGTGTACTTAAATACTATTATATATTAATACAATAATACTTTGATACTATCATATATATAAAATTCTAGCAAAATTAGACAACAGCATATTTAATTATTAACATACTTAAATACTAGAATACGTAAACATTAGCATGCTTAAATACTACCCGTCTTTTTGGCAACACCACTGTCTCTAATTAAATTAGAGTTCATTTAATAAACAACTATTGGCAATAATAATGACAACAAACAAATAAGCAAATAAACCACCCGTTACATTCCATTTAAATATAGCTTATAAAAATATCGTTATTAATTCAAGAAAATAGACTCCAGTATGTAGATGATATATATTATACGACGGATTATTTTTAAAAAATATATGTATTGTTGTTGTTGTTGTTGTTGTTGTTGTGGTCTCGCGCGGGACCGGAAGTGGGAAGCCGGTAGTCATGGCGCCTGTATTTGGCGCCTCGGATTAGCCGTGTTAAAATACGACACGTTTTATCGTGTTTATAATCGTTTAAGGGTTATTTTTAATTTTCTTCGTTATCGGCGGGAGACGCGGACAGAGTGAGTGTCAGAGTTTCTCACATACCGACCTTTAAAACGCACAAATGTCTTTATAAAGAAACGTCGCAGCGCCTAGCTTAATGAGCGGCGCCATGGGGCGGAGGACCAAACCGTCGTGCGTTGCCTTTATCGGCGCACTACCTAGGGGATGAGTTACAGGCGGTAGTGTACACTACTTAGTGCCGTTTGTGTGTATTTGGGATCGAAATGGTACTATTAATGTTTTTTGCGAGTTTGTTTGTTGTTTATTGTGTTTATTTTAAGGCGCACGTGCTCTGATAAACACATCCACGCAGGTGCAAACAGCGTGGAGAATGAACCACGGGTGGATGATCTCCATCTAACTGTGGTGATCAACATGGAGATCCAAATATCATTAGGAAATAAACACAACATGATGATCTCCATCCGAACATCCATCATGGAGAAGTAACCACTGATGGATCATCTCCATCCCTCCATCATGGAGAAGTAACAGATGGATGTTCTCATCACACCATCCACATCCTGGAGAAATAACCTCTGATGTGTGATCTCCATCCAACCATCCATCATGGAGAAGTAACCTCTGATGGATGATCTCCATCCTGGAGAACTAAGAGATGGATGGTCTCCATCCAGCCATCCATCTTGGAGAAGTAACCACTGATGGATGAGCTACATCCCTCCATCCTGGAGAACTTCATATGGATGATCTCTATCGATCCATCCCGGAGAACGAAGAGATGGACGATCTCTATCCATCCATCCCAGAGAACTAAGAGATGGATGATCTCCATCCATCCAACCATTCCGGAGAACTAACCACACATGATGATCTCCATCTATCCACTCATCCTGGAGACCTAAGAGATGGATGATCTCCGTCCAACCATCCCCATCCTGGAGAACTAACCACTGAAGGATGATCTCCATCCAACCATCTTGGAGAACTAACCACACATGATGATCATCCATCCATCCATCCTGGAGAACCACACATAATGATCATCCATCCATCCATCCATCCTGGAGAACCACACATGATGATCATCCATCAATCCATCCATCCTGGAGAACCACACATGATGATCATCCATCCATCCATCCTGGAGAACCACACATGATGATCATCCATCCATCCATCCTGGAGAACCACACATGATGATCATCCATCCTGGAGAACCACACATGATGATCTCCATCCATCCTGGAGAACTAGAGATGGATGATCTCCATCCAACCATCCCCATCCTGGAGAACTAACCACTGATGGATGATCTTGATCCAACCATCCTGGAGAACTAACCATACATGATGATCTCCATCCATCCAACCATCCTGGAGAACTAACAGATGGATGATCTCCATCCATCCAACCATCCTGGAGAACTAACAGATGGATGATCTCCATCCATCCAACCATCCTGGAGAACTAACAGATGGATGATCTCCATCCAACCATCCAACCAAAGGATGATCCCTGGAGAACTAACAGATGGATGATATCCAACCATCCTGGAGAACTAACCACACATGATGATCTCCATCCATCCAACCATCCTGGAGAACTAACAGATGGATGATCTCCATCCATCCAACCATCCTGGAGAACTAACAGATGGATGATCTCCATCCATCCAACCATCCTGGAGAACTAACCACACATGATGATCTCCATCCATCCAACCACACATCCGGAGAACTGGAGAACCACACATGAACCACACATGATGATCTCCATCTATCCATCCATCCTGGAGAACTAACAGATGGATGAGCTCCATCTATCCATCCATCCTGGAGTACTAACAGAGTGATGATCTCCATCCTACAATCCCCATCCTGGAGAACTAACCTCTGATGAATGATCTCCATCCATCCCCATCCCGGAGAACTAACCAAACATGATGATCATTCATCCATCCTGGAGAACTAACAGATGGATGATCTCCATCCAACCATCCATCTTGTGGCAGAACTAACCACACATGATGATCTCCATCCATCCATCTCCATCCTGGAGAACTAACCACTGATAATTCCAGGAGTGAACGGATTTGTTCGGGGTTTCGGTTCATTCACTTAATTTTGTGTTCATTGATGGGGGGGGGAAACTCATTACATCATGACATCATTCCTGCTTACTCCGGTATGTAATACCGTTTCCGTCCTCCAGGTGATGAAGCGCGGGCGGACGGAGCAGATCCAGCACACGGTGGCGCAGTACCTGAAGAGACGCCAGTATGCGGACGTGGACGCCTCGCTGAAAGGGACCAAGTTGTCTCAGTCTGCCGAGGAGATGGCGGCGCACCTCATGGGTACCGTTATCTGTTATTACTACGGTCCCAACTAGAGCTTCCGCCGATCTTGATAGGCTGAATCGTACAATCCGATTAATCGACCGACCGTTTTTAAAATGGATTACAAAAACAAAACAATTCCATGTAGTATATAAAGAAAATTAATAAATAAATAAAAAGTAATAAATGGAATTATTTGTGGAATTTATAAATATTGGGGGAAAAAATGCACCTAAATCAAAAGAAATCGATTCAAATATTTAATCGCGATTAATCGCACATTAATCGTATGTTTTCAATGTAGCATAAATGACTGTATATACTATAACTAACTGTAACAGATAATCATAATTATATACATTTCTCTCAAAATCTCTCCCTTTAATAAAATGATTGATTATTTACTATTTATTTTACTCTGGAAATGATTATTTTGATATTAATTTCTATGTTTAGTGTTGGTTTGAAGTGTAAAATATGGGACGTGGCTCCTTTAAGAATTGTGTTCCGGTTGCTTTTCCATATAAACTGGTGATGCGGTGTTTAGGTTATACGGAAGCGCTTTATTGCGTTCGGTAAAAATGAGCTTTATTGCAGTAATACGGATTTGGGAATGCGATGCGCTTGCGTAAGGTTCCGTACGGTAATATACACTAATATAGTGAGGAGATCGTACCTGTTGTGAATGCGCAGATAGTAGGTGTAATTCAGGGGAAATTTAGGAAGCGTGAGTGGATGCGCTGAACGTTTATTTATTTATTTGTTGTTGTTTATTGTTAGGCTTTGGTTGATTCGCCAACATGACGTAGAGTGAAGGAGCAGATCACTCACATAGTAACGCACACTGTGTTAATCACGCTTTAAAGCGAATTTGCGTTAGCTTTGACAGCCCTCTAATCGATATAACCATAATGAATAAGACAATTGTGAATCAGTGACTCGCCTCTAGAGGCCGCTATCGTACTGTATAACGCAACCCGGAAAAACTACCATTATGGATTGTTCCGGCGATCGATTATCGGTTTAAAATCGTTCCACCGCTAATCTTTCTGTGCATGTTACATTTCTGCAGTTCAGACCGAGTCCAGCTGTGGGAACGTGGTCTCCGCGGCTCCGTGCCAGTCGGACCCTCAGCAGTACGAGACTCAATTCTCCAGATTACGCAACTTCCTGCTGGGTGAGTTCCGTGTCTGGTAACACGACATGGCTCAATCAGCAATCTTCATGGTGTGTGTGTGTGTGTGTGTGTGTGTGTGTGTGTGTGTGTGTGTGTGTGTGTGTGTGTGTGTGTGTGTCTCATCAGAGGCCGAGGTTCCACTCGGCCGGGAAGTGAGTGCCGTCCTCTTCCCTCTCTTCATCTACCTGCACCTGGACATGGCGCACTGTGGCCTGAAGGGGGCAGTGGACTCCTTCTTCAGCCGCTTCCACTCCTTCTTCCAGCAGGACGCCGAGCAGAGAGCCACGGTGGAGCATCTCCGAGGAGTCGTCACTCCGCAGGTCAGTCGCGGCGGCGTCTGCGACTCGGACAGCAGGGGGCAGAAGAGTGCATTGGGATTTGTAGCTCTGTGAAAAAACGTTACGTTTACGTCCGGTTGTCACGGTGACGAGACGCCGGATAAACACGGGTTCGTGTTTCCAACTGAGCAAAGAGAAAAACGACGGCTTGAGTCGGTCGCCGTGACAACAGTGACGTGTATATCGAGTTTTATATCGGGACAGGATCTATGGCAGCAATTACCACAACCTGTATACCGTCACCATGACAACAGTGATTCATGCATTCAACCAGTTGGTCGCCATGGTAATGGTGACCATAAATTGCTCTCTGACTACTGTGATATATATACCGCTGGTCCCGTAGATCAGTCACCGTGACAACAGTGGCCCATACCACAGGTCGGTTACCGTGAAGACAGTGAACGCTCCCCCAATTCGGTCACCATGACGGCAGTGTCCCATACCATAGGTCGGTCACCATGATGACCGTGACCCCATCCACCCAAACCATGACGACAGTGACTACTCCTCCCATTCGGTCACCATGACAATAGTGGCCCATACCATAGGTCGGTCATCATGACAGTGACCTCTCCAACCAAACCATGACGACAGTGACCACTCCCCCATTTGGTCACCATGACAACAGTGTCCCATACCACTGGTCGGTCACCATGGTCACCATGACGACTGTGATCTCTCCAACCAAACCACGACAACAGTGACCACTCCTCCCATTTGGTCACCATGACTACAGTGTCCCATACCGTAGGTCAGTCACCATGACAATAGTGGCCCAAACCATAGGTCGGCCACCATGACGATAGTGACCCCCCCCCTTCCCCAAGTTGGTCACCATGACGACAGTGTCCTATACCATAGGTTGGTCACCATGATGACAGTCATCCCCATATTTGACAATGACAGTGGCCCATGCCATAGGTCGGTCACCATGACGACAGTGACCTCTCCAACCAAACCACGACAACAGTGACCACTCCCCATATTTGGTCATCATGACAACAGTGACCCATACCATAGGTCGATCACCATGACGACAGTGACCACTCCCCATATTTGATCATCATGACAACAGTGGCCCATGCCATAGGTCGGTCACCATGACGACAGTGACCTCTCCAACCAAACCACGACGACAGTGACCTCTCCCGCCCATTTGGTCACCATTACAGTATCCCATACCATAGGTCGGTCACCATGACGACAGTGACCACTCCTCCCATTCGGTCACCATGACAACAGTGTCCCATACCGTAGGTCGGTCACCATGACGACAATGACCTCTCTCCATATTTGGTCACCATGAAGACTGTAACCTCTCCAACGAATTCGGTCACCGTGACGACAATGACATCTGCCCCAATTCGGTCACCGTGACGACAGTGACCTCACACCTGTACTTCCGTACGGGGGGGGGGGGGGGGGGGGGGGGGGGGGGGGGGGTCTTAACAGGTCTTGCATGTTGAGATGATGTTTAGATTAACACACAAGGTTCTGGCAGGTTGCCAGATGAACAAAAATGCACCAATATGAGGATTCCAAATCTGAGTCGCCTGTATTCCTCCTTGTGTGTGTGTGTGTGTGTGTCTGTGTGTGTGTGTGTGTGTGTGTGTGTGTGTGTGTGTGTGTGTGTGTGTGTGTGAGTAGGATGTGGCCTCCAACTCCAAACTGAGCTCTCTGTTGGAGCACAAGTACGTAGTGCAGCTGACCAACGAGGCGTACACCTACCTCCTGCGCTACCTCCAGAGCGACGATAACAGCGCCCTCTGCAGGGTGCTCAGCACACACCTACAGGTCACGACGCTCGTAATCGTACCCGCAACCTGCTGATGCAATAATAATAATAATAATAATAATAATAATAATAATATAGGGAATCTGCTCCACAGGTGGAGGTTTCTGCCGTGCGTCGCTCCGACTACCAGCTCTACGGGACGGGGCTGATGACAGGAAACTCCACCTCCACGTCCTGGCCGGGCGCGGACGGGTCGGACGGGGCGGAGTCCGTGGACGGCGCGGCGGGGTTGCCACCGCAGAACGAGGCGGCCCTGGAGGCGCTCCAGGACAGCATCAGGCGGGTGCGCGAGGGGGCGCCGTCCCTCACCACCGTCTGCTTCTACGCCTTCGAGAACACGGAGCAGCTCCTGAATGCCGCGGAGGTGTCGCCCGACAGCCGGCTGCTGGCCGCCGCCTTCGACAACTCCGCCCTCAAGCTGTGGAGCCTGCGGGCCCGGAAGCTGAAGGCGGGGCCGCGGAGGACCGACGTGTCAAAAATACGCCTCGCGTGCGACTTGGTGGAGGAGGTGAGTGACGGACGAGTCGTATTTCCGCGTGGCTCGAAGCCTCCCTCACTTCCTGTGTGTGTGTGTGTGTGTGTGTGTGTGTGTGATTCAGACGGACGAGGACGAGCCGGGGGGGTAGCGAGATGAAGACCCTGCGCGGCCACAGCGGCCCCGTGTACGGCGCGGCGTTCCTGCACGACTCCGCCGGTCTGCTCTCGTGCTCGGAGGACTGCACCGTGCGCTACTGGGAGCTGCGCGGTTTCAGCAACGCCGCCGTGTACCGAGGCCACGCCTACCCCGTGTGGGACATCGCGGCGAGTCCGTGCGGCCTGTACTTCTGCACGGCGTCCCGCGACACCACGGCTCGGCTATGGAGTCCGGCCCGGGCGCACCCGCTGCGGCTCTACGCCGGACACCTGGCCGACGTCGACTGCGTGCGCTTCCATCCCAACTCCAGCTACGTCGCCACCGGATCCACCGACAGGACCGTCCGCCTGTGGAGCACGCAGCATGGGGGATCCGTACGCCTGCTGACCGGACACCGGGGTCCCGTCCTCGCCCTCGCCTTCTCACCGGACGGCAGGTGAGAATACCAAATTACAGATGTTTATATTGATGTTACCTGTGTACACAATGTTTACATCTTGTACATTTTCCCATACAGTTACAAAATGTTTATTTTTATTTATTTATTCTTATATAGCTCCGTTTATTACTGTATTCATTATTATTAATCACATTTCTGACCATGATAAAAAATTATATGTATTTAATATAAATATATCAAAATAAAATATGTGAAATAAAATGTCTAAAAACAAATAAAATGTATTTAATATAAATATATCAAAATAAAATATGTGAAATAAAATGTCTAAAAACAAATAAAATGTATTTAATATAAATATATCAAAATAAAATATGTGAAATAAAATGTCTAAAAACAAATAAAATGTATTTAATATAAATATATCAAAATAAAATATGTGAAATAAAATGTCTAAAAACAAATAAAATGTATTTAATATAAATATATCAAAATAAAATATGTGAAATAAAATGTCTATAAAGAAATAAAATGTAAAAATAAAATATATCATATATATTAAATAAAAAAGCTATAAAATAAATATAAATAACATAAAACTATATATATATATATATATATAGATATATATATATATATATATATATCTAGAAAAACAAATATAAAGTAAAAAAATATAGAATTAATAAAATAAAATGTATAAAAACAATCACAACATATTAAATGTATAAAAATGCATAAAATATATTAAATGTATAAAAATGGTAAATCAAACGGATACAATATTTGTTACTATATTGATTAAATTGTCATAAACAAAATTGATGAAAAAATGACAACTAATATTGCACAGAAAAATATGGATTAAGTAAAAAAAGTGGTATTTCAAATATTTGCATTCTATTTTATATAGATTTTGATTATTTATATATCATATTTAATTTTGTAAACGTGTTCCACTTCGCTGCCGTACCCATTTTTTATTAGTGTATGAAGCACACTAATAAATTATTTATTTAATTTATCCATAAAAGTCTTCATATTTTAGCATCGAATATAGAAATAATATGCGAAAGAATCGCAAGCGTGTCGTAAAAGTGTTGTGTAAGTGACTCTCCTCTAGAGGGCGCTCTTGTCCCGTATAATGACGGCATACTGTATTAAAAACAACGGACGGTTTAATCATTGAATCACTTCTATACATTCATACATTCACTCCTTTCCTCCGCACGCAGGTATCTGGTATCTGCAGGCGAGGACCAGCGCTTGCGTTTGTGGGACTTGGCGGCCGGCGGCGTCCTGAAGGAGCTGCGCGGACACACTGGGGCCGTCACGAGCCTGACGTTCAGCCCGGACAGCTCCCTCATCGCCTCGGCGGCTCTGGATAACTCGGTGCGTGTCTGGGACGTACGGAACGCCCACGGCGGGGGGGCGGGGCCTCCGGACGGCTCCAGCCCCGAGCTGGTGGGAGTTTACACGGGCGAGACCAGCAGCGTCCTGAACGTCCAGTTCACCGCCTGCAACCTGCTGCTGGTCACCGGGACGGCGCAGGAGAAACAGGAGCCGTGAGCGCGGGACCCGTAACATCTCAGCCTGGCACTAAATACCCCCCTTCCTTAACACCACCATACTAAACCCCACCCCGCCCCCCTCCTCCTCCACTCAAGTCTGATGTAGAGATCAGACTTTGCTCCATCAGACTCTCTCAAGCAGCTATTTGTAACTTCTGGATTTCACCAGAAGGTGTGTTTTGTGTTTCACTTCTTGTTTTCTGACATTTTTATATCTATGTTTTTGTATTGATGAGGTTTTGCAATTAATTTGATGTTTTTTTATATGTATGTATATGTATATATATATATATATATATATGGTGTGTGTGTGTGTGTGTGTGTGTGTGTTATATATATTAGTATATATATATATATATATGTATGTATATGTATATATGGATATGTGTACACACATATATACATATACATATATATATATGTGTGTGTGTGTGTGTGTGTGTGTGTGTACACATATATATATATATATATATATATATATATATATTATATATATATATATATATATATATATATATACATACATACATATATACATACATATAGAATGTGTGTGTGTATATATATTAATATGCTAGCGCATACAATTTTGTTTAACACTCGGAGAGATTTGCTTTAGACGACACGTTTCACAATGAAGAATAAACTGCAGATGTTCCTATAAACGAATGCAAAATGTACATCTGGAGTCACGTGTGTTTATTTAGTTTTTAAAAAACTACTACAATGCACGGTTTGTTTGCTTTGACAATAAAATTTGCTCTAAAAACTCGCACAATCGCAAAAGTCCCGTTGAGCACCCCCTGCTGTTTTCCCATCCGACTTCAGCGGAGCTTTTTTCAGGGTCGCCCTGATATACTGTACGTTTGAAATGAAATGAAAAGTAAGACTCCTTCACTCTGTGTTGTGTCGGCGAATGAACGAAACCCGAACAACAAAACAACAACAAATAAATAAATAAACATTCAGTGCATCCAATCACACTTCCTAAAGTCCCCCGAATTACACCTACTAGCTGCGCATTCACAACAGGTACGATCTCCTCACTATATTAGCGTATATTACCGTATGGAACCTTACGCAAGCGCATCGCATCGCATTCCCAAATCCGTATTACTGCAATAAAGCGCATTTTTACTGAACGCAATAAAGCGCTTCCGTATAACCTAAACACCGTATCACCAGTTTATATGGAAAAGCAACCGGAACACAATTCTTAAAGGAGCCACGTCCCATATTTTACACTTCAAACCAACACTAAACATAGAAATTTATATCAAAATAATCATTTCCAGAGTAAAATAAATAGTAAATAATCAATCATTTTATTAAAGGGATATATATATATTAATTAAAAAAAAAAATATAAATATATATATATATATATATATATCTATATAATATAATAATATATAATATGCAGTGAAGAACAGAACAGGACGTGTGTTCAGTGCATGTATTGTGGAATGCGTTGGGATTAAAATAGCATGCGGTTGTGTAAATACAGCAGGGTTGAAGATGCGTTTGGAAGCGATTCTGCTGCGTGCTGTGCATTCTTGGCAGCGCGTCAGTGGTACTGAATAGGGTGAGGAGGTGGAGGTGGAGGTGGAGGTGGAGGTGGAGGTGTGTTTGTAAAAGAGGAAAAACATGTCTGACACATAACTCTGAAGCTTCACATCTCAAATATGACGCTTTGTGTATTTTGGCTTGAGGGGGGGGGGGGGGGGGGGGGGGTGTGTGTGTTGGGGGTCTTCATATATGGTGTGTATGGTCTTCCATTTATACATGTGCTTATTCTCTTTATAAAGGTTAAAGAAGTGAATTATTGTTATATTATTGTCCGCCAGTGTCTTCATTGTTTCTTCTTTCTTTTTTTTTTTTTTTATTCCTGTTCCTGTATTTATTTATTTAATTATCCTTGTCCATTCATTTGTTTATTGGTTATTTCATTTATTAACTTGTCCGTCTTTTAACTCATTTATCCGTTCATGTCTTTTTCTTTTTTTTTATTAATTAGTTAAGTTGTTTGTCTTTTGTTATTTATTTATTTATTTATTTATTTATTTGGCTCTTTATGTATCTATTTATTATTACTTTTTTTTTTTCTGTCTGTTGATTTGTTTCTTTACCTTTTTTTTTCCTTCGCACACCTCTTTGTTTGTATATTAATCCATTTCTTATTTTGTCTATTCGTTTACAAATTCGCCCGTCAATTTATTTATTTATTTATGTATTTGTATGTAGGTTTATTTGGTGGCTTGTTTACTCATTCGTTTATTTGTTTATTCATAAATTAATGTATCAATCTGTCTATCTATCTATCTATTTATTTATTTATTTATATATTTGTATGTACGCCATAGGTCTATTTGGCCGATTGGTTATTCATTCGTTCATTTGTTTATACATGAATCAATTTATCAATCTGAATATTTATTTATTTCTGTATTTATTTATTTGTTTTTATGTACATCAAAGGTTTATTTGGTGGCTTGTTTATTCATTCGTTCATTTGTTTATACATAAATTAATGTATCAATCTGTCTATTTATTTGTATGTTTATCTATTTATTTATTTGTTTGTTTGTTTGTTTGTTTTTATGTACATCAAAGGTTTATTTGGTGGCTTGTTTATTCATTCGTTCATTTGTTTATACACAAATTAATGTGTCAATCTGTCTATTTATTTATTTATTTATTCATTTGTTTATACATAAATTAATGTATCAATCTGTCTATTTGTTTGTTTGTTTGTTTGTTTATTTGGCTGGCTATCTTTTATTTTATTTATTTATTTACTATAAATATTCTCAAACACAGCCCTAAATCTATTGGAACAACGTCCCAGAACAAAATTTTTCCGGATTCAGGATTTGACCGGATTTTTTTTCAGGATCTTCGTCTTTTTGTTTGTTTGTTTGTTTGTTTGTTTGTTTGTTTTCTAAATCTGTCGAAACACACCCCAAAAATCCAGAGGAACATCAAACCCCTGAAGAGTGTGGGTTATTTCAGCGGCCACTGGGAAGTAAATACGGAATGTAACCTTAAAAAAATCTGCGCATATTAAATTCCTACGCTTGTGTGTAAACAAACTCCCATGTAGTGTTTGTTATTATTGTCTCACACAATGTCATTATCGGTATCGTTTTAAGCACGCAAAAAAAAGCGTTAAACACCCTGAAGTGGGCGTGGCACTGTCGCACACCACCACACTGCAATCCCAACGAGAAAACAAAAATTTTATCTCGTCTGGCAAAAATCCCACCTGAGATTAGGATCCCACCTAATCTCAGGTCCATTAGGTACGGAATAACCAGGCGTTCCCGATCCTCGTCCTGGTCATGTGATGGAGGATTGACCAACTTTACAGCATTCCACGTCTCACGCCTCAGGGGTGTGTCCTCGGGCGTGGCGACTTTCGCTCAGGACGTCAAACCTGTTTATTTTTTTCCCCTTCTAGAAATTTGAACAACCTGCCGAGCCTGTCTCTCCACACACACACACACACACACACACACACACACATACACACAAACAGCTGGGTGTCAGTCAGCTCCGGGACAGCGTGTCAGTCAGGAGGTGTTTTGGTTCGTCTTTTCTCTCTCCGGCCGGTGTAGAACCCGCACGATGCCTTCCGCTTCCACTGTGTTCGGCGCGTCGGGCAACAAGATCCGATCCGAGAGCACGCAGGCCGACGGCAAGACCTACGAGCAGCTGAGGCAGGAATGCCTGCAGAGGAAGAAGCTGTTCGAGGATCCCGATTTCCCCGCCGTGGCGTCGTCGCTCTTCTACAGCGAGAGCGTCCCCGTCAACTTCGAATGGAAAAGGCCCGGGGTACGTACCGAAACCCGTCCCGGAAGTGTGCTGAGATCCACATATTTACACCAGGTGGTTTTGAGGTTGCGTAGACCATGTGGCGGCTCAGTGGTTAAGGTGTTGGACCAGAAGATCACAGGTTCAAATCCCATCACCACCACCACCAAGCTGCCATTAGTGGGGCCTTGAGAAAGGCCCTTAACCCTCAGGTTTCAGTCGCTCTGGATAAGGGGTGTCCGTAAATGTACATCGCACACCGTAGAAGCGTTTTCTCTCGTACAAATCCGATGCTTTGCTAACGTTTCCTTCGAATCCGGTTTATTGGCCAAGTGTGTTTACACACACAAATAATTCAATTTCAGCTGTTGTTGGCGCTCATGTACAGAAATGTATTACACACAGGACGACACAACACAACACAGACTACACAAGACATTTACAGTATTTATCCAGAGCGACGTATAAATAGTGCTTTACGTCTCCGTCTAAGAATACAGGGGGACACGGTGGTTTAGTGGTTAGCACGTTCGCCTCACACCGCCAGGGTCCGGGTTCGATTCCCGTTTCGGCCATGTGTGTGTGGAGTTTGTGCATGTTCTCCCCGTGCCTCAGGGGTTTTTTTCTCTCCGGGTTCTCCGGTTTCCTCCCCCGGTTCCCAAAAAACATATGCACGGTAGGTTGATTGGCACCTTGGAAAATTGTCCCTAGTGTATGAATGTGAATGTGTGTGTGTGTGTGTGTGGTGTGCGATGGGTTGGCATTCCATCCAGGGTGTATCCTGCCTTAATGCCCATAGACGCCTGAGATAGACCCAGACTCCCTGTGACCCGAGGGAAGATCGGATAAAGCGCTAGAAGATGAATGAATGAATGGTTTCCTGGACAGGATAGGGTGTTGTCGGAAGAGATCGGGGTCTTCAGTCCTTCAGTGGTTTGAAGATGCAGTTGTTGTTGGGAAGTCCACTGAGTCTTGAGCTGATCTTTAGCTCTTCTTTAGGCAGGTTGAACATGAGCTGTGTTTTGAATCCCCACACACGACAACATGGATTTATATCGACTATACCAGACTATACAGCTTAAATACTATAAGAATGT
>JACRUU010000022.1:13540155-13550155 GCA_030449085.1 Kryptopterus vitreolus
ACGAGGCTCTGAAGGGAGGCAGCACCCTGGAGGCTATGGAGGACTTCACCGGCGGAGTCGGAGAGTTGTACGAGACCAAGAAGGCCCCCGCGGATCTCTTCCTCATCCTCAAGAAGGCGCTGGAGAGAGGGTCCATGATGGGCTGCTCCATAGACGTAAGTGTGAAGATATCCCCCCAGAACCCCCCCCCGTCCCCGTCCCCGTCGTGACTCGCTCGTACCCTGGGGCGAATTTTCCCGTTAATCCGTTCCAGACGATCAAACATATTACTTTTAAAATACAAATTTTTAAAACAAATAATATTACTTAATAATTGTGCCTTAAAGGGGGTCACGGTGGCTTAGTGGTTAGCACGTTCGCCTCACACCGCCAGGGTCCGGGTTCGATTCCTGTCTCGGCCATGTGTGTGTGGAGTTTGTGCATGTTCTCCCCGTGCCTCAGGGGGTTTTTCTCCGGGTTCTCCGGTTTCCTCCCGGTCCAAAAAAACATGCACGGTAGGTTGATTGGCACCTTGGAAAATTGTCCCTAGTGTATGAATGTGTGTGTGTGTGTGTGTGATGGGTTGTCATTCCATCCAGGGTGTATCCTGCCTTAATGCCCATAGACGCCTGAGATAGGCACAGGCTCCCCGTGACCCGAGGGAAGATCGGATAAAGCGGTAGAAGATGAATGAATGAATGTAAAAATGTAATACACAAGATGCACTACGATAAAGTTTGTACCATACAGTGTATGCGATACCTTTTTATTTATTTATTTTTACGAATCTTGGCTCGTAAGATGGACTAGACATGTGACATTTCCTGAAGAAAATGTGTGTGGTACCTGATGATGCAATGCTAGGGTCAGGGTGCGACCCTCTAACCCGCTGTCTGTTTTATTTTAAGGGCTGACCCTGAAACCAGAAATAGTTTGGAGAGACGAGCATTTAGATACCAAAGACGCCTATTTGGGATTAGGGATTAGTGAGATTAGTGGACGCAGTAAGGTGCTAGGTTAGGGCGGTATGAGTGGCCTATGATGTCACGTGACATCATCGATTCTGCCAGGGATCAACTCCCCCACCATGCCGAGTCCTTTGAAGTATCACACGCCCATTTCCGAGCACCTTCGTTTATTGGTCCTTTTTGGATAATGGTGGGGGCGTGAATTACTCGTATACTGGTACACTCCACTGGTTCCACTGTATATTATTCATATCAGTGTATAAAAATAGTGTTTCTATTGTAACATGAGTTCTATTTCTCTCTAGATCACCAGTTCAGCTGAATCAGAAGCTCAGACCACTACAGGCCTGGTTAAAGGTCATGCCTACTCCATAACCGGCCTGGAAGAGGTAACTCTTTTGAAGTGTACGTCACGATGAACGAATGTATCTCCGATTAAAGACGTTTAGTGATTTAGTGTTTTTTTCCGTTCCCTTCACCAGTTGAACTACAGAGGAGGAAAAGTACGACTGATACGTGTCAGAAATCCTTGGGGGCAGGTGGAATGGAACGGCCCCTGGAGCGATAAGTACGATTTTGATCATTCATGACTTTCACCAGGGTGAAGAAGAAATGAGTAATTAGATCATGTAATGATTTTGTACATAGAAAATATTATAGCGTTTATTTGCCACATATATAAATACATTATTTCTTCACACATCCCAGCTTGTTTTAGAAGCTGGGGTCAGAGCGCAGGGTCAGCCTTGATATGCCGCCCCCTCGAGCACAGGGTTATCGATAACGGGGTTTGAAGCCCCGACAGGTTTAAGGGCCTTGCACAAGATGGGGGAATGTGTAGTTCAGTGGGGAAGTGGTGTAACTCAGTGGGAGAGCATGCAGCTCAGTGGGTAAGGGGTGTAGCTCAGTGGGAGAGAGTGTAGCTCTGTGGAGAAGGGGTGTATCTCAGTGGGAGAGGGTGTATCTCAGTGGGAGTGGGTGTACCTCAGTAGAGAAGGGGTGTAGCTCAGTAGAGAAGGGGTGTAGTTCAGTGGGAGAGGGTATAGCTCAGTGGGAGAGGGTATAGCTCAGTGGGAGAGTGTGTAGCTCAGTGGGAGACAGTGTAGCTCAGTGGGAGAGGGTGTAGCTCAGTGGAGAGGGTGTAGAGGGTGTAGCTCAGTGGAGAAGGGTTGTAAATCAGTGGGAGAGGGTGTAGCTCAGTGGTGGAGTGGTATACTGCACTGGGGGAGGGTGATGGGGAGGGGTGTAGCTCAGTGGGGAAGGGGTGTAGCTCAGTGGGAGAGAGTGTAGCTCTGTGGAGAAGGGGTGTAGCTCAGTGGGAGAGTCTGTAGCTCAGTGGGAGAAGGTGTAGCTCAGTGAAGAAGGGGTGTAGCTCAGTGGGAGAGGGTGTAGCTCAGTGGGAGAGGGTGTAGCTCAGTCAGTGGGAGAGGGTGTAGCTCAGTGGGGAAGGCATGTAGCTCTGTGGAGAAGGGGTGTAGCTCAGTGGGAGAGGGTGTTGCTCAGTGGGAGAGGGTGTTGCTCAGTGGGAGAGGGTGTAGCTCAGTGGAGAAGGGGTGTAGCTCAGTGGGAGAGGGTGTAGCTCAGTGGAGAAGGGTGTAGCTCAGTGGAGAAGGGTGTAGCAAGGTCAGTGGGAGAGGGTGTAGCTCAGTGTGAGAGGGTGTAGCTCAGTGGAGAAGGGCTGTAAATCAGTGGGAGAGGGTGTAGCTCAGTGGAGAAGGGTTGTAAATCAGTGGGATAGGGTGTAGCTCAGTGGTGGAGTGGTATACTGCACTGGAGGAGGGTGATGGGGAGGGGTGTTGCTCAGTTGGGAAGGGGTTGTAGCTCAGTGGGAGAGAGTGTAGCTCAGTGGAGAAGGGGTGTAGCTCAGTGGGGGATGTTGTAGCTCAGAGGTAGAGGGGTGTAGATCAGTGGGAGAGAGTGTAGCTCAGTGTGGGAGTGGTATAGCTCAGTGGGAGAGGGTATAGCTCAGTGGAGAAGGGGTGTAGCTCAGTGGGAGAGGGTATAGCTCAGTGGAGAATGGGTGTAGCTCAGTGTGGGAGGGTGTAGCTCAGTGGGGAAGAATGTAAGCTACACTCTCCACTGAGCTATACCCTCTCCCCCTGACATAGAGGGGTGTAGATTAGTGGTTTAAGGCGCTGGACTGCTGATCTGAAAGTCAGGGGGTGCTCCCTCTGAGCAACCCACTGTGCTCCAGGGGGCGCTGTATCATGGCCGACCCTGCGCTTCTGACTCCCAGCTTTCCAAACAACTAGCTGGGATATGCGAGGAAAACAATTTCACTGTGCTGTAAATGTACATGTGACAAATGTATCTTGTTTCCTTGCAGCTCCAGAGAGTGGAGTATCGTTGATAAAGCGGATAAGAAGAGACTTCTCGAAAACGCCACGGACGATGGAGAGTTCTGGTACGCTCTGATTCTTAATCACATATGGTTTGAACGCTCACAATCCAGACTGTCTGAGTGTTAAATGCTAGACTATAGTCTATGAATCAATTTTTTTTATTGCCTTCCTAAAACGGTCGTAAGTAAAGTGGTGTCTCAGTGGTTAAACCTTTAGGAGCCCCCTTCATGGACGACTGAATTCTTAAGTCATCTTAAGTGAGGACTTATGTGTCGATATTGTATGAAATATATATATTAGGACTGTCACATTAACACAAATGAAAAGCCAAATTTGGTCAAACCCATGTGTGAGGAAAGTGACAGGGTGAACAGGTACGTGTCTAGTGCTACCACCTATTGGTGGGATAAAAGACAAGTCTTCAGATCTTTTGATACCATCTTCATTCATTCATTCATCTTCTACCGCTTTATCCGATCTTCTCTCGGGTCACAGGGAGTCTGTGCCTATCTCAGGCGTCTATAGGCATTAAGGCAGGATACACCCTGGATGGAATGCCAACCCATCGCAGGACCCACACACACTCACACACACATTCATACACTATGGACAATTTTCCAAGGTGCCAATCAACCTACCGTGCATGTTTTTGGACCGGGAGGAAACCGGAGAACCCGGAGAAAAACCCTCTGAGGCACAGGGGAGAACATGCAAACTCCACACACACATGGCCGAGACGGGAATTGATACCATCTTGTATATACAAATATATATATATATGTCAAACACAGATTGTGTGCCGCCAAATTCAGTGCACCGGTATTCTTGTTGTAGGATGGAGTTTGAGGACTTCAAGGCAAACTACGACAGGGTAGAGTTGTGCAACCTGACTCCGGACTCCCTGACGGACGAGGCCAAGAAGAAGTGGGAAGTGAACATTCTGGACGGCAGCTGGATTCGGGGCTCCACCGCTGGAGGCTGCAGGAACTACATTGGTAAGTGACAAATCTGCAAAGTACAATTGAGCATCGAAACATCTTCTGAGGACACCTTGTTGTCCAGGCTCAGTAGTGCGAGCAAAATATGGTGGTAGACACAAGTATTAGGGGAATGGGGTATATCAGTGGTTTGAGGCGCTGGGCTACTAATGAAAAGGTGAGGGGGGGGGGGGGGGGGGTGGGGGGGGGGGGGTTGAGCCCTGGACCTGCCACTCTTGGGTCCTTGAGCAAGTCCCTTTGTGCTCCAGGGGGCGCTCTGTCCACGGCTTCCAAACAAATTCTGGAATGTTATGTTACAAATAAAGGTTATTCTATGTAAAAGAACCATGTGAAGGAATGTCTACCAAACCTCCACGAAGTGAACGAGTCCAACCCCCAGACAATATGGTCTTCTCTCCATACTATCCTGAGATAGAAAGTGTTTCTGTATATGTAGAACCTTCTATTTAACACCTGATAAACTCTTTCCTCCTCAGACACATTCTGGACAAACCCTCAGTTCAAGTTGAAGCTGGAGGACGCGGACGGAGACAATCAGTGCAGCGTCATCGTGGCCCTCATGCAGAAGAACCGACGCAAACTGCGCAAGGAAGGGCTCGACTTGGAGACCATCGGATTCGCCATCTACCAGGTCTGAGTGTGCAGACGTCTCTCAGATCGGTCCTTTTCCGACCAAGTAAGGAAAACCTTTCGATCTTATGGTTTTCTTCCCCTTCAGTGCCCCGACAACGAGGACCACGCGGAAAAAGATTTCTTCCGCTTTAACGGGTCGAAAGCACGCAGCCGCACCTACATCAACACACGCGAGGTGTCGGAGCGCTTTGCCCTTCCGCCGGGAAACTACCTGCTGGTACCCACTACCTTCCAACCCCATCAGGAGGCGGATTTCCTGGTGCGGATCTTCTCTGAGACCAAAGCCGGAGCGCTGTATGTACCTTATCGTTCTCGGCAGACCTTTAATCTTCTAAAGTCCCGCTAGGTTTTGAAGTGTGTTTGTGGATATGTTATGCAAGAAGGGTCTAGGTTCTGCTGTAGGTTAGGTTTGTGGAACAGGTCTAGGCCTCCTAGGGCAAGTGAGGGAATAATCTCATGCCTCTGCATGCAAATATCTGCAGTTCCTATTGTGTATGAAGGACGCTTGGGAATGAGCCGGAAATCGTCGGGGGTTCCAATACATTTGGTTACAGCCCCTTAGATCGCATGGGCATTTGATATATAACATTACGTAAATAGCAATATAACCTTTTATGGATAAATCATGTTTTTAGCTTACATTTACGCCATTAGGCAGACGCCCCGTATCCAGAGTGACTTACAACTGAGCCGTTGCTCAATGCTCCCCCTAGTGGTGTTTTTTTTTAAACTTCCAGCCCAGACCCCAGTGCCTTAACCACTGAACCACCACAGACAGCTTGTGTTTCGCAAGTTTAAACGTAAATAATGATAAAATGCTCCGTGTGAACAGGGAGATGGGCAACGCTGTCGACGCTGACCTGCCGGAAGTGAGTGGGAATTTTTATTTACCTCACAGTTTTCCTTTTTTTACACTGTAGAACAAATCCCATTATAAAGGAGCGTGGGATCGTTTAAGACGTAAACAAAGATAATAAACAAAGTGTTATTTTTGTAGCCAGCAACACCGACTCAACCTGCGGAAGAAACCAAAGAGGAGAAAGGCCTGAGGAAGCTGTTTGAGCAGATCGCTGGCTCGGTAAGACATTATGGATGCTTTGGAGTCCATAGTGAAGAAACAAAGCATGGACATGGATCCAGCACCCATACATACATACATCTCTATCCATCCATCATCTATCTATC
This sequence comes from Kryptopterus vitreolus, assembly GCA_030449085.1. NCBI lineage: Eukaryota > Metazoa > Chordata > Actinopteri > Siluriformes > Siluridae > Kryptopterus > Kryptopterus vitreolus. The sequence goes on from JACRUU010000022.1 coordinate 13,546,261, forward strand.
CATCCGTCTGTTCATTTGTCCATGCATCCATCCATCCTTCCAATCATCTGTCCATCTGTCCATCCATCCATCATCTGTCTATCCATTAATCCAGCTATCTATCCATACATTGACCTACCTATCTATCCATCCGTCCATCCACCCATCCATCCATCCATCATCTGTCTATCCATTAATCCAGCTATCTATCCATCTATTGACCTACCTATCTATCCATCCATCCATCCACCCATCCATCCATCCATCATCTGTCTATCCATTAATCCAGCTGTCTATCCATCTACCATCCATGCAACCATCCATTCATCCATCCATCCATCCTTCCAATCATCTGTCCATCTATCCATCCATCCATCCATCACCTGTCTATCCATTAATCTAGCTATTTATCCACCCATCCACCCACCTATCTATCCATCCATCCACCTATCCATCCGCCCATCTAGCCATCCATCCATTCGTCCATCCATCATCTGTCTATCCATTAATCCAGCTTTCTATCCATCTACCATCGACCCACCTATCTATCCATCCATCCACCTATCCATTCATCCATCCATCCACCCGTCCATCTGTCCATGTATCCATCCATCCATCATCTGTCTATCCATTAATCTAGCTATCTATCCATCCACTCACCTATCCATCCATGCATCCATCCACTCATCTGTCCATCCACCCATCCATCCATCTATCTATCCATCATCTGTCTATCCATTAATCTAGCTATCTATCCATCCATCCACCCATCCATTCACCCATCCATCCGTCCATCTATCGATCCATCCATCATCTATCTATCCACTAATCTAGCTATCTATCCATCCATTCACCTATCTGTCCAGCAATCCACTCATCCGTCCATCCACCCACCCATCCGTCCATCCATCCAATCATCCGTCCATCTACCCATCCATCCGTCCATCCATCCAATCATCCGTCCATCTACCCATCCATCCATCTACCCATCCAACCATCCATCCATCGATCCGCCATCTGTCTATCTATTAATCCAGCTATCTATCCATTCATCCACCTATCTATCCATCAATCTACTCATCTGTTCATCCATCCACCCATCCTCTCATCCTTCCACCCATCCATCCATCCATCCATCCAACTGATTGTCCTGTTTTTTTGTACATGAGTGAAATAAATTCTTGTTGAAATAATGAGAATCGTGATCTCGATTCCCACAGAGAAAAATCCTGATTTCAGTGAGGATCGTGCAGCACTGCCGCTTCCCTGATGATGATGCAATGTTTTCATATGGCTGGATTAACCAGCACTCGTAGTCCGTCTGTCTGCGCTCTATGAGCGTCTGCAGTGCGTTATAACTGACGTTCTCACTCTGTGTTTGTAGGATCAGGCCATCAGCGCCTGGGAGCTGCAGGATGTCCTGAACGGAGTGCTGAGCAGACGTGAGTCCGGAACGTCCCTGTGATGCTGTTTATGTTATCCCGGTCCACTCCTTCGCTAACCCACGCTTTTCTTTGTGACAGGGAAAGAGATTAAATTTGATGGCGTGAGTCTGAACACCTGCCACAGTATCATCAACCTGATGGATGTATCCTCTATTACACTCTTATTCACTGATCCTCATTCAGTGTCACAAAGATCACAATGTTTATCATGTAGTTGTTTCCTATTCTCTCTGTACACGGAGAGAGAGAGAGAGAGAGAGAGAGGGGGAGAGAAAGAGAGAGGAGTTTGATATTGAAAGAACAGATTCCACACGTTATACGATTCTCTTCCTTAACCAGAAGGAAAGTCGGACGGCTCGGGAATGATCGAGTTCCAGGAGTTCAAGGTGTTCTGGGAAAAGATGAAGAAGTGGATGGTAAGAAACTATGCTGTGGATAGATAGATAGATAGATATATAGATAGATAGATAGATAGATAGATAGACAGACAGACAGATAGATAGATACAGATAGACAGACAGGTAGATAGATAGATAGATAGATAGATAGATAGATAGATAGATAGATAGATAGATAGATAGATAGATAGATAGATAGATAGATAGATAGATAGATAGACAGATAGACAGACAGACAGACGTACGGACAGATAGATGATATAGATAGATAGATAGGATAGATAGATAGATAGATAGATAGATAGATAGATAGATAGATATAGATAGATAGATAGATAGATAGATAGACAGACAGACAGACAGACGGCGGACGGACGGACAGACAGACAGACAGATAGATAGATAGATAGATAGATAGATAGATAGATAGATAGATAGATAGATAGATAGATAGATAGATAGATAGAGTAGACATGTAGATATAGATAGATAGATAGATAGAAGATAGATAGATAGATAGATAGATAGATAGATAGATAGATAGATAGATAAATAGATAGATAGATAAATAGATAGATAGATAGATAGATAAATAGATAGATAGATAAATAGATAGATAGATGGATAGATAGAGTAGATAGATAGATAGATAGATAGATATAGATAGATAGATAGATAGATAGATAGATAGATAGATAGATAGACAGACAGACAGACAAGACAGACAAACACAGACAGACAGACACATACAGACAGGACAGACACCGACGATAGATAGATAGATAGATAGATAGATAGATAGATAGATAGATAGACAGACAGATGAAAGTAAAAGAAAAGAGGAAATGATGTAAACTGATGAACTGCTTTGTTTATCAGATGATGTTCCTGTCGTTCGATACGGACAGAAACGGACGCATGTCCTCCTACGAGCTCCGCTCTGTTCTCAAAGCAGCAGGTAAGAACGCAGTCTGTTTACAAACAAAAGCCAAAAGCATTTCTTTAAACAGCAGCTGGCTTTTCTTTTATTCATTATTAATGTCATTTAATAATCATCTATTCTATTATCTATCTATCTATTAAATCTATCTATCTATTCTATTCTATCTATATATTATTGTATTGTCTATCTTCTATAATATATCTATCTATCTATCATCATCTATCTAGGCTGTCTATCTATTGCTGATAATCTATTCTATCTTTTTAATTTTCCTATCTAGTTCATCGATAGATCTATAAATTTTTGTGTCTCAATGATCAAATTTAAACCTTGAAAGTGTGATACTTAAGTAAGAGATGTGTAGGACTTTTCGGGATTGTCGATCTTTTCTTTCGCTCAGCTTTTTTTTTTTGAAATTTTTGTGATTGGGAGGGATTGTTTTTAACTTTTTTGTTGTTTGATGTGATTTTTTTTTTATTTGCATTTGAGGTTTTTTTGGTTATGGTGGGGGTGGACTTTTAATTTTATGGCTTACTTTTTTTGACTTTTGCGTTTTTACGGGCTAGATTTTTTTTTATTTTTGTTGATTATGTTTTGCATTTTTTTGATCCACAGAGGCAAATAGGAGGCATTCATTGATGAATTGACTTTTTTTTGATTTTGGTTGGCTTTTGTTATTACTTTTGATTGATTTGGATTCTTTTTTTTTAATTTTTTTTTTTTTTTTTCTTTTATCTTTTTTTCTTTTTGCCTTTTTTTGCCTATTGTTTTGGCCTTTTTGATTTTTACTTTTTTTTTCTTTTTCTGTTGTGCTTCTTTTCTTCCTGGCTTTTGGGCTGTGCCGGCCACCGGTCGGGGCGCACTGTATATGGCTGGGTCTGCTTATTTTTTGTGTTGCGGGGTTTTTGGCCCTTTGACTTTTTTTCTTTTTTGTTTTTGGCCTTTTTTTTTTTTGCTCTTTTCAGGCTGTTCTTTTTTTTTTTCGGCTTTTTTTTTTGCTGTTTTTTTTTTTTTAGTGCTCTTTTTTGTCCTTTTTTTTTTATTTTCTTCATTTTCTTGCCCTTTACTTTTTTTTTTTTCTTTTTTGCTGCCGCGCTTTTTCTTTGTTGCCCCGCTGGCCTATTTTTTTT
>JACRUU010000022.1:13555155-13572655 GCA_030449085.1 Kryptopterus vitreolus
TTATTTGCCTCTCCTGCAGTTCCTCATGCTCTCCATGAACGTCTGAAGAAGAACAAAAAGGTAGAAATGGATGAAAAGAGAGACGAGTGAAGGACCGCCCCTTTTTCCCCCCTCATGGTGCTTAAAGAACTATGCTGTAAAATACAAAGATTTGAAGACTTTAATGGCAGAAATCTGACACTGGCTTTGGTTTTATTTGGGAAGATTGTTTTTGTTTTTCCAGCCTTAATGAGTGAAAAATAAATGGCATAATTTGTGAGAACCCCTGTGTACATGTTTTCTTCAGAATGAACAGAATAAAGCTGCGACTTCGTCAGATTTCAAACGCACTATAACAAATAAATGCATTTTGCTCATTAGTCCTTTGATTTAATAAGGAGATTATAAATTTACACTAGATAGACTAATGTTTGGACACCAAAAAAGCCTGTTTGGGGTGTTTTTTCGGGAGGGGGAAGGGCAAGTGACACACGTTACATCATCAAATTATCCAGCGTCCGACTCCCGTCGATGCGCCGAGCGTTTTGACATGTCACATGACTCTGTGTCCGAGTTTCATCCATCTCACCTACAAGTGGATATGTCAAATGTACATGTCGGGCGAACACGGGCCGAACAGAGGAGCAATTTTCCCCATTCATTCTCTATGGGGCCGGAATGTCACGGATTTCCCGAAATTCCAGACGTGTGGGGTTCGGGAGGTATGTGATCGTGATCCACTCCGGAACCCTTCAAGTGGATTTGCCATATGTGCATGTCGGATGCTCACAGGCCAAACTGTGTGGCACGAAATTTCGGCCCCATTCATTTTCTATGGGAAAAAATTCCCGCTTTTTGGCCCCGAGTTCGGAATTCCGCAGGGCGATTCCTTAGAAAAGTAATAGCACACCTCACACCATCGGGCCGCACGATATGAGGTATGATTCGTGTGGATCGGTCAAAAACTGCGGGACGAGTTACGTGACCAAAATTTGACTGAAGCAAGAGGGAGAGATTCTAATAGTGATGCTTTTGCACACGTCACTAAATATATTGCAATATAATTCAAATATAAATCTATAGAAAACATTTAAGTATAAATACTGCAGCTTGTCAAACTTTATATTTTATTTTGTTTTTATACAGAAAAAACATTTACAGATATTTAAAACCTAAAATATATGCCTTTCTTGCAGATGCACGTGTATTTTTTCATGATTATTGATTTATTTATTAATAATGCACTTATTTATTTCCTGCATATTTTTACTTAATCAGTAAATAGCATTACCAAATTAATTCTGGCGTAAATAAACAAGCTGATGAACACAGACCAAAATGAATAAATAAACAAACAAACAAACAAATAAACCCCAAACCGTGACGTTTCACTTTCTATCGCTAGAGGTCGCCTTTGCGACACAGTGTAATCGTGACGCAATATCGACCAAACCAACATCTCGATAGGGGCCGCGTGTTGAATTAATTCCGTCCTAAAGCTACGTGGGAAAGATTTCACAACCTAAAACGTAATTACGTCGTTTATATGTTGTTATTAATTACGTATATTGTGATTAAAACTTAAAGAAATATATACAGCGCTCGTATATCGGTGCACTTCCCCTCCGTGTCGCGTTTTTGGTTGAGTCTAAAAATGGCCGTTGGAAACACATGTGCTACACCGTGGACCACCTGAGGACCGGAGGACCGGAGGAGCAGGACCGGGACCGCGTTATTTGTGGGGGGGGTTTCGTGGATTTTTCACGGGGTTTTTGTTTGGTGTTTCGTGCTGAATTAAAACGTGAATAAATAACCGAGTGCGGTTCAAGCGAAGACGGACACAATGGTGAGTGCTACATGCTAGCAAGCTAACTGGTGTTATTGACTCTACAGTAAATCTGTAATAATCACAATAAATAAGTTTGTCAACAGACTAAAACTAATTTAACTATTTAAAACCGAAAGAATATACACTTTAAAAGTGTATAGTGTCCTGTTATAATGATTATTAGCTTTCCAGTCACCTCTGCTGTCAAAATCCTACATTAATATTCATTATTATTATTTTTTTAATAAATATTATATTATTAATAATTGCTGCATGTACAGTGACTTCTCACCTGTATATATAATCAGTATGTCAATAGAAACAGTATACTATTATTATTATTATTTATATTATTATTTTGCACCGTTTTATCTCGATAATTCACTTAAATTGTGTAGCGTGGAATGAAAGAACACTATCGGGATGTTTATTTCCGTTTAAATTGTGTGGAAATAAGCCCAAAGAAATAAAAAAAAAACAGTTACGTACTTCCAAAATTAATAATAATAGTAATAATAATAATAATAGTAATAATAAAAGCCTGTGATACCCGTGATTGGCCTATAGAGGCCGCTGTGACACAGTTTGACGCGAGTCGGAAAATCTTTATTTATTTATTTATCTGTTTATTGGTTCTAGCAATAATTAATCTACAAAAAATGTGAAACATTTCCCGTCTGGTCACGAGCCAGTGGTTCCGGAGATCGGAAAATGTTCAGAGTTTTTAGGAACCTTCCTTAAAGTGCTGTTTCCCCTCTTCCACATACATCAGCTCATAGCGGTCCCTGATTGGCCGGTGTCACTGTGAAGGGAGTTCCTTACTTCTGTTCTTTTCTTTTGAGATGCCTTTATTCTTCCTGCTCGGCCTCCTGTGGACGTTTGAGAACTGTTTAGTCGCTATAACCTTGTTTATTTATTTATTTATTTCTCCAAAGCCTCACAGGAAAAAGAAATCGTTCATCAGCAAGAAGAATGCCGTGTCCTTTCACCTGGTGCACCGGAGTCAGAAAGATCCTCTGGCAGCCGACGAAAAAGCGCCTCAGCACGTCCTCTTACCTGCCATGAAGGTCATGTGACGTTTGTGTTGTTTGGGCGACGCTGAATGTTCCCCCGGGAAGGTTTTGCTCATGTTGGAAGATGGCGTGTGTTTTGTGTGCGCAGGTGGATGTGGAGAAGCGGAGGGAGGAGCAAAGGAAGTACGGCGTGTTTTACGACGACGATTATGACTACCTGCAGCACCTCCGAGAGGCGTCTCAGCCCGCAGAGCTCGTCTCCGCATCGCAACCAACACGACCTCTGGGGTCTGAGGAAGAGGAGGAGGAGGCCATGGAAGAGACTCCTGTAAGGCTCCTTGATAAAGGCTAATAATGAAACACCTTTCTAAAGGAGGCGTGGCCTGTTTTTCAGTATCATTGAAGGAGGTGTGGCCTTAGTGTATTAGTCTCAGTAAAGGGAGGAGTGGCCTCTGGATGTTTGTCTTAGTATAGGAGGCGTGGCCTCTGGATGTTAGTCTAAGTAAAGGGAGGCGTGGCCTCTGGATGTTAGTCTAAAGGGAGGCGTGGCCTCTGGATGTTAGTCTAAGTAAAGGGAGGCGTGGCCTCTGGAGTAAAGGGAGCGTGGCCTCTGGATGTTAGTCTCAGTATAGGAGGCGTGGCCTGTGTAGTCTAAGTAAAGGAGGCTGTGTGGCTTCTGTGTATTAGTCTCAGTAAAGGAGGCGTGGCTTCTCTGTGTATTAGTCTCAGTAAAGGAGGCGTGGCTTCAGTAAAGGAGGCGTGGCTTCTGTGTAGTCTCAGTCTCAGTAAAGGAGGCGTGGCTTCTGTGTATTAGTCTCAGTAAAGGAGGCGTGGCTTCTGTGTATTAGTCTCAGTAAAGGAGGCGTGGCTTCTGTGTATTAGTCTCAGTAAAGGAGGCGTGGCTTCTGTGTATTAGTCTCAGTAAAGGAGGCGTGGCTTCTGGGTGTTAGTCTCAGTAAAGGGAGGCGTGGCTTCTGTATATTAGTCTCAGTAAAGGGGGCGTGGCTTCTGTGTATAAGTCTCAGTAAAGGAGGCGTGGCCTCTGTGTATGTTTTCTGTCTCAGTAGTAAGGAGGCGTGGCTTCGGTGTATTAGTCTCAGTCTCAGTAAAGGAGGCGTGGCCTCTGTGTATTAGTCTCAGTAAAGGAGGCGTGGCTTCTGTGTATTAGTCTCAGTAAAGGAGGCGTGGCTTCTGTGTATTAGTCTCAGTAAAGGAGGCGTGGCTTCTGTGTATTAGTCTCAGTAAAGGAGGCGTGGCTTCTGTGTATTAGTCTCAGTAAAGGAGGCGTGGCCTCTGTGTATTAGTCTCAGTAAGGGGGCGTGGCTTCTGGTATTAGTTTGGCCTCTGGATGTTGGTTTCAGTAATGGGGGCATGGCCTTGATGTTAGTCTCAGTAAAGGAGGCGTGGCCTCAGTGTAATGTCTCGGTAAATTAGGCGTGGCCTCTGTGTAATAGTCTTATTAAAGGTGGAATGACCTCGGTGTCATAGTCTCGTTAAAGGAGGCGTGGCCTCAGTGTAATAGTCTCAGTAAAGAAGGCGTGGCTTCGGAGTATTAGTCTCATTAAAGGAGGCGTGGCCTCTGGATGTTGGATGTTGGTAATCGGGGCATGGCCTTGATGTTAGTCTCAGTAAAGGAGGCGTGGCCTCAGTGTAATGTCTCATTAAAGGAGGCGTGCCCTCGTTGTTATAGTCTCATTAAGGGAGGCGTGGCCTTGGTGTAATAATCTCAGTGAAGGAGGCGTGGCCTCGGTGTGTTAATAGTCTCAGTAAAGGAGGCGTGGCCTCGGTTTTGTGTAATAGTCTCAGTAAAGGAGGCGTGGCCTTGGTTTAATCTCAGTGAAGGAGGCGTGGTGTAATAGTCTCAGTAAAGGAGGCGTGGCCTCGGGGTAATGTCTCAATAAAGGAGGAGTGGCTCTGTGTAATAGTCTCAGTTAAAGGAGGCGTGGCCTTTTTGGTGTAATAGTCTCAGTAAAGGAGGCGTGGCCTTGAACTAAAACATCGATTTGTGCCACGCTGTCTTGCACGTCATCTTACACTGCACTCGTTTTGCAGGTGACATCCATCAACCTCCCGTCATCCGTGTTTGCCTCCGAGTTTGAGGAAGAAGTGGGTTTGTTAAATAAAGCAGCTCCGATATCAGGTGAGCAGGCGCTGTGCATGTGTTCATCATCTGGTTTCAGCGCAAAATCATTCTACGTGGAATTACTACTAATTAGCATTTACTAATTATATAGAAATAAATGTTTGTTTTTTATTGACTCAAACGTGTTAATAACGATCGATGTCACGATACCAAAGTCTTCGATACGATACCTAGATTGAATATCACGATACCAATACCAAGTCGATACTCTAAATTATAAGAAATGTAACTTTGGTTTTTATTTATTAATAAAATCCCAATGTTTTTTTTTTTAAGTAACTTTATTCAAAGGTGGAAAAAGTAAATCCTTCTGTTCTAAAAGTGTTTACTGCTTTAATCAATGGCCAAATATAAAGGCGAATATATAAAATATATAAAATGTGGTGTGTGTGTGTGTGTGTGTGTGTGTGTGTGTGTGTGTGTGTGTGTGATAGATAGATTCGCCTCACACCTCCAGGGTCGGGGGTTCGATTCCCGTCTCGGCCATGTGTGTGTGGAGTTTGTGCATGTTCTCCCCGTGCCTCAGGGGTTTTTTTCTCCGGGTTCTTCCTCCGGTTTCCTCCCCCGGTCCAAAAACATGCACGTTAGGTTGATTGGCACCGTGGAAAATTATGTCCCTAGTGTGTGAATGTGTGTGTGTGTGTGTGTGTGTGTGTGTGTGAGATGGGTTGGCATTCCATCCAGGGTGTAATACCCATAGACGCCTGAGATAGGTACAGGCTCCCCGTGACCCGAGGGAAGATCGGATAAAGCGGTAGAAGATGAATGAATGAATGAATTGACTATGATAATATATATATAATATATATAATGTTAGCGTGACCTTTCTAGTACAGGTATATCGTGCTCATTATAACTCCACACATGTTTCGTCCCGTCTCAGGCCCCAGGCTGGACATGGACCCGGACATCGTGGCTGCTCTGGATGAAGACTTTGATTTCGACGACCCTGAGAACATCCTAGACGACGACTTCATCATTAAGGCCAACGTGGTTGCGTCCGGAGACGACATCGCGGGGTGAGTGTGACCTGGGGGGGGGGGGGGGGGGGGGGTGGGGGGGGGTGGGGGGGCCGGTTTTTGGGGGGGGGGAGTTTTTTTTTGGGGGTGGTATTTCTACTTTTTTTTTCTTAGGGGTATCTGGGGGTATATACTTTTTTTGCTCAGGGGGGCAAAAAAAGATTTGACAGCACCAAATTCTTCTATATAAAGCATAACAATGTATCACCGGACCTAATGCGCCACCTGGTGGAACGACAGGGAATTACAGGACGAGGTCCAGGTCCACAAAAGGGGTGTGTGTGTGTGTGTGATGATTAACAATATGACCTCTCTTTTAACCCTCTCAGTGATGATGATGATGATGATGAGTGGGAGGACACGGATGATGATGATGAGTACGGCTCGGCAGGGGGCGTGTCCGACGACGACGGGAGGCGGTTCATGTTCATGGACTGCGAGACGAAGAGCCGCTTTACGGAATACTCGCTCACGTCGTCCGTGATGAGGAGGAACGAACAGCTCACGCTCCTCGACGATCGCTTCGAGAAGGTACGCTTCCTCCATGAACCTTCTGTTATTTTACAGACGGACATGGTGAAGGTGTGTGTGTGTGTGTGTGTGTGTGTGTGTGTGTGTGTGTGTAGTTTGTAGTTCTACGAGCAGTTTGATGATGATGAAATCGGTGCTCTGGATAACGCTGAGCTGGAAGGCTTCATCGACTCGTCCAGCACTCGTCTGCAGGAGATCATCAACGAGTACTACAGACAGAAGGAGAAGGAGTGAGTGATCTCTCTCTCTCTCTCTCTCTCTCTCTCTCTCTTCTCTCACTCTCTCTCTCTCACTTTCTTTCTCTCTCTTACACTTATTGTTCTCTCTTTTTCTTCCTCATTCTTTATCTCTTACTCTTCTTTACTCTTACACTGTCTCTCTATCTCTCTCTCTCTCTCTCTCACACACACTCTTTCTTTCTTTTACTTTTTATCTTTCTTTCTCTCCTTCACTCATCTTCTCTCCGTCTCTTTCTCCCCCGTTCTCATTCTTTCTCGCTCACACTCTTTTCTCTCTCCTTTCTCTCTCTCTTTCTTTCTTCCTCATTCTTTATCCCTTACTCTTCTTTACTCTTACACACTCTCTCTCTCTCTCTCACACACACTCTTTCTTTCTTTTACTTTTTATCTTTCTTTCTCTCCTTCACTCATCTTCTCTCCGTCTCTTTCTCCCCCGTTCTCATTCTCTCTCGCTCACACTCTTTTCTCTCTCCTTTCTCTCACTTTATTTCTGTCTCTTTCTTTCTGCTCGTTGGTTTTCTGTCTCCAGTCTAGTCTCTCTCTCTCTCTCTCTCTCTCTCTCTGTCATTCTTTCTCTCTCGCACTCTTTCTTTTACGTTTTATCTTTCTTTCTCTCTTTCATCAGAGAGATGTTCTCTCTGTGTTTCTCCCCTTCTCATTCTCTCTCGCTCATACTCTTTTCTCTCTCCTTTCTCTCACTTTTTTCTGTCTTTCTTTCTGTCGTTTGTTTCTGTCGTCTCCAATCTAGTTTCCCTCTCTCTCTCTCTCTCTCTCTCACTTATGTCATTCTTTCTCTCTCGCACTCTTTCCTTCTTTAACTTTTACTCTTTCTTTCTCTCGTACACTTATTTCCTATATACTATTATGTTTCTCTCTCTCCTTTTCTTCTTTTATCTCTTACTCTTCCTTTGTCTCTCCCTCCCTCTCTCTCTCTCTCTCTCTCTCTCTCTTTCTTTCCCCCTTTCGTCATTCTTTCTCTCTCACACTCTTTCTTTCTTTCTCTCGTACACTCATCTTCTCTCCGTCTCTTTCTCCCCCGTTCTCATTCTCTCTCGCTCACACTCTTTTCTCTCACTCAAACTTTCTATTTCTCTGGTCTCTTTCTTTCTGCTCGTTGGTTTTCTGTCTCCTCTCAATCTAGCATCGTATCTCTCCGGTCTCTCTCTCTCTCTCTCTCTCTCTCTCTCTTTCGCTCTCTCACTTTCTTTATTTCTCTTGCACTTTTTGTTCTCTCTCTCTCTCTCTCTTTCTTTCACTTATTTCTCTCTCTTTTTCTTTGTTCTCTCTTCCTCATTCTTTATCTCTTACTCTTCCTTACTCTTACACTGTCTCGAGTTCTCTCACACTCTTTCTTTCTTTTGTTTTATCTTTCTTTCTCTTTCATCAGAGATGTTCTCTCTCTCTCTCTGTCTCTTTCTCCCCTTCTCATTCTCTCTCGCTCACACTCTTTTCTCTCTCCTTTTTCTCACTTTTTTTGTCTTTTTCTTTCTGTCGTTCGTTTTTCTGTCTCCAATCTAGTATCTCTCTCTCTCTCTTTCACTCACTCTTACTTTTACTTTCTTTCTTTCTCTCGTACACTTATGTTCTCTGTCCTTTTCTTCTTTTATCTCTTACTCTTCCTTCGTCTCTCTTTGTCTCTCTTTCTCCATTTCTCATTCTCTTTCTCTCTCGTCCTCTCTCATGCTTTCACTTGATCTGTTTTTATTTTTACTTTTTCTCTTTCACTCATGTTCTCTGTCTCTCTTTCTTCCTCATTCTTTCTCTCTTCCTCTTCCTTTGTGTATTTCTTTCTCTGTGTCTGTCTCTTTCTCTCTCACACCCACACACACACACACTCCTGCTTTCTCTTGTCCTCACTCTTACTTTCCCTCATAATTTTCTCTCTCTCTCTCTCTCTCTCTCTCTCTCTCTCTCTCTCTCTGTAAAAGGTATTTAAAGGCTGGTCCATGATGTCAAACAGTATAAAAGCGTTTGTAATAAGAGCAAATACAATTGCAGTGTTTATTGTGTTCTCTTTGTATTGTGTACACAATGTGGTCAAAAGTATTGGGACACCTTTAAGGTCTACCTTTAGTATCTGATGGACCCAGGCTTCCTCACCTCCATCAGACGTTATAAGATCAAATGGGAAAAGACCTTTTTGGACCTTCAGTATTGAGTGTGTGTGTGTGGTCTCTCCTAACCCCCCTGCTGTCCACTTGCTGTGGCAGGGTCCAGAAGCCTGAGCAGCTCGGACCTCCTGAACTGCCCTCAGTGAAAGAGGAAGAGGAGGACGACGATGAAGAGCCGGAAATGGAGACGCTGGTCATCGAGGAGGCGCCTGATGAGAAATGGGACTGCGAGACCATCATCAGTGAGTGATCCGAGCTGCACCAACACAAACCAGAAGCATGGAGGACAGGGACGAGGTGGAGATACCAGAACATCACCATAGTGGGAGTGTTGACTGATACGATACCGATAATAAATATCACGATACCAATACCAAATCGATACTGTTGCAAAAATAATAATAATAATAATAATAATAATAATAATAATAATTGCACAAACTGAATAAAGGAACTTAATTTTTTTTTCTACTTTAACAAAGTAGAACTGTTTTAAAATAAATACAAAATTAATTGTAATTTTTAATTATTTACCGTTTCATCAGCATCAATTTGACACAATGTGCACCCCCTACAGTCCAACACTAGGAACTGCAGCTTTTTTTTTAATGAGCCGTGCTATTAAAATAAAAAATAGTATCATTTTCAAAAAAGCACAATATCGCGGTACCTTTCTAGGAGTTGTGATTTGGACTGATACAATACCAATAATAAATATCACGATACCAATACCAAATTGATACTATGGCAAAAAGAATTATAGCAGAAATACTTTGTTTTTATTTATTAATAAACATAAACTGAATATTTGCTTCTGAAATGAAACAAAAAATAGAACTGTTTAAAAATAAAATAAATTAAATATATTATACCGTCAAATTCTGGACTATAAGCCGCTACTTTTTTCCTAGGTTTTGAACCATGCGGCTAATAATAAGGTGCGGCTATTCTGCAGATTTTTTCCCGACCGCTAGGGGCTCTAACCGGAATTAGAATCAAAACTAACACAAAATAAATGCAAAGAAGAAGAATGCGCTAGTTCCTCTTTAGCAGATATAAGTGGGTAGAAGCGGATAGAAGGAGGACAAACTCTATCTTTACAAGGTTAAGGTGACGTGATTTCACACACAGGAGAAATGAAGATAAATACTGTAAATAGCGCTTATTTTCTCTTGGTTCTGTCCGGTTTTAATCAGTAAAGTTAATGCTCGGTGCTCTCTCTCCTCCCTGCTCTTTTCACCACACACACACACACACACACACTTGATTTTCCCTCTCCCGATATAAGCCCGGTTCACCCTACAATCCCCGTCCGGGCTCGTAGCACATACCTAGTGTCGCCAACACGGACGCTCGATATATGTTTATGCCTAACCTTTGTCTGTTCCCGATTCCCGGACTTCCAAGTCCGCCACCGCTCCTGCTCTCCGGTACTCCCGGTACCACGGCGCGCAGAGCGCAAGGCTCCCTAGCCTGTCTGGCCGCTCCGTATGAGCGGCGTCTCCTGAGTTCTTTATTCTAATAAATCCTGTTTTGTATGAATTCCGGATCTCCGCGTCTCTGTGCAGCGTCCACCCACAGTTACACCGTGTTAAAATACAGGTTAGGAAAGGATCTATTTAGGTACATACATGTACATTTACAATTCAAAAGCGGATGCGGCTTGTATGCAGGTGCGGCTTATTTATGATTTTTTTTTTTTTTTTTTCAAATAGAGCGGATGCGGCTTATATGCAGGTGCGCTTTATAGTCCGGAATTTACGGTACATTTTGAATTGTTTACAATGTCATCAGCATGAAAGTCAGAGTGCATCCGAGTGAGGGGGGAAATAATTCGGTACACAAACAATGTGCACCGAATGTTATTAAATATCCCTCCATATGGATAGAGGGATAGATAGATGGATGGATGGATGGATGGATGGATGGATGGATGGATGGATGGATGGATGGATGGATGGATGGATGGATGGATGGATGGATCGATGGATCGATCGATGGGGGGATGGATAGATAGATGGATCAATAGAGTGATGGAGGGATAGATAGATAGAGGGGTGTATAGATAGATGGATCAATGGAGTGATGGATGGATGCATAGATAGATTTATAGATCGAGGGATAGATGGATAGATTTATAGATCGAGGGATAGATGGATAGATAGATAGATAAATGATAAGACAGACAGACAGATACATGGATAGATAGATGGATGGAGGGGTGGATAGATAGGTAGATGGATTGATGGATCGACAGATGGCTCGATGGAGGGGTGGATGGATGCATAGATAGATTTATAGATCGCGGGGGGGGTGGATAGATGGATGGATGGATTGATAGATGATGGATAGATAACGTGTGCGTGTAAGTTCTGATGCACTTCATGTTGCTCAGCCAGTACTACTCCTGCACTTTTTAAACCCACCTATAGATGGCAGCACGTCACTCATATTTTTTTATTATGATTTAAATGTTGTTTATTTATTCATTTATTTATTTATTAATAATTAATAAATAATTCGGTACACAAACAATGTGCACCCCCTACAGTCCAACACTATGAACTACATAATAATAATAACAATAATAATAATAAAATGAAATATCCTATATTTATTGAAAGCAAAATATCGCAATACCTTTCTATGTACAGGTATATCGTGCAACACGACTGCGTGTACTGTGCACGAGACCCTACGACGATATATTTTTGTAAGGAATATCAGCATATTTTTTTTTCCTTTTATTAAATAAAGCCTTTTATTCTTCCAGGCACCTACTCGAACCTCTACAATCACCCCAAGATGATCGATGACCCACCCAAGGTGACTGTACAGAATAATAACCAGCAGTATTGAGTCGCAGGATTTGCCGATTGATTGACTGTGTGTGTGTGTGTGTGTGTGTGTGTGTGTGTGTGTGTGTGTGTGTGTGTGTGTGTGTGTGTGTGTGTGTGTGTGTGTGTGTGTGTGTGTGGTAGCAGCAACAGAAACAGATCCGCGTATCCACTAAGACAGGGATTCCTCTGGACGTTCTGCCTAAGACGGCTCTGACGGCCAGGCAGGTGGAGCGCATGGAGCGGATCAACGACTCGGACCTGCCCCGGGCCTCCACGCAGCCGCGCTCGCGCCAGGAGAGCAGAGACGATCGCAAGCTCCGCAAACAGGCCATCAGAGAGGAGAGGAAGGTAAACTCTCCACTCGTTTCCTCTCCTCCTCTTTTAACGTTTAACGTACTGGTCCGTGTCATTTATTCAGAAAGAGCAGCTACACACACACACACACACACACACACACACACACACACACATACACACTACAGCAAAGAGAGAGATAGAGATATTGAGCGATTGAGCAAATTATATAGTGAGAGATGGTAGATAGATAAAGCAAGTGATGAAGTGAGTCAATATAAAGTTGAATGATGGAGAGAAGGATGGATGTGTAGTGGGAGAGATGGATGGATAGATAGATTGTTTTAGGGATGGATGGATGGATTGATTGATTGATTGATTGATAGATGGATGGAGGGATGGATGCATAGATAGATTTATAGATCGAGTGATTGATAGATGGATGAATGGAGGGATAGATATATAGACAGATGTACTGAAGGATAGACAGATGGATTGAAGGATAGACAGACAGATGGATGGATGGATGGATAGATAGACGGATGGATCGATCGGGGATGATAGATAGATGGATCAATAGAGTGATGGAGAGACAGATAGAGGGATGGCTAGATAGCTGGAGCAATGGAGTGTTGGATGGATGCATAGATAGATTTCTAGATTGAGGGATAGAGGAATGGATAGATAGATTTCTGGATGGATGGATGGATTGATAGATGATAGATGGATTTGATTGATTGATAGATGGATGGACGGATAGATAGATGGATGGATTGATTCATTGATGGATTGGATGGACGGATAGATAGATGGATATATAGATAGATAGATAGATAGATAGATAGATAGATAGATAGATAGATTGATAGATTGATAGATTGATTGATGATAGAGGGATAGATTGATTGATAGATGGCTGGACTGATAGCTAGATGGATGGATTGATAGGTGGATGGATTGATAGATGGGTGGATTGATGCATTGATGGATTGATAGATGGATGGATTGATGGATTGATAGATAGATAGATAGATTGATTGATTGATTGATTGATTGATAGATAGATGATAGATAGATGGATGGATTGCTAGATGGTAGATTGATGGATTGATAGATAGATGGATGGATTGATGCATTGATGGATTGATAGATGGATGGATTGATAGATAGATAGATAGATAGATTGATTGATAAATGATAGATAGATGGATGGATTGCTAGATGATAGATGGATTGATAGATAGATGGATTGATGCATTGATGGATTGATAGATGGATGGGTGGATTGATGGATTGATAGATGGATGGATGGATGGATTGATAGATGATAGATGGATAGATAGATAAAATCTGTATAAGTTCTGATGCACTTCATGTTGCTCAGCCAGTACTACTCCTGCACTTTTTAAACCCACCTATAGATGGCAGCACGTCACTCATATATTTTTATTATGATTTAAATGTTGTTTGTTTATTTATTTATTTATTTATTTAGTTTTCGGTCCCTTGTACCGTGGTCACTGAATAATGGATTCTGATTGGCTGGAGTTTACAGCATTGTGAATAAGGCGTTTATGAAGCGCTGACGGAAGCGGAAATCTTTGACGCGTTTCGTTTCTGCCCCGCAGGAACGTCGCACGGAGAAGAAGGCCAACAAGGTGGCGTTCAAGCAGGAGAAGCAGAAGCAGGAGAAGCAGATGGTCAGCCTGAGGGCCAACGTCCAGGGCATGAAGCTCTCCTGATCTCCGTGCTCCTCCTACAGACACTTATTTTCACATGTTGTGGATCTTCTTCTTCTTCCCGCCGGTGTTTTTGTGCAGGAATGATGGAACGTCGATGTACAGAGCGAGACGGGATTTCTCCCACATTCAGACTCCATCGCGGTTTATTTCTGTTGTGTAAATAAAGGTCAGTGGACTTTTCACTTCTCGTTGGTCCGTTTACACATCCGCAAAATCCTCTCTCCACAAATCCCACCCATATCACAGCGCCCCCTGGAGCACCGAGGGTTAAGGGGCCTTGCTCAAGGGCCACAAGCGTTTTACAAAGAGAAAACGAGAGTTGAGAATAAAGGTTTTGTTGCTGTGGATAAAATACACACAGAGATTCGGACACGAGGAAATTGTGTGATGTAATTTTGTGCAGAGGGTTTCGTCACTGTGCTGCTCAGAGAGATGTTTCTCCTGACATTTTATTCTTCTCCTGCTATGATGATATTCTCCTACATTTTATTCTCAAAATATTATGGTTTTATTCTCAAATATTCTCAAAATATTATCATTTTATTCTCAAAATATTGTCATTTTATTCTCAAAATATAATTTTATTCTCAAAATATTATCATTTTATTCTTAAAATATTGTCATTTTATTCTCAAAATATTATGATTTTATTCTTAAAATAGTATCATTTTATTCTTAAAATATTATCATTTTATTCTCAAAATATAATTTTATTCTCAAAATATTATTTTTTATTATGAAAATATTTTCATTTTATTCTCAAATATTATCATTTTATTCTTAAAATATTGTCATTTTATTCTCAAAATATAATTTTATTCTCAAAATATTATCATTTTATTCTTAAAATATTGTCATTTTATTCTTAAAATATTGTCATTTTATTCTTAAAATATTGTCATTTTATTCTCAAAATATAATTTTATTCTCATAATATTATGATTTTATTCTCAAAATATTATTTTTTATTATGAAAATATTTTCATTTTATTTTCAAAATATTGTCACTTTATTATCAAAATATTATCATTTTTATTCTCATAATATTATAATTTTATTCTCAAAATATTATAATTTTATTCTCATAATATAATTTTATTCTCAAAATATTATAATTTCATTCCACTACCACTACGATTTTATTCTCATACTAATAAAATTTTTATTTTCAAAAACACACACACACACACACACACACACACACACACACACACACACACACACACACACACACACACACCAGTGTAAATGGTATTTTTCACTCTGGTATTTTGTATTATATAGAATCATACCTGACGTCACCCAAATGACGATTTTGAGTCGCTTCCTCTCAGAGTTTTGAAATTCCATCTAAAGGAGTTTTTCCTCCGGATTATTTACCAGGATTCATTTCAATTAATTCATTTCTATACATTTTATTGTTCTATAATTTTTTTACACTCTATAAAGCTGCCGGGAAACAAAGTGAAATGTACTGTAGAAATATACACACACACACACACACACACACACACACATATATATATATATATATATACACACATACATATTATACACACATATAGATATATATATATATGCTATATAACCACACACACATACATATAGATAGATGGACGGACGGCTAGATAAATGGGTGGGTGGATGGATGGACGATAGATGGATAAATTGATAGATAGATTGGTAGATAGATGATATATGCAGATTGGTATATAATGGATGATGGATAGATAGATAGATCATGGGTAGATAGGTAGGTAGGTAGGTAGATGGATGGATGGATGGGTAGATTGAGAGATAGATGGGTAGATTGAGAGATAGATAGATAAATGGCTGGCTGGCTGGATGGATAGATCGATCGATCGCAGAATGCGGGGTCGCTCTCTCGCGTAGATGCTCGATCGATAAATGGGGTAGATGCCTTTACTCGCTGCTCGCTGGATGGATCTGGGTGGGTGTTTGGCTGGATAGTCGGTGGATATAGAATAGTACGGATAATGCGGGATGGGTGGGTGGTGGATGGATAGTAGGTGGATATAGATAGATGGGTGGATGGATGGATAGATAGGTGGATAGATAGACAGACTGACAGACAGACAGATATAGATAGATGGATGGGTGGATAGATAGATAGATAGATGGGTGGATGGATAGATGGATGGATGGGTGGGTGGATGGATGGATAAGTAGGTGGATATAGATAGACGGATGGATGGATAGATAGATAGATGGGTGGATGGATGGATAGTTCGATAGAATAGATGTTGGTCTGACAGATAGATTATAGATAGATGGATGGTTGGATAGATAGATTAGATGGATGGATGGATGGGTGGGTGGGTGGGTGGATGATAAGTAGGTGATATTATAGACGGAATGGATGGATTGATAGATATATGGTGGATGGAGGATAGGTAGGTGGATAGATTACATGGATGGATGGGGGTGGAAGCTGGACTATGGTAGGGTGGGTAGTAGACCCTGTGTGACAGACAGGATGGATAATAGACTAGCTGGATGGGTTGAGATCGATAGATAGATGGCTGGGTGGGTGGATCGGATTGTGGATCTACCTCCCTGGTCCGTAGGTGGCTGGCTCGCTACTCGACCGACTGGCTGGGTCTGGATGGCCCCTGGTGGCTGGGTGGGTGGGCTCTATAGATAGATGGGTGATGGATTGATATGTCAGGGTGGATAGATAGACCGACTGTCTGACAGACAGACAGATATATGATAGATGGATGGCTTGAGATAGATAGATAGATAGATGATGGATGGGTGGTGGGTGGATGGATGGATAGGATGGATGGATAGATGGATGGATGTGTTGGATGGATGGATGGATGGGTGGTGGATAGATAGACCTGACAGACAGATAATAAGATAGATGGATATTGGCCTAGATATAGGATAGATAGATGGATGGATGGATGGGTGGGTGGGTGGGTGGTGGGATAAGTAGGTGGATATAGATAGACGGATGGATGGATGGCTGGATGGATGGGTGGGTGGGTTAGATTGGAGGATAAGGTGGTGGATATAGAGAAGACTGACTGTCTGACGAGACGATGATAGATGGGTGGATGGATGGGTGGGTGGGATGGATGGATGGATGGATGGGTGGATGGATGGATAGGGTGGATGGATAGATATAGACAGACTGTCCTGACAGACAGTCAGATAGATATAGATAGATGGATGGTGGATAGATAGATGGATGGATGGTGGATGGGTGGTGTGGATGGATAAGTAGGATAGACGGATGGAGGACGGATGGATGATAGGGATGGATGGCTGGATGGATGGATGGATGATGGGTGGGTGGGTGGTTGGATGGATAATAGATGGGGGATGGAGGATAGGTGGTGGATAGACAGACTGTCTGACAGACAGTCAGATAGATATAGATAGATGGATGGGTGGATAGATAGATGGATGGATGGATGGGTGGGGGGTGGGTGGATGGATAAGTAGGTGGATATAGACAGACGGATGGATGGGTGGGTGGGTGGTTGGATGGATGGTGGGTGGGTTGGATAGATAGATAGATGGATGTCGGAGGTGGATAGATAGACAGACTGTCTGATAGACAGACTGTCTGACATCAGATAGATATAGATAGATGGATGGGTGGATAGATAGATGGATGGATGGATGGGTGGGGGGTGGGTGGATGGATAAGTAGGTGGATATAGATAGACGGATGGATGGATGGATGGGTGGGTGGTTGGATAGATAGATGGGTGGGTGGATAGGTAGGT
>JACRUU010000022.1:13577655-13590155 GCA_030449085.1 Kryptopterus vitreolus
GCGGTAGAAGATGAATGAATATATATTATATAATACATATAATAAATAGTCCGATAATATATATACGCGTATATATATCATATATATATATATATATATACCCATATGTATATGAAACTATATATATTCTATGTATATAGATATTCGATATATATATAATATTCTATATATATATTCGCGTTAATAAGAAAGATTCGCCGTTAATAATTTACAAAACGAAAAAGAGAAGAACAGCAAACACGCCTCTGTTTTCTATACGAGGTCATGTGACTCAAACTGGAAGGACTCCAGTTAAAAAGAAATAACAAATACTCAAACAAAACAAAAGCCTCGCCCAAGTCACGAGAGATGTGTGTGTGTGTGTGTGTGTGTGTGTGTGTGTGTGTGTGTGTGTGTGTGTGTGTGTGTGTGTGTGTGACGCAGGGATGAGCAGCTTTAACACACACTTTAACTTCCTCGTACTTGGTTTTACAGCAAAACCAGTTTCGACCATTTTCCGTTTCGAGGTTTTCTGCCTTTTGTTTTGTTTTTTTTTTTGCCAAGTTTGTTTACTTGCTTATCTTTTTTTTTTCCCCACTGGTGTAGCCTTTATAAATATTTAAACTATGTATGTATATGATATATCTAGAGTATATATATATATATAGATATATATATATATATATATATATATATATATATATATATAATATGATTGTACATACACTAACATTTATATTTGCAAAATTGTTTGCACTTGTGTGTACCTATCTTTTTTCCTATCCATCTATCTCTCTGTCCGTTTATCCATCCATTAATCCACCTATTCACCCATCCATCCATCCATCCATCCATTAATCCAGCTATTTAACCATCCATCTAACAATTCACTCATCCATCCATCCATTCATCTATCTATCCATTCATCCATTAATTCTGCTATTTATCCATCCGTCCAAAAATTCACTCATCCATCTATCCATCAATCCACCTATTCACTCATCCATCCATCCATTAATCCAGCTATTTATGCATCCATCCACCTAGCCATCCAATCATCTATCTACCCATCTATCTATCCATCCATCCATTTATTCAGCTATTTATGCGTCCA
Source organism: Kryptopterus vitreolus (assembly GCA_030449085.1). Taxonomy (NCBI): domain Eukaryota; kingdom Metazoa; phylum Chordata; class Actinopteri; order Siluriformes; family Siluridae; genus Kryptopterus; species Kryptopterus vitreolus. The sequence goes on from JACRUU010000022.1 coordinate 13,578,749, forward strand.
TCCATCCATCCATCCACCTATCCATCCATCATCTATATCCATACCATCTCTCTATTACTATCTATTATCCATCCATGCTATTTATCCATCCATCCATCCATCCATCCTATCCATCTATCTATCATCCATCTATCCATCCATCCATCCAGCTCATTTATTCATCACCACCTATTCACTCATCCATTCACCTATCTATGCAGCCATCCATTCATCTATCTACCCATCTATCCATCCATCCATCAATCCAGCTCTTTATCCATCCATCCACCTATCTATCTACCATCTATCCATCCACTTATTCACTCATCCATTCACCTATCTATGCAGCCATCCACCTATCTATCTACCATCTATCCATCCACCTATTCAGTCATCCATTCACCTATCTATGCAGCCATCCATTCATCTATCTACCCATCTACCCATCCATCCATTAATCCAGCTATTTATCCATCCATCCACCTATCTATCCAGTCATCCATTCATCTATCTACCCATCTATCCATCCATCCATCCATCCATTAATCCAGCTATTTATCCATCCATACACCTATCTATCTACCCATCTATCCATTCATCCATCCATCCACCTATCCATCCATACAGCTATCTATCCATGCATCCATTAATCCAGCTATCTATCCATCCATCCACCTATCTATTCATCCATCCATCCACCTATCCATCCATCCAGCAGAGGAATGCTGTATGAACTGGAAGCTGATATAAAGCTGAGATGTGTGAAAGGATCAGGACTGGGTTTGTGATGTTTGTGTTTCTTGCCTTCGTGTCGTTGCTGCTTGTGAGGTCGTATTCCAGCGCCTCGGTGTGCTCCAGGTTCCGCAGCGCAGGCGTGTCTCGGTACAGGTGCACAGGGTTGGGGAATTTCACAAACAGCTTCCCGTCTCGAGGGAACAGCGTGACCGGGGGAAACTCCAGGTCACCTGAGGACATGCAAATGGAGGAAGGCGACGTGACTTTAGAGGCGACATGAAGGATCTCGAGGAGGGAAAAGGATTTCACTTACAGACCACCAGATTCAACTGATCCAGGAAGTTGTAGGTGAAAATCTGCGACTCTGCAAACTCCGACCTCTTTTCTCCGTCTCTGGCTGCCACTCTCGCGACGTAGCGGTTGTACTCCGTGTCCTCCATCAGCGACGAGATGTTGTATCGGGGATACCGTGTGATGACGGACTTGTTTACCCTGTAGGGAAAAAAACAAATAAAAAAAAAACCTGTTCCAACATCACAATAACCGTAACCTTACACCGTAACCTTACACCGTAACCTTACACCGTAACCTAACACCATAAATTAACACCGTAACCTACACCGTAACCTAACACCATAAACTAACACCGTAACCTAACACCATAAACTTACACCGTAACCTTACACCGCAACCTACACCGTAACCCAACATCGTAACCTAACATCGTAACCTTACACTGTAACCTACACCATAGCCCTACACAATAACCTTACACCGTAACCTTACACCGTAACCTACACAGTAACCTACACCGTAACCTAACCTTACCGTAAACTAACACCGTAACCTTACACCGTAACCTTACACCGTAACCTCGTACACCGTAACCTTACACTGTAACCTACACACAATAACCTTACACCGTAACCTTACACCGCAAGCTACACTGTAACCTTACACCGTAACCTACACCATAGCCCTACATTGTAACCTTACACTGTAACCTAACACCGTAACCTTACACCAATCCTGATTCACATTTTAGCACGGACCGTGCAGCACCTACACCATACTCACCCATGGTTCGGTCGGAGCTCTAACAGGAAGTCGGCGTGCTGACTGAGGCCGGAAGTCATCCACGTCACCAGCACTCCATAACTGTCACACGTTACCGACACGTTGAACGGAGCAGGAACTGAAAGACACACAGAGAAAGAGTGAGAGAAGAGTCGATTAGATTCCCACATCATCATGACTGGCGTTAGGAATCATTTGAATTTTATCGATTCTGATTCGTGATTCGTGATTCGTATCGATACTGTTAGAGGAGACATGACCAGATGTTTGTTTAATGTTATAAAAAGCTATTTTGTTATAGGCGGTATGAGCAGATGTTACATGAACAGAGCTACAAATGGATGTCTTATAAAACTGTTATAAAAGTTCTCAATGTTTCATTAAAGAAGCTGTGGGCAGGTGTTTGCTCATAATATTGTTATGGAAGCTATAATGCTACATTAGAGAAGCTACAAGCAGACGTTCTCGCTGTCATGTAGTCATGTAATAGAAGCTATAATGCTACATTACAGAAGCTAAAGGCAGATGTTCTCTCAGAATACTCTTATAGACGCTATAATGCTACATTAGAGAAGCTACAAGCAGATGTTCTCTCATAATATTGCAATGGAAGCTATAATGCTACATTAGAAGCTACGAGCAGACGTTCTCTCTGTCATGTAGTCATGTAATAGCAGCTATAATGCTACATTTGCGTACATACATAATCTAAATATAAGACTACATGTGTATAGTCCTTTACATTCCTTTTTGTTTAAACATCACTCAAAGACACATTAAGGGATACGAGCATGATGTTTCAACTTTAAATGCGCGCGCACACACACACACACACACACACACACACACACACACACACACACACACACACTAACGGTAAACTGCTATGGTGATGTTATGAGTAGATTTTTTTAGCTTTTTTGTTGTTACAGTATACACAATAGTGAGACACGAATATAAACTGCAGGAAAATGCATTGTTTACACTGAGATGTACATGTAAAACAACTGTCAACAAAATAAAAAAAAACTAAACAAAGACAAATAAAATAATCACACCTAAGAAAATGAGCAAACATATTAGGCTTCACTGCCAAACAGCAGGAAACGACCGTATGCAAACCATGCAGTCGCCCAAACCACAACCAGCTGGGGGCGCCACTGAGCACGGCGCACCCCCTTCCCCATCCTCAAACATTTAAATTAGTGACCTGATTTTCCGATGACGTTTGTATATGGTAAAATATATTTACATAGTCGAATTCCTATGCAATGCGTCGCCTAATAAACGTTTTTAACCCCCTTTTTATAAGAGGGTTCAAATCCCAGCACTGATTGGTTCTTGACCATCACATACTCTATAGCTATACATACCTTTGGCGAATGCTTCGGTGACCCGTTGACACAAAAATATCAATATTGTGGATACAAAGATCGATATTAATAGAAACCAATCATACTTTATATTATATTTCGACAATTATCCTGGTATTTATATAATTACTATGTTGTTGCATCGTCTGTATATTGTTAATTTTGCAATTAAAAAAAACTCACAATTCATCAACAGTGGTGTTATTTTAATAGCTTTTACTGTCATTTTAATAGACCTTTAATGTTATAATTATAACACATTTTTATTCTATTTTTTAAACAACGACGGTATTTGTGATTCGGCATTATTTTGCGGACCCCCCCCCTGCAGTACCACCGTACACCCCTAGGGGTCAACACGTGTTCAGCATACTACAGTATAGCAGCCGTTACACTAATAATAATAATAAGAAGAAGAAGAATACATTTTATTTAAGGCGCCTTTCAGTTACACGGTACAATAAACAATAAATAACAGCAATAACATTAAATAACAGCAGAGAAAGAAAGAGAGAGAGAGAGAGGGAAGGAAAAAAATGTACATTTAAGGCTGAATTATTTGCGTCAAGTCCATCGTTAAAATCGCTTTACAGATAAAAGTGGATTGAACTGAAGAACCAACAACGTTCAGGCGTAAACAATACGTTTGTCCATACGGCATGTTGTGGTTTACCAGTCAGACAAGTTTACTTACTGAAAGTGAACGTCTGGAATTTTTCTTTTCACACACACACACCCAAACCAACACACCCACGAGAGGTTATTTGTTGTATATCATGCGACGTTCTTTTAAAGGGACTGAATGAATGCGACGAGTCTCTTAAGCCATGGATAACTAATAGGTTTCATTTCTGCGCAAATGCCGGAGGTTTCGTCAAACTCTTTCGTTTCGCATCAGATAAATAAATACATATAAATATATTACATTTGGTTTTTTTTTTATTTGTCGAGGACTTTTAACTATGAATAATGTCTCGAAGCAGCTTTGCAGCTATTACATGTTTAATTTGACAATATATACACTATATAGATTGGAGAAATCTATGACAATATAGATTTCGCCAAGCTTAAAAACGGATTCAAATATTTAAATCGCGATTAATCGGACGACCGCCGCGAGTTAACTGGCGATTAATCGGCCGACCGCCGCGAGTTAACTGCCGATTAATCGGACCACTGCCGCGAGTTAACTGGCGATTAATCGGACGACTGCCGCGAGTTAACTGGTGATTAATCGGACGACTGCCGCGAGTTAACTGGCCATTAATCGGACGACTGCCACGAGTTAACTGGTGATTAATCGGACCACTGCCGCGAGTTAACTGGCCATTAATCGGACGACCGCCGCGAGTTAACTGGCGATTAATCGGACCACAGCCGCGAGTTAACTGGCGATTAATCGGACGACTGCCGCGAGTTAGCTGGCGATTAATCGGACCACTGCCGCGAGTTAACTGGCGATTCATCGGACGTTTTCAAGCTACCGTAAATGAATACTTTTCATGTTTTTGTAACAGATGTTATAATTATATACACTTCTCTCAAAATCTCCCCCTTTTATAACATTATTGATTATTTAATATTTATTTTTACGTTGGAAATTATTCTTTTCATATTAATTTCTTGTTAATTGTAGCGTTACTTTTTTTTGTGGTTGTTGGAATCACAGGAAATCACGGGGAATCACGGAAACTTTGATCGATTTTCGTTTTTCCAACATCGACATGAACCGGAACGAATCGTTAAGAACGATTAATCGGACAACTCCTTCGCTCAATCCAAATGAATTGCAAAATGAATCAAATGAATTGCAGCATTGTTGTTGTTGTTGTTGTTATTGTTTTCATGGACGATCACAGAACATGCACCTGGTGAGAACTTTCTCTTTAACCCGGCGCTGTACAGCCATTAATCCGCCGTTGGGATTTGTGGATTATCTTAAAATTCACGTGGATCCGCGTCGGGACCGAACGTTATTTTGTGTGTGAATCTGTTAAAAATCTGTACACTAGGACCATTTATTAGTGCTGAGAGATCATAATTGTCATTATGGATTAATCCGAGTTGATGGTTTAATCGTTATTTTTACGATTTCACCTCGGTTTGGCGCAGCAGGCTTCCGTAGTTCTCCGCCTCCCGTCCCGAATCTGACGAATCCGAAGAGCTCGTTTCCAAGAAGGGGGCGGAGTTTCATCAGTCGTATGGAAACGGTTTCAACAAACCAAAACCCCGCTGTAACATTTATCTAACGTTTGTAACGGAAGCAGAACTTTTATTCCTGTCCAAAACAAATCATTTTGGTGTAAATGCAAAATAAAGCAATTTTACAACGTTAAGCCACGAGGGGAAGCAGATACTTCACCTATTTATTCTGCTAATGTATGGAACAAACGGAAGCGACTAAGAATGACACCATGTTGATGTTTTTTTTTTTGGTGTATATTTTTAGATAAACGGGAAACCGATATATTTCCGCTTTTATCGCCAAAAAGGCCGTAAAACTGGTTCTTAAAAGCAGAGAGATGACTTGAGGAGGAAATGTATTCAGTACAAATCAAACATGCTGTAATAGAGAAGGTTTTTCGGGAACTGGATAAATTTATCCTTTACTCATTTTACATTAGATTTACCTTTACAGCATTTGGCAGACGCCCATATCCAGAGCGACTTACAACTGAGAAAGTGAGGGTTAAGGGCCTTACTCAAGGGCTCCCACTAGTGGCAGCTTGGTGGTGGTGGGGTTTGAACCCGTGATCTTCCTGTCCAGAGTCCAACACTTTAACCACTGGGCTACACCACCTCCCTACAAACTACAAATACTGATGTTTATATACAGTGTTGGGGAGTAACATTCATTCATTCATTCATCTTCTACAGCTATATCCGATCTTCCCTTTGCCTTATATCCGATCTATGTCTTTGCGCTGTTTGCACTAGGTTGCACACGATGCACTTTAATGTAGCTAGGACAAACTTAGTCTCGTCCTCAGCATTGTGTTCTTGTGTTTGTGTTGTATGTTGCTTTGAGTAAGCACCAGGGTCCTGGAGAAACGTTGTCTCATTTCACTGTGTACACAGTCAGATATGTGTGGTTGAAATGACAATAAAAACCTCTGGACTCGACTTGAATAAAAAGTTATACTGCATTTCTTTCGTTTTAAAATTTAAAGACACACAAACAAATATTTTGCTAGGTCATACATTTGTTTGTTTTACACTTTTTGTTTGTTTTACACTTTTTGTTTGTTTTACACTTTTTGCACTTCCTCATAGTTGAAAGGGGGAAAAAAAACATTCCTTTTACGTGTGTGCTACAAATTGAGAGAGGATTCGTGCTATTAACAGAAAGCTGATTGGCTGTTTTGGAGTCGTACGTAATACGACGAATTATATTTGGACTGGATTAAATAAACAGAAAAGAAATAAACTGGTTGGAAACTAACGAAAGTTGCGAGGACAATTTCAATAAGTGTTAGAAATAACGTCACATGGACATAAAAAACAAAAAGTCAAATTTAATACAATTTAAGGCGTAAAATGTTTATTTTACGTCCTAAAATGTTTCAAAACGCTGAGATTTTCGAAATAATTAAACGTATAAATAATAAAGATTTTCTGGACAATTAAACAGGGGGACACGGTGGTTTAGCGATTAGCACGTTCGCCTCACACCGCCAGGGTCCGGGTTCGAGTCCCGTCTCGGCCATGTGTGTGTGGAGTTCTCCCCGTGCCTCAGGGGGTTTTTCTCCGGGTTCTCCGGTTTCCTCCCCGGTCCAAAAACATGCACGGTAGGTTGATTGGCACCTTGGAAAATTGTCCCTAGTGTATGAGTGTGAGTGTGTGTATGTGTGTGAGTGTGTGTGTGCCCTGCGATGTGTTGGTATTCCATCCAGGGTGTATCCTGCCTTAATGCCCATAGACACCTGAGATAGACACAGACTCCCCGTGACCCGAGGGAAGATCGGATAAAGCGCTAGAAGATGAATGAATGAATGGACAATTAAACTTAAAATATACATTTTTAATGCCATTATACAACCAGTGTGTCACGTGTCCTTTTTATTGGATTATAAATCTCACTGGGTCCAAAATACCATGTGCATTATCAGTTTATTGATGGCGTGTCTTGTTCATGATCTCATTGAATAAACACCACAGAACTTTGAACCTGGTCACTGTTAATGGCTCCTTAAAAGTTTTCCCTGTTAATAAAGGGTTTTCCCAGACAAACATCACTAGGGAAAAATCATCCCTTTTCATTTATTTAATACACCGGCTCATCATGGTAAATTACAATATCAAATATTTATTTATTTCACCACAGACTGATCACCTCCATACCACACCCATGTGAGGAATTAAAGCAAAAACAGCCCCAACCAAGGTCTCTTTACACTTTATACACTATACTTGTATGTATGTGTATGTATATATATATATATATATATATATATTTTTTTTTTTTTTATATAAATATATCTTATTCAATCATTCATTCATTCATCTTCTAGCGATTTACCCAACTTCCCCCTCCAGTCAATGGGAGCCTCTGCCTATCTGAGGCGCTATGGGCATTAATGCAGGATACACCCTGGATGGAATGCCAACCCAACACAACTCAGGACACACACACACACACACACACACATTCATACACTAGGGACAATTTTCCAAGGTGCCAATCAACCTACCGTGCATGTTTTTGGACCGGGGAGGAAACCGGAGAACCAGGAGAAAAAAAAAACCCTGAGGCACGGGGAGAACATGCACAAACTCCACACACACATGGCCGAGACGGGAATCAAACCCGGAGGCGAACGTGCTAAAAGCTAAGCCACTGTGTCCCCAAGATATCTTATTTTTATTCTATGAATTTTAATCTTTCATAATTTTTAAATGTAATTGATATTATATAATTATATTGATCATGACCGAAATTTGTGTTATGGAGCAAAAGATAGAAGGCGAACAAAGTGTGATTAAAGCAAAGATCAATAGATTCATCTACAATGTTATATTATGTCAAATATTCATTCATTCATCTTCTAGCGCTTTATCCGATCTTCCCTCGGGTCACGGGGAGTCTGTGTCTATCTCAGGCGTCTATGGGCATTAAGGCAGGATACACCCTGGATGGAATGCCAACCCATCGCAGGACACACACACACACACTCACACACACACATTCATACACTAGGGACAATTTTCCAAGGTGCCAATCAACCTACTGTGCATGTTTTTGGACCGGGGGAGGAAACCGGAGAACCCGGAGAAAAAAAGAAAAACTCCCTTGAGGCACGGGGAGAACATGCAAACTCCACACACACACATGGCCAAGACGGGAATCGAACCCGGACCCTGGCGGTGTGAGCCCCTATATGTCAAATATTTAATTAATTCATTATTCTCATTATGTAGGATTTCCGTATATACACCTTTTTTCGTCACAGTGTAAACTCTATGTGAGTTACCGAATACCGAATTTCGTTTCCGGTAGCCAAAAAGAAACGTCATTCACGGTTTCTGCTGCCAGGAAAAAAGGAAACACAAAACCTGTTTATACCTGTGAAGGTCTGTTTTGTTTATGTGCATGTTTTAGATATTGTCATCTCATGCTCAGACCTGCCCTGAGTGAAGAAGGCGCGGAACGTCCCCAGATTGTTTGAAATGCTTTGTGTCGTGTATGCGTCCATGGATGTGTTTTCCCCGTGTTTGCATATCAACACGTACAAACATTAAATATAGAGTTCTAATTTATTTCCTTCCCCAAAGCCGATTTGTGACGTCTAGTGTTCAAAGCGTTACACAAATACTGAATTGTGTGTTTATTGTGTGTGTTGAATTGTGTATTTAATACTGAATATTGTGTTATACTGAATAATGTGAATTGCGTATGTGTGTGTGTTGTGGTGTGTGTGTGTGTGTGTGTGTGTGTGTGTGTGTGTGTGTGTGATGGAATGTGTGTGTGTATGGTGTAGTATGTGTGGGTGTATGGTGAAGCGTGTGTGTATGTGTATCCATGTATGTATATATGTATGGTGGAGTGTGTGTATGTATGTAGTAGTGTGTGTGATGTGGTACATGGTGGAGTGTGTGTATAGTGTGTGTATGTAGTATGTGTGTAGTGTAGGTATGTATGTATGTATGTATGTATATGTATGTATGTAGTAGTGTGTGTATGGTGGAGTGTGTGCGTATGTGTGTATGTGTATGTATGTATGGTGTAGTGTGTGTATGTATGTATATGTATGTATGTATGTATGTATGTATGTAGTGTGTATGTTGTGTATGTGGTTGTGTGTGTGGTGTATATATGTAGTAGTGTGTGCATGGTGGAGTGTGTGTGTGTATGTATGTATGTATGTATGTATGGTGTAGTGTATGTGTGTGTGTATGTGTATGTGTGATGTATGCATGTATGTATGTAGTGTGTGTATGGTGGAGTGTGTGTGTATGTGTGTATGTGTGTATGTGTATATGTATGGTGAAGTGTGTGTGTGTATGTGTGTATGTGTGTATGTATGTATGGTGTATATGTGATGTATGTACATGTATGTATGTATGTATGTATGTATGCGTAGGTGTGTGTCTGGTGTATGTGTGTAGTGTGTGTGTGTTGTGTGATATGTATGTGGATGTGTGTGTGTGTGTGTATGTATATTGTAGTGTGTGTATGGTGTAGTGGTGTATGTGTGTGGTATTGTAGTGTATGTGTGTGTGTGCGTGTGGTGTGTGTCGGGGACTGTGTATGTATGTGTTCGTATGTATGGTGGAGTGTATGCGTATGTGTGTATGTATGCATGTATGTATGTATGTATGGTGGAGAGTGTGCGTGTGTATGTGTGTATGTATATATGGTGAAGTGTGTGTGGTGTGTGTATGTATGTAGTATGTGTATGTGTGTATGTGTGTGTATGTATATGTATGTGTGTATGGTGTAGTGTGTGTATGTATGTATGTGTGTGTGTATGTATGTATAGTGTAGTGTGTGTATGGTGTAATGTGTGTGTGTGTTATGTGTGTATGTATATATATATATGTGTGTGTGTATATGTGTGTGTGTGTGTGATGTATGTATGTGTGTGTGTGTGTATGTGTGTACTCACCAGCCTGTGTGATCCTGTGTGACAGTAAAGTCAGAGCAGTAAACACACACAGGATCCCGCGCACTTGAGGCCGAATGGTGGGAAGATGAAGATCAGCGATCATTTCACTCCTTCATGAGTTTCCTCTTCATCCATAAAATCATCCACAGCGGCGAGAAATGCCACAGAAAGCCCGGTGGATTACACCACATGCACGGGAATCTCCGTCTCACACCGGGGCACAATCAGGAGTGAAGTCGGTGTGGGCGGACCGTGTGAGTGCGTGTTTGTGTGTGTGTGTGTGTGGGTGGGTGTGGGTGGGTGGTTGTGTGTGTGTGTGGTGGTGTGGGTGTGGTGTGTTGTGTGTGTGTGTGTGGGTGCCCTCAGTGTTCGTTTTACCTGCTGCCTCACTTCCGCGTGGGCACAGGCTACAATCACCAGGTAGCGCACCTTGTACCTGTGCGCATGCGCACCTGCCACGTTCACACCAGTCGGAATCGAGTGCTTTAAGCTGATTGGTATGATTCCTGTTCACGACACTGATTCATAGTTTGACTCAGTGATTCGTTTAGAGACATTTTTCATTCATTCATTCATTCATCTTCTAATACCGCTTTATAATCCAATCCGATCTTCCCTCGGGTCACGGGGAGTCCTGTGCCTATCTCAGGCGTCTATGGGCATTAAGGCAGGATACACCCTGGATGGAATGCCAACCATCCAACCCATCGCAGGGCACACACACACACACACACACACACACACACTAGGGACAATTTTTCCAAGGTGCCAATCAACCTACCGTGCATGTTTTTGGACCGGGGGAGGAAACCGGAGAACAACCCCCTGAGGCACGGGGAGAAACATGCAAACTCCACACACACATGGCCGAGACGGGAATCGAACCCGGATCCCTGGCGGTGTGAGGCGAACGTGCTAACCACTAAGCCACCGTGCCCCCCCCTGGCCCCCCCCCCCCCCCCCCCCCCCCCGTTTAGACATTTCTATGTATTCTATGTCTATTCTATGTCCATCTTTATTCTCTTCCTTCCTAATTTATACATAATGTCATCCATTGTTTTCTTTTTCTTGTGTTGTAATTGACAACTTTAATTTCTCTCTCTTTCACGCACACACACACACACACACACACACACA
>JACRUU010000022.1:13595155-13617655 GCA_030449085.1 Kryptopterus vitreolus
TTTTTTTTCCGCATTAAAACTAGGCCATCCGCAAATCTGCCTATGTGCACGTGTTAGCACGCGAGAGACCGCGTCCGTGCGTACAACCTCAGACGTTTCCTCTCCTCTCTCTTCTTTAATACACGTCTCTGCGGTTTTCCCCCTTCAGGCGTTTCTTTCTGGTTCATCTGGTCGAAAAGGATGAGAAAGTTTCCACAGAGCAGCTGGATGAAATTCGGTCCCGCCGGGAGAGGATCGTACGACTGGATGGCAGGATCGTCGACGCCGCATCCGGAGGAAAAACACCTGCAGGTAAAAAAAAAAAAAAAGTCAACAATGAAAAGTAAACAACAGCAAGAGTAAGAAGAGGGCCGGGAGGGATGAGGATACAGGAAATTTCACAATTTACCAACAAAAAAAGGGAATTTTTAAGGGAATAAAGGGGAAAATTATATATATATATATATATATATATATATATAGCATGGTGGCTTAGTGGTTAGCACGTTCGCCTCACATCTCCAGGGTCCGGGTTCGATTCCCGTCTCGGCCATGTGTGTGTGGATGTTCTCCCCGTGCCTCAGAGGGTTTTTCTCCGGGTTCTCCGGTTTCCTCCCCCGGTCCAAAAACATGCACGGTAGGTTGATTGGCACCTTGAAAAATTGTCCCTAGTGTATGAATGTGTGTGTGTGTGTGTGTGTGTGTGTTTGTGCCCTGTGTGATGGGTTGGCATTCCATCCAGGGTGTATCCTGCCTTAATGCCCATAGACGCCTGAGATAGGCACAGACTCCCCGTGACCCGAGGGAAGATCGGATAAAGCGCTAGAAAATGATTGAATGAATGAATGAATGAATATATATATATATAGATATATAGATATATATATATATATATATATATATATATATATATATATACTATTTGTGTTATTTATTTATTTATTTATTTATTTTTTAGCTTTGACACAATGATTTCATTTCACCATCGTCATTTTACACTTTTCCCCAGTCTTTCTTCCACGTCAAACTTTTTTCTTGTTAATCTATTACTTGAGGTAAATTATTATTATTATTATTATTATTATTAATATTATTATTGTTGTTGTTTTTTGTATTATAGTAGTAAAAAAAACGCTCACTTTTTAAACACATTGTTAACCGGTCTAGACAAAATGTGTTTTTGAATTACGGACTGTGGATGAAGGGATCATCTTTCGTATAATGATCGTCAGTGAACAGTGTAGGAGTGTTTTCTGATAATGCACTATGGCTTCTCTGCTACAACATCCGAAGATGTTACGAAGGCTTTCTGAAGGCATAAAAAAAGGAATGGTGCATAGCAATTGTCATAAGAGGTCATATTTATTGTGATGTTTTATAGTTTTAAATCACAATCTGTTTCATACAGGATACATTCCATCTTCCTTTTTGTTTTAAAAATCATATTACACGACTCGCTCGGTATTTATTAAATGGCACTAATTGTTCAAGAGAGACGGGTGGAGCAGTGATAGTGGGTGGAGTAGAAGTACAAATTGAGGGATGAGTGAATCCCAGATAGAGGGTGGAGAGATGGGTGGAACAGTGATAGAGGGCGGAGAGATGGAGAGATGGGTGGAGCAGTGATAGAGGGCGGAGAGATGGGTGGAGCAGCGATAGAGGGCGGAGAGATGGGTGGAGCAGCGATAGAGGGCGGAGAGATGGGTGGAAAGAGGGTGGAGGGTGGGGAGATGGGTGGAGTAGAAGTAGAAATGGAGGGATGAGTGAAGGCCAGATTGTGGGTGTAGAGATGGGTGGAGCAGTGATTGTGGGTGTAGAGATGGGTGGAGCAGTGATAGAAGGTGGAGAGATGAGTGGAGCAGTGATAGACGATGTAGGGAGGGATGACTGGAGCAGTGATAGAGGATGGAGGGATCAGTGGCATGATAGAGGATGGAGGGATCAGTGATAGAGGGTGGAGAGATGGGTGGAGCAGTGATAGAGGGTGGAGAGATGGGTGGAGCAGTGATAGAGGGTGGAGAGATGAGTATAGCAGTGATAGAGGGTGGAGAGATTGGTGAGCAGTGATAGAGGGTGGAGAGATGGGTGGAGTAGTAGTAGAAATTGAGGGATGAGTGAAGGCCAGATAGAGGGTAGAGAGATGGGTGGAACAGTGATAGAGGGTGGAGAGATGGGTGGAGCAGTGATAGAGGGTGGAGAGATGGGTGGAGCAGTGATAGAGGGTGGAGAGATGGGTGGAGCGTGAGAGAGATGAGTATAGCAGTGATAGAGGGTGGAGAGATTGGTGAGCAGTGATAGAGGGTGGAGAGATGGGTGGAGTAGTAGTAGAAATTGAGGGATGAGTGAAGGCCAGATAGAGGGTAGAGAGATGGGTGGAACAGTGATAGAGGGTGGAGAGATGAGAGGGTGGAGAGATGGGTGGAGCAGTGATAGAGGGTGGAGAGATGGGTGGAGGGTGGAGCAGTGATAGAGGGTGGAGAGATGGGTGGAGGGTGGAGAGATTGGTGAGCAGTGATAGAGGGTGGAGAGATGAGTATAGCAGTGATAGAGGGTGGAGAGATTGGTGAGCAGTGTGATAGAGGGTGGAGAGATGGGTGGAGTAGTAGTAGAAATTGAGGGATGAGTGAAGGCCAGATAGAGGGTAGAGAGATGGGTGGAACAGTGATAGAGGGCGGAGAGATGGGTGGAGCAGTGATAGAGGGTGGAGAGATGAGGTGGATAGCAGTGATAGAGGGTGGAGAGATGGGTGGAGCAGTGATAGAGGGTGGAGAGATGGGTGGAGCAGTGATAGAGGGTGGAGAGATGGGTGGAGTAGTAGTGGGTGGAGAAATTGAGGGATGAGTGAAGGCCAGATAGAGGGTAGAGAGATGGGTGGAACAGTGATAGAGGGTGGATAGATGGTGAGCAGTGGATAGAGGGTGGAGAGATGGGTGGAGCAGTGATAGAGGGTGGAGAGATGGGTGGAGCAGTGATAGAGGGTGGAGAGATGGGTGGAGCAGTGATAGAGGGTGGAGAGATGAGTATAGCAGTGATAGAGGGTGGAGAGATGGGTGGAGTAGTGGAAATTTGAGGGTGAGTGAAGGCAGTAGATAGAGGGGGTGGAGAGAGGGTGGGAGATGGGTGGAGCAGTGATAGAGGGTGGAGAGATGGGTGGAGCAGTGATAGAGGGTGGAGAGATGGGTGGAGCAGTGATAGAGGGTGGAGAGATGGGTGGAGCAGTGATAGAGGGTGGAGAGATGGGAGAGTGGATAGCAGTGATAGAGGGTGGAGAGATGGGTGGAGCAGTGATAGATGGGTGGAGAGATGGGTGGAGCAGTGATAGATGGGTGGAGAGATGGGTGGAGCAGTGATAGATGGGTGGAGAGATGGGTGGAGCAGTGATAGATGGGTGGAGCAGTTCATGGTACTGAAGAGTCCATGGTGCTAAAAAAAAGTCTTTTAAGGAAATTCTGAATAATATTTTTATAATATATAATATATATATAATATAATATATAATATAATATAATATAATATAATATTTGATCACATAAACAAACAAAATATTGTCACACATCAGTCTTAATGAAATAAACAGATTAAATTAAATAGATGTCAAAACGAGGAGGAAACCTTCAACCTCTTCAACATTGCGGTCCGCGACCGCTAGGGGGCGGTACTGCATAGGATCCTCTAATTATTGTTGAATAGCAAATAAATCTTTGTAAAAAATAAATAAATAAATAGCAATGCAGAATTTTTTACGCCTTGTTATTTATTTTTAACATTTTTTTAAAAGATTTATTAGATTTTTTATAAATAAAATAAATATAAATATAAGATTTATTTAAGATAAATCACTGCTAGCTGACTGATTAATGATGCTGTAAAATTCTGCATTTAAATGCCAATCACCAGGGTCGGGGTTCGATTCCCATCTCGGCCATGTGTGTGTGGAGTTTGTGCATGTTCTCCCCGTGCCTCAGGGGGTTTTCCTCCGGGTTCTCCGGTTTCCTCCCCCGGTCCAAAAACATGCACGGTAGGTTGATTGGCACCTTGGAAAATTGTCCCTAGTGTGTGAATGTGTGTGTGTGTGTGTGTGTGTGTGTGATGGGTTGGCATTCCATCCAGTGTGTATCCTGCCTTAATGCCCATAGACGCCTGAGATAGACACAGACTCCCCGTGACCCGAGGGAAGATCGGATAAAGCGGTAGAAGATGAATGAATGAATGAATGAATGAATGAACTGTACTAAAGTGACATTCGCTAATCAGGTTTTCGGCTCTTTTTCCTAACCATAATAACTCCTGGGTCATTCAATAGGAACAAACTTTTATGGAAAAAAAATGTATGAATTCTATTATATGTATAAATCTGCTTTGAGCCGCATCGTTAAAAGCGATCAATAAACGTATAAACCTGTTCATCTGCACTTTTGCTTTATTGACCAATAGGTGGCGCTCTATAACCACTAAGGATTTTTCAACCCTCGTCTGTTCATTTCCCGTTTTATTTGTAATGTTTATGTCACGTGATGCCCGGCCTTAACATTTGTACATTAACATAATAAAAACGGGACTCCTTTTTCCATATATCTTTGCCATTTCTTTTTTAAAAAAGAGAAAGGTCATATTGAGACCGGCTAACCAAAGGATTGTAAAGGATTAAAGTCTAATCTATCTGAAACGCAGCATTATCTGATTAACGATCACGCAAATGGAGATATGCCTTGATTGATCCTGGTGGTCTGGGACAGGAGTTACATAATGAGTTCAAGTCAAGAGGTTTTTATTGTCATTACAACTATATATATATATATATATATATATATATATATATATATATATATATATATATATAAAGAGGGGACACGGGGGCTTAGTGGTTAGCAGGTTCGCCTCACACCGCCAGGGTTCGATTCCCATCTCGGCCATGTGTGTGTGTGGAGTTTGTGCATGTTCTCCCCGTGCCTCAGGGGGTTTTTCTCCGGGTTCTCCGGGTTTCCTCCCCCGGTCCAAAAACATGCACGGTAGGTTGATTGGCAGCTTGGAAAATTGTCCCTAGTGTATGAATATGTGTGTGTGTGTGTGTGTGTGTGTGATAGGTGGTGGCATTCCATCCAGGGTGCCTGAGATAGGCACAGACTCCCCGTGACCCGAGGGAAGATCGGATAAAGCGTTAGAAGATGAATGATATATATATATATCTGACACAGTACACAGTGAAATGAGACGACATTTCTCCAGGACCTTGGTGCTACACAAAACAACATATAACACAACATACAGCTACTAACAACAAAAGCTGAGGACTAGGCTAAGTTGTCCCAGCCACATAAAGTGCATCGTGTTCAAAAGCAGCACAGACTGTACAGACGAGACACGAGACAGTGCATAACAACAACATAACACAAAATAAAATAAAATAAAATAACGACCCGTAACCCGTAAATATTGTAGTGCAATATTCATTCAATTGTAAACAAAAACAGTTTTGCAAATTAAGCTGCAGTAATAATAGCGAAACGTGCAAAATGTGCATGTAAACAGTAACACTGTCTGGGAGACCAGTATACCCAATAAACATGTAGTAAACCAGTAATGAAGCAGATAAATAATACATCATATATATACATATACATATATATATATATATATATATAATTTATTCATTCATCTTCTACCGCTATATCTGATCTTCCCTCGGGTCACGGGGAGTCTGTGTCTATCTCAGGCGTCTATGGGCATTAAGGCAGGATACACCCTGGATGGAATGCCAACCTATCACAGGACACACACACACACACACACACACATTCACACACACATTCAAACACTATGGACAATTTCCCAAGGTGCCAATCAACCTACCGGGCATATTTTTGGACGGGGGAGGAAACCGGAGAACCCGGAGAAAAACTCACTGAGGCACGGGGAGAACATGCACAAACTCCACACACACATGGCCGAGACGGGAATCGAACCCGGACCCTGGTGGTGTGAGGCGAACGTGCTAACCACTAAACCACCGTGCCTGTATTCCCATTTATTGTTGTATCATTTTTTACATTGTGTAAATGTGTTTTGAGCCACAGAAACAAATAAAACGTTATTTCAGAAATCCGGCTGTGACTTAAATAAGAATGAAAATGTAAATAGAAATGAAACAGAATGGAACTGATGCACTAAATCCAATATTTAACATGTTGTCTATCCTTATTTGCAGAGTTACCAATGGAACGAGCTCTTAAACGACCAGGACGCGAAAGCCGAGCTGGTCCTGTACGTCGTGCTACCGCTGCTCTTACTCTTCGTCTTCTGCCTGACGGCCTTCGTGGTCTACCAGAGGTGCAGCTCGCACAACAAGCTCGCTTTATCCAACATCATCGCGCTGGACCTTCAGGATGCGGACGGCGGCGGCGAGATCCTCGCCTCGCTCACGGCCAACGCCGAGCGCCTCAACAGCACCAGCTCGGACGCGTCCGACGGCGTCTTCCTCATGGTCTACCTTCCGCCACCTTACGAGGAAACCCTGACCAAGATCACCCGTGCCGCCAGCCTGACCGGCGGCAAAGACGTCGAGTCCATAAAGATGGACGATCTCGAGGCCAAACTGTGTCCTGAACTCAAATCCCGAGGGCAGTACGTGTAGGGCGTTTTTTTGGAGGACAATGCGCTCGATGAGGTGATGATCCAGATGCTTTCCTGAGGAATGAAAAACAGTCGTTCTAGATCTGTATTTCCATCATCATCGTTAGACTCGACTACACAAGAAAAGCAACAAGAAAGACTTTTACAGTATTTCATGCTCAACATATCGAGGATAAACATATCGAGATGTTTATTTATTTATGTTTATTACATTTTTTTATTGAAAAAAAAAAAAGATCTAAAATGTTTTCCCAACATGCTGAGTATATAGATTCATTACACAGTGTTTGTTAGCGTCTCTCCCCCGTGCTTGTGTGTGTGTGTAATTAAATTAATTAAATTGATTAAATTAATTAAATTGTGATTTGTAAGTAATTCATTATCAAATGATGTCACATTTTAATTTTATTTCTTTATTTTTGTCGCAAATTGGCTTCGGATATCATCAGGTTCTGATGTTCCGTTCCAAGAAAAGCGAATTATTTTGTCTCGTAACTTTCCATTGATTGTAAAGTGTTTCTAATAAATGTGGTGTTTGATTAATCCTTATCCTCATTTGCATCAAATTTTCATATACAAACAATAAAACAAACACATTTGAGCAAATTTGGTCACCTTGATCGTACTTGTCGATTAATCAGCTGGTTTTTTAAATAAAGTGAAACAGGAATTTGTAGCTAAATATGAATTTATAAATATAATTACAGTATTAATATAGGATAAATAATAGATGTAATACTAGACATGGGATATTTCCTGAAGAAAATATGAGTGATGCAAACCGCATGTCCGGGCGAGTGTTTAGACACCAAGTGTTTTTTTTGTTCAGGAGGGGGCGGGGCCAGTGATGCAGGTGACATCATCAAATTATCCAGCGTCCGACTCCCGTCGATGTGCCGAGCGGTTAGATATGTCACATGACTCTGTGTCTGAGTTTTTCACGTTTGACACCATGTGGTAGTTATATGTTTGCGACCTTCTCCGTCTCACATCTCATACGAGTGGGCTGTATGTCAACTGTGCACGGCACTCGTGTCCGGTGGGTTTTCAATTTGACCCACGTCCTCTGGGCCGTCAAGATTTGGCGAATGGCCGGTTCGACTCAATTCTCCCTATTGTCCTCGGAATGGGTATAAGCAAATTTCCCCATTCTCGGTTCCGTCCGGTATGTCGGGGGGCGAATGTACGGAATGTTCCCGAAAGGGCGAATTCCGGAGGTGTGGGGGTTCCCAGGAATGTGGCGATGATAAGCGGATGCCCACGTTCCGTGGCCCAAAGAACCGGACGAGGGATTTGCCATATGGCATGCATCGACGGACTCCACAGGGAGTGGAGCAGAAGGGGGGGCCACTCCAGCCATTTTCGAAATGAGCCCTATGATACAATGTGGGCCCCCTTTAGGATTCCACGTGCATGTGTCCAAAAGTCGGGCAGCGCTGCCTCAAAGGTTCCCTAACACGACGGGTCAAATTTCGTCCTTATATGCGAGGTGGACACAAATGCCCCGAATGTTGGACGAAATTCCGGATGACGTGAATTCGGACGGTGTGAGAAGGAGAGAGAATATGATCGTGATCCCCACTCGGACTCCCTACGAGTGGATTTGGCCATTTGCCATTCTCCTGTAGGACGTCACAGCTCAGGGCGGAAATAACTGTGAGGCACGGAATTCAGCCCCATTCATTTTCTATGGGAAAAAATCCCGCTTTTTGGCCCCGGGTTCGGAATTCCACAGGGCGATTCCTTAGAAAAGTAACAGCACACCTCACACCATCGGGACGCACGATATGAGGTATGATTCGTGAGGATTGGACAAAAACTGCTGGACGAGTTACACGCTGAAAATCTGACCGAAGCGAGAGAGAGATTATAATAGTGATGCTTTTGCACACGTCACTAATTTTAATGATAATGCTCTCTGTGCAATTATAGCAATCCACTGTCGGGCCGATTAATCGGTTTTGCCGCCCTCTAGTGGTTGCCGTTATTAACACCCACGTGTCTGAATGAATCTCACACAAATCTCCACAAACTCCAGAGGAATATATCATCATAAGAGCAAAAGTGGACTAAATGTGAAATCTTAACAATCAAGTGTCTGCAAACTTTAATTTTAACTAGGATTTAAAAGAAAAACACATTTTCTTTGACAAAAGCCATAAAGTAAACAATACACATTTCTAGCCCACACCCTTCCAGTACATGCTTTGTAAAGCAGGGTTGTTTTGCATGTTGCTTGGTTGAAGGTTTGTCTTTTTGTTTTTTTTAAACGAAGGGAATCAGTGACTATGCAGTTTCCTCCACCTTTAACTCCACCTTCACCTCCACAAGAAACGCATGCAGGTATACACATCCAGGTAAAAGGTCCGATACACATCCATTATTTTCCTGAGAAACATCTCAAAACGAGTGTAAATTATCCAAATGTTTCCTTGCAAAAGCTTTTATTTATAACATCTGTATAGTGTCCATCCACAAACAAAACTCCTATTGTGGAGTTGTGCCAATCAACCACCTACCGTGCATGTTTTTGGATGTTCCGGCACAGGAGAAACCGGGTTTTAGAAACCGGGGAGGAAACCGGAGAAAAAACCCCTGAAAACCCCTGAGAAAAAACCCTGAGGCACGGGGAGAACATGCAAACTCCACACACACATGGCCAAGACGGGAAACGAACCAGGACCCTGGTGGTGTGAGGCGAACGTGCCAACTGCTAAATATAACGTAACATAACATAACACAACACAACACAACATAACATAACATAACATAACATAACATAATAAAACGTAATATAACGTAACATAACATAACATAATATAACGTAACATAATATAACATAATATAACATAACATAACATAACATAATATAACATAACAGAATATAACATAATATAATATAACAGAATAACATAATATAACATAATATAACATAACAATATAACATAATATAACATAACAATATAACATAATATAACATAATATAACAGAATATTACATAACAATATAACATAATAACATAATATAACATAACAATATAACATAATATAACATAACAATATAACATAATATAACATAATATAACGTAACATAACATAACATAACGTGATATAATATAATATAATATAATATAATATCTTGATGAGGGGCACGGTGGCTTAGTGGTTGTCACGTTCGCCTCACACCCGTCAGGGTCCGGGTTTGATTCCCGTCTCGGCCAATGTGTGTGTGTGGAGTTTGCATGTTCTCCCCGTGTCTCAGGGGGTTTTTTTTCTCCGGGTTCTCCGGTTTCCCCCCCCCCCGGTCCAAAAACATGCACGGTAGGTTGATTGGCACCTTGGAAAATTGTTCCCTAGTGTATGAATGTGTGTGTGTGTGTGTGTGTGTGTGCCCTGCGATGGGTTGGCATTCCATCCAGGGTGTATCCTGCCTTAATACCCATAGACGCCTGAGATAGACACAGACTCCCCGTGTGACCCGAGGGAAGATCAGGATAAAGCGGTAGAAGATGAATGAATGAATGAATGAAATGAATAATATCTTGATGATGATTTTGGGGTCTGTGTGATGTTTTCCAAACAAAGAAAAGGAATAAAATGTGGAAAATGCCTGGAGGTCATGTGACGCGCTTTAACATATAATTGAGAAACAGGCTTACGTTTACGTTACATACCGGCTGATCATATACAAAGAAATTCTGGATGCTACACCCTGAAAATGATATTTACACATTAACCTCAATTGTTCAAGACCTTTCAGTAGCCGTGTTTACCTACCCGAGCCGAAAAACAAACATGTCGAACAATCAGATTTAACCTACTGAACTTCATACTGAACACTTGCTATAATAACACGCTTTAAGAACCCTTTTTTATAACAGATTTATCAATATTTTTGTGGCATTTTTGTGTAATTTATTATATATATATATGTGTGTGTGTGGTTGTGTGTGTGTGTGTGTGTGTGTGTATGTGTGTGTATGAGGGCAAGGGGAAAAAGTAAAGGTATTTTCTTAAATTATTTTGCAGATTTTTTGGTATTAATTAATTAATTAAATGATTGATTAAGTAATTAATTAAAAATGTATTACAAGGAAAAATTTAATTCATTAAGGAAAAAAAAGAATAAATTATGTATATATATATAATATTATATATACAATATAATATATAGATATATATATATACCCAAGTACATATATATATATACTATAGATACATATACATATTATGTATATAGCTTTAGATATATATAAATTTAATAAACAATTTCAGATATATAGATATATATATTATATAGATATATACATATATATATATATATATATGAGAGAAGAGAGAGAGAGAGAGAGAGAGAGAGAGAATTTAAATATTTGTATATGTATGCTATATATATATATATTTTTTTTTTTTTTTTGTTTGTTGTTTTTTTTGTTTTTTTTTATTAATTATTATTATTTTTTTACATTATCATTTAATTATTACCCATTAGTTAGTACCCCACCCATCTTGTATTTTTATAGTCATTCATTTTATAGTCCAAAATACTTTTATTTGTTATTGTTTTATTTTTAATTTGCACCCAACTGAGTGCATGAGGTTTGTTCCTGGGCCTCGGGGGTTTAGGGGGGGGTAATCCTCAATTTGATAATCTCTACACGGTTCGTATTTTTTTGGTACAATTTGGATTTCATATTATATTGAACAATATTTATATATATATATATATATATATATATATATATATATATATATATTATGGGTATTCATT
Source organism: Kryptopterus vitreolus (assembly GCA_030449085.1). Classification (NCBI taxonomy): domain Eukaryota; kingdom Metazoa; phylum Chordata; class Actinopteri; order Siluriformes; family Siluridae; genus Kryptopterus; species Kryptopterus vitreolus. The sequence goes on from JACRUU010000022.1 coordinate 13,606,535, forward strand.
TTCAAATGTATATTTTCTTATTATTGAAATAATACTGTATATTATATATGTATATGTGCAAGCAATTCTGGATGTGTGGGTTCTATAGCTTTGATTTTATTTGTATATATACATATATATATATATATATATATATCATATATATATATATATATATATATATATATATATATATATAATATCTCCTGTATAGCCCCATACATACATATGAATAGTGTCTTTTTATAAATAAAAAACATACAATACTGGATTATTCACTCACATATTGAAATATGTGTTCTATTGTTCTTTCAACAAAACAACAAAAAAACAAACAAAACCCCTTGCGTCAATACGAAGCCAGTAAAGATCATAATGGAACTGCGTTTAAAGGCCATAAACCAGACTGCTTTTATGTCACTACACGTCGAAATCAGGTTCTGAAAGTCTCTTGTTGTGTGAAATGTGACATAACGAGCTATAATCTTTCCAGTGCGTCAGTCACGTCATGAGGCGTACAATTCTTCGCCTATTTTTGTCTTTCAAGTTCAACTTCATTGTATAAACACTATAAATCAAATCTTCAGGGCGACTGACTGAAAGAGCCACAATCAACGATCCCCTTATAGGATTAATTATCACCAAAAATATTGGGACGCCCTGCTATTTCCAGCATGTGGTTTTTTCCCTAAATCGTTCCCACAATGTATACACTAAAGTCCATGATTCGTGTCCATGAGCACGAATTCCTCTCTGTTTTCATGATGACTGGCTCCGCCTCCACAGCAGGGAGATCCAAATGTGATCCCTCCGTTTGTATCAAAGCATACGACATAGGTTACATTTTATTATTAGTTTCCGTACTCTAGCAAAAAGCACGGATCAATCAATGAATTAACTCTAATTACCGCAGTCTCCTTAAAGAAGCGAGGAGAATATATTTACTGAACCACTGACGATGGGTTTTCGGTAGCTGAGCGAATATCCAGCAATAAAAACATGGATAAAATCTCCTAACAAATGAATCACAAACTTCCCATCGTGTTTAGCAAGCTCATTCCTCAGCGGAATAAAGGGTTAAAGGGTCTCCGTCAACACGAATCCATACACCACATTTTGCCACGAAATCCGGCGAGACTAGGCTGCTTTTAGAGCTCCGACCCTATCGAACAATATATTTCAAGCCCCAGTATCACCACTCTTGGGTCTGAGAGGGAGGCTCTTAACTCTCTGTGCTCCAGGGGGCGCTGTATCATGGTTGAGCCCGGGTCATTGCCCAATTTCCCACTCACGTCATTGTGCTGTAATGTCTACGTGAGAAATATTTTGTATTCTTGTGGCTTATTATAGCAGAAAACAGGGAATAAATATGGAACGGGATGTTATAACTACAGTACAATACAAATCTTATGATGTCTACAAGTATAACCAGTGCTGCGAAGGCTATTTTGTGAAATGGAATAAATAAATAAAAAATGCTATTCAAAATGCAATAAGTCGTGTAACTTTTCAAGGACTTTATAAAAGTGATTGATTACATTTGATTACTTTCATTTGTCCACTAGGTGGCACTTTAAGTTAACATTCTAAAGGGGGGGGGGTGGATGGAATTTTTGTCGAGTGGGCGGGGTTTGGGGGTTCTTTGGGATTTGTATTCTTTAACATTGTCACAAGTTATTGTAATTTAATTACACATTGTTTTCTCAGTAACTAACGAATTACTGTTCAATTTATTTTGTAATTAAATTACGTAATTGACTAGTTCCTCCACAACACTGACCATAACAATATATAGCCTAAATATCCTATATATATATATGTATGTATGTAGGGACACGGAGGTTTAGTGGTTAACACGTTCGCCTCACACCGCCAGGGTCCGGGTTCGATTCCCGTCTCGCCCATGTGCGTGTGGAGTTTGTGCATGTTCTCCTCGTGCCTCAGGGGGTTTTTCTCCGGGTTCTCCGGTTTCCTTCCCCGGTCCAAAAACATGCGCGGACGGTAGGTTGATTGGCAATCTTGGAAAATTGTCGCCTAGTGTATGAATGTGTGTGTGTGAGTGTGTGAGTGTGTGTGTGTGTGTGTGTGTGGCCTGCAATGGGTTGGCATTCCATCCAGGGTGTATCCTGCCTCAATGCCCATAGACACCAGAGATAGGCACAGACTCCCCGTGAACCCGAGGGAAAAAAAAAAAAAAAAATATATATATATATATATATATATATATATATATATATATATATATATATATATTCTAAAGCTGTTGAAGGGGTTTGAGGTTGAGGACGTCTTCGTAGAGCCAAAGCACAGGATGGAAGAGGATTTGGGTCTTTTGGTTCCGGCGAGTATAAAGACGATTATGGGTGTCTTATTATGGGTTCTTTAGAAGAAGAACCACTCTCTGAAGTCCACAAACACCTAAATGTAGGTTCTGAACCAATACGCAGGTGTTTCAATGTCTTTCGATGCTCTGGACAAAAGTTCATTTTCGGTGCTTTCCATGTGGAAAGATTAACATCTCATTTGCACAAATCATCTGGATCAGTGAAAAGAGGGATGTGTGTCTTATTATTATTATTATTATTATAAGTATGTAAAAACCTTCTTTTGATATAACGATCGATTATTTCCTTCGCATCCATCGTCGTAAACGTTCAGCCTTTTTTATTTTCCATTTTATTTTTTGCCTTCAAAACCATCCTATGACACAACATTTCAATTTCTTTGCATTCCTTATCCTTCTTTTTTTTTTTGCATTTTTTCCATTTCCCTCGCCCCACGCTCGGGTGACGTGGCCAGGAGTGTTTACTGAACGCAACATGACACCCTGCGCTGACCGTTTGCATACTGTTCAAACATTTGCATTCACTTTGCACCACAGACTCTTGCTCCGAATGTTTGGTGTTCAGTCGAAAACAGAGCATCTCCTGTAGGAGGAGGAAGAGGAGGAGGATGAAGGCACAATATTTTTATTATACAGGAATGCGAGTTCATCCTCTACAGTCGTATAATAAAGTAACACACAACTATAAAAAAAATCTTTTGAAATTAAAGAGATAAAAAGTCGAACGGAAAAAAAAAAAAAAAATGTATATATATATATATATTATATATATATATATATATATATATATATATATACTCTCTAGTGGTGCATAAAATGTCAGTAAGTGCTGCATCTGCATCTAAAACACTTTACCGACAAGTTTGAACTTAATTAATAGTGCAGAAAAAAAAAAGTTCTAAAAATGATATATAATAAAAACAATTTGTATTAAATTATTAAATTTAGTATGAATTTATTAATTAAAATGTAGGAGGCAGTGGTTTTTCAAGCACTGGACCGGAAGGTAATGGGTTCAAATCCCAAAGCCACCAACCAACACCAAATAGTCCCTTCAAAGCTCATATATATATATATATATATATATATATATATATATATATATATATATATATACCGCTTTATTCTGATCTTCCCTCGGGTCACGGGGAGTTTGTGCCTATCTCAGGCGTCTATGGGCATTAATGGCAGTATACACCCTGGATGGAATGCCAACCGATCACAGGGCACACACACACACACACACACACACATTTCATACACTAGGGACAATTTTCCAAGGTGCCAATCAACCTACCGTGCATGTTTTTGGACCGGGGGAGGAAACCGGAGAACCCGGAGAAAAAAGGCCCCTGAGGCACGGGGAGAACATGCCACAAACTCACACACACATGGCCGAGAGACGGGAATCGAACCACTGTTCCCCTTGATATATATATATATATATATATATATATATAGATATATATATATATATATATATATATTAGGTCGTTTAACAGAAAAACTTTTCTGCACAATTGCGTCACTAAAAATATAAACCCTTCAAAGCTAATATATATATATATATATATATATATATATATATATATATATATATATCTATATATAATAAACGGAGAACGTTTTCTTTAAAAAAAAAAAATCCCAAATAGAAAAAAAAAACTTTTTTTTTAATGCTGAAGAAAACAATTCAAAAAAGGAACTCTTTTGTTTGAAGAAACAAGTCACACAGAATGGCATTCAAAATCGCCAGACTTTCTCTGTGTATCTTTTCTCTGTGACTCTGCATCGCGCAAAACAGCATGAGATCATCACTTTACACCCTTTTTTGCATTCATTTCACATGACCGGGGCGTGGAGCAGCGCTGACTCGGGACATGATAAATAGTCGCGCACGCACTCACTGGTACACACTCGCACACTCACACACACACACACGCACACACACGCAACCTGCAGCATGGGCATCCGTATCGAACTGGAGATGTTGGCGGTCCTGCTGTTTCTGGCCCCCATTGTGACTGATGGACAGCAAACGATCGACATGTGCAACCTGATGACTGAAATCCAGTCAGCTTTCCCTGTAGACATGCCCAACCTTGATGTCCAGATTGAAAAGCGTGAGTTTTATTTATATATATATATATATATATATATATATATATATATATATATATATATATATCCTCTATTCTGACTTTTAATGATGCATAATTTTGACTAATGTTAAAAAAAGTATTTCTTTGTAATTCTGGGAGAGAGGCAGGCAGGTATGATATTGTAATGCTGACTCTGATTCAAGCTCTATTGTCATGTCGTAATACGTCAAGACGCACAAAGGGGCGAAAATGCCGTGCCTCGCGCGACGGTGCTTGCTACATATGTACGGTTATATTGACTAACATAGGTAGATAAATACGAAACATACAGAGGTAAAGCAATATGTAATCTATATATAAATCCATATAAATAAGCATATGCATACAGTATATATAAATATGTAAGCTGTAGAACCATACCATATATATATATATATATATTTTTTTTTTTTTTTTTTTTTTTTTTTTTTTATATAATATTTATATACTATTGTTAAATATAAATGCAGTGACGTGATAAGTGTACGTGCACAAATATAGGACAGGACAATAGCTCAAAGAAATTTTATTTTTTTTTAAACAAACAAACAGTGTTAACTTATACATTAAGAGATTATTTTTATTGTAAAATGTAAAACAAAAAGGGGTCAGAAGAATAAAAAAATAATTGATATTTTAAAAGCATTGAAAATACAGACATTGTAAAAAATTTTACACGCATTGTAAAATTCTTTCTTTACATAAAATTTAAACGCATAGTTAAAAAGAAGTCAAAATATTTAAAACAGGATATATAAACACACAATGAATATATTAGTATTATGTATTGTATGATGTACTACATTCACATAAGAGACAGACTTGAGATGAAGATCTCAGCCTTGAGACTTGAGATGAAGACTTGAGATGAAGATCTTAATGAACACTCTATAGCATTTAAAGTGGTCATTTTTTTTCCCCCTTCCTTTGTACAGTCATGTGCCGTGCGGCTCAGACTTCGAATTTTAACACCGGCTTGGTCAGCGATAAATCGAGCCTGGCAAAACGCAAGAGAAGAGCTGCTGCCCCCCCTGTTAACAACAACAAGGCCGCACCCAAAGCAGTCAACAAGGCACCCGCTAAACCCGCTGCAGTCAACAACAAGGCACCTGTTAATCCAGCCGCCAAAGCACCCGCCAATGTAGCCGCCAAAGCACCTTCCAATGTAGCAGCCGGCAATGTACCCTCCAATGTAGCAGCCGGCAATGTACCCTCCAATGTAGCAGCCGGAAATGTACCCTCCAATGTAGCAGCCGGAAATGTACCCTCCAATGTAGCAGCCGGCAATGTACCCTCCAATGTAGCAGCCGGAAATGTACCCTCCAATGTAGCAGCCGGCAATGTACCCTCCAATGTAGCAGCCGGCAATGTACCCTCCAATGTAGCAGCCGGCAATGTACCCTCCAATGTAGCAGCCGGCAATGTACCTTCCAATGTAGCAGCCGGCAATGTACCCTCCAATGTAGCAGCCGGCAAATCAGACGCCAATGCAGCCGGCCAACCAGACGCCAAAGCAGCCGGCAAACCAGACGCAAATGCAGCCGGCCAACCAGACGCCAATGCAGCCGGCAAACCAGACGCCAATGCAGCCGGCAAACCAGACGCTAATCCCAACGGAAACGACGACAACAATCTGCCCCCAGCCCAAAACCCACCAAACCCTCCTCCCCAAAACCCAAACCACGAACCTCAAGCCACTCTACCATCTCGGTTTACTCTCTACGGAGTGTTCCAGCTGCCCGGCGGCATCGCCTGCACCTCTAACAAACCGGCCGACGAACCCGCCCTCAACCTCCCCCCAGCCCAATGCAATTTTCCACCAAACCATGCCCCCAGACCCACCAAACCCTCCTCCCCAAAACCCAAACCACGAACCTCAACACTCTACCATCTCGGTTTACTCTCTACGGAGTGTTCCAGCTGCCCGGCGGCATCGCCTGCACCTCTAACAAACCGGCCGACGAACCCGCCCTCAACCTCTGCAATTTGGACTGCAACAGTAAGTCAACAGCACTAACCAGAGAATATTACATTCCTTAAATTAACAAACTGTTTTTTTTTTCCTCACTAGCAATTACATTTTTCTTTCTTTCTTTTTGTTTTTAGTGCTGATTAATTCTGACGTCACTGACGACATCCAGTGTGCTGAGAAATTGATGACCATGACGTGAGTTATTACATTCCAGCACCTTCTCTGTTCACGTCACATCGTTTGCTTTATATCTTTCATGTGTGATAGTGTTTGCATCATATACTGGTACTAGAAAGTACCAGATTAAAAAAATAAATAAATAATACAATTATTAATTTTAATAATATTGGTACTTAAAAATGATGGCTGTAGTTCCATAGTGTCGAACTATAGGGGGCAGTGTGTGCACATTTTGTGCACGGCTAGTTTTTTCCCTTCGAGGGATTCACGCCAACTTTCATGATGACGAAACTTAAATAATTAAAAATAACAATTTCTTTTTTAAACATTTTTAGATTTATTAAATTTTTTTGTGAAAACATTGCGTGTTTATTAGCAAATAAAAACAGTTATGGGATTCAATTTCCGGGGCTTTTTTTCCCCAGTAGTATTGAATTGGTATTGGTATTGTGATATTTAATCTAGGTATCGTATCGAAGACACAATGTGGGTATCGTGACGGCGCCTACGTACAGTGAAGTGCATTTGGACGGCTGTTTACATGTACCTTGCACAATAATAATAATAAATCTGAATCCAATCCAATAAGGTTTTTGTTTTCACCTCAGGCCAATCGCCGACCCCAAGAACAATAACGACCGTCTCATCAACGCAGTGTAAGTATTGTTGAGGAATAAAATGTGTTGTGTGAATAAAAAGCTGTCACTCCGGGGCCCCTGAGCAAGGCCCTTAAAACCTAGACAGTCTCAGATAAATAAGATAATTGTAAGTCAGTCTGGATAAAGTCCTGAAAAAGCTCAGCAAAAGCTGAGTGGTGTCAGGTTTCTTGTTACTGGTGTCTCTTAGTGTGGAAGTTCGCAGGTTCAAATCCCACCACCAGCAGGCCCTTGGGCAAGGCCCATAACCCTCAACTGCCCTAAGGGCAGCTAATGGCAGCTAATGCCGTAATGATATAAATGTCTTGATGACATCATGATGACACCAATCATTATTTCATCTGTTATGATCTTTATTTTCTCTTGTTACAGGATTAACATGCTGGTGAACCCTTGCCCCAACATAGACATGACCCAGTACACCACCAAATGCTCTCCTCCACCGCTGTAATTTACTACAGCTGATCAGACACTCAGCTTCCTTCTTTAGCTGGTGACGGGGCTATTCTGGGTTTCTACTCTCTTCTATGATCGGGGTTAAATCCTGTTATAACTTGCTGTTGATTGCATGCACAAAGTAATGAATGTGAGCGTATAGCTTTGTCCAATTGACGTCGGATTATTGTCCGCTAACAATTTCACAGGAAGATATACTGTCTCAGGCTTCTGCTTTAATACGAAAGATTAATATATATGAATGTATATATATATATATATATATATATATATAAACACTTTTATTTCATTGGGAAATTTACTTTTGCTAAACAAATTGAATAAACAATGCTGAGTAGATCTTCAAATACACATTCGTCGTGTCTTTTGTTTCATTCTTGTTCATGTCATACATTCCACCAATCGTAGCATCTAGACAAGGGGGTAGGGGGAAAATTACGACCCATTAGGACCCCCCCCCCCCCCCCTGATCCTTTTAATATAAATCCGGTCCGGGAAAATCGCCACAGAATTCATCGTTCATATCATATGCATTCATTTGACCTTGTCCTGTAATTGCCTGACGTTCCACCAGATGGCGCATTAAGCACGGTGATATGAGTATTAACATTAATGCCTTTTAAATGTTTGTTATGCATGTGTTGCTGGTCTGTCAAATTGTAAAAGTTGACATGGTCCCTGAGCATGATTCCCAGAACAGCAAACAGGGACTAAATACAACTTTGTGTTCTTATCTTGAGACAAACAAAATTTGCTACAATCTAACGACGAAATACGATGTTTTCTAGTTGGATCAATGAACGGAATTCAGGAAAAAAAAATACATTGTGAATTTTAAGTGTATATTGAGAAAGTTCCCCAAGTAAACACTTCTTGACAAGTAAACACTGCATCCATAAAACCATAAATAAAGGAAAGTGTGAAAGTTAAAATACTTTGAGTAAATACACTTTCTAAGTCTTAACAAGTTTTAAAATGATTGCTACATACTTCAAAATCAGCGAGTACTGCTCAAGTTAGTTCAAACTAATATAAACCAAATGCTTGTTTTTTTTTTCCCGTCGCTGATTGTTATATCTAATTTGATCACCGATACATCACCGATACAACAAATAACATTCTAGCCAAAGAACTTTAGTTAATTTTAACATATAAATATATATATATATATATATATATATATAATATAGATATATATATATATATATATATATATATATATATATATATAGATATAGATATATATATATATATATATATATATATATACATATCAGCAGTATATCATTACAGTATATATATATATATATATATATATATATATATATATATATATATATATATATATATATATATATATATATATATATTACAATCTATATATGATATATATATATATATATATATATACACATATATATACATATATATATATTATATATATATATATATATATATATATATATATATATATATATATATATATATATATATATATATATATATACTGTATTGCTATACTGCTGATCTATTCGATTATATAGAGAAGAATAGGAGAATATACATGTTGTGTTGTGCACAGCCAAGTGGTGACTGAAGGAATTGCAATACAGTTGAGAGAACATTCTAGATACGGACACGGACGGGAGCGGTTGTTAAAGTGTTTGTGTTAATTAATGTTAATTATCAAAGAACACATCTATCGCCTCTTAAATGTTATCATAACATTACATATACAATATAAATCTATTCGTTTTGATGGTCTAGATCTTTAATAAGCCTGTTTATACTGAGAAAGGAAAAGAAATAGTGGAAAGCTAATCAGTCTTGTTAAACAATTTACCTCAGAATACTTAACTCGTTAATAAAGGAATAAATATATACATCCCATGCTTTTCATTTGCAGGTTGAAGCGGTGAAATGACACCAAGCTGAAATGAGACAAAGAAATAATCATATTAATGTCCTTTATTAATATCATTTACCTCAGGATTCACGTTATCTGATTTTGGCGGGATAATTTGCCGCCAAAAAAAAAGGCGGGGACGATTCCTATTGGCTTATTACTTTCACTGGACACCTTTATAGATTGTGTTCTGTTCTAGCGCCATCTTCCGGCCATTTTGAGCCAGTGAACACTGTTGAAGCCAAATAGGTGATTTTGTTGTGTTTAAAGTGCGTATAGTACTAGTTAATATCGCTCATTTCTAATTTTATTAACCAACAGCTCTGAATTCTTTTCTTATGCAGACATGTGGGGGCAAAGATTTCAGAAATAAAAAAGCTGTAAATAAATAGAAAGAATATTATTGTACATTGAAAAAGCTGAACACAAGCCAAAAAAGTGTTGTTCTATGGTTTTATAGTGCAAGAATAATCAATAATTACCCACCAGGTTTTTTTCACATGATGCATACAGGATTAGTATATTAGTATGCATTGATTAGTAAGAACGTGCATAGAAATTGAATTAAATTAATATACTTGCTTGGCATTTGGAGTCATTTATAACTTTGATTAAATGAAATAAAGTAGTAAACGAGGCTCCAGTGCAATGTTTATTTATTTAATCCCTTTTTTTGTCGTGTTTTCGCAATGAGGATTATCGCTCCTGACCGCTACATTGCTCTGTATAAGGCGAATGAAACAAAACAACTATGCTACTCAAATCCCGACCTATAGAGATCCGTGTTAAAGATTCATTCATTCATTCATTCATCCATCCATCTTCTAGCGCTTTATCCGATCTTCCCTCAGGTCACGGGGAGTCTGTGTCTATCTCAGGCGTCTATGGGCATTAAGGCAGGATACACCCTGGATGGAATGCCAACCCATCACTGGACACACACACACACACACACACCCACACACACACACACCCCACACACACACCACACACCACACCTCTCTCCTCCCCCTACACACACACACACACACACACCCCCACACACACACACACCACACCTCACACACACACACACACACACACACACACACACACACACACACCACACTCTCTCTCTCCCTCTCTCTCTCTCTCTCTCATACACACTATCTCTCTCTCTCACACTCTCTCTCACACATACACACACAACAATTTTCCAAAGTGCCATTCAACCTACCGTGCATGTTTTTGGACCGGGGAGGAAACCAGAGAACCCGGAGAAAAACCCCCTGAGATATTATAGAAAATATTTGCACGATATAGCACGTATTACACGCCATCTTTTCAGCCTTTTTGACATGTTTTTAGGGTGTAAAATGGCTTCGTCCTCACTGAAAGGAGCATAGTACACGCGATTATTCTAAATGCTACATTTACAATGAATGATTAATGCTAAATTTACATTCACACCATTATCTAGACACGTACAAAAAGTACCGAGTCTCAGT
>JACRUU010000022.1:13622655-13625155 GCA_030449085.1 Kryptopterus vitreolus
GTCAGGAGTAATAGATTCTATCCTTAATGAACATATATAATGCATTCATAGTGTCAGGAGTAATAAATTCTACCCTTAATGAACATGTATAATACATTCATGGTATCAGGAGTAATAAATTCTATCCTTAATGAACATATATAATACATTCATAGTGTCAGGAGTAATAAATTCTATTCCTAACAAACATATATATGTATAATGCATTCACAGTGTCAGTAGTAATAAATTCTATCCATAGAGAACATGTATAATGCATCCATAGTGTCAGGAGTAATACATTCTATCCTTAATGAACATATATAATGCATCCATAGTGTCAGGAGTAATAAATTATTTCCTTAATGAACACATATAATGCATTCATGGTATCAGGAGTAATAAATTATTTCCTTAATGAACATCTATAATGCATCCAAAGTGTCAGGAGTAATAGATTCTATCCTTAATGTACATATATAATGCATTCATAGTGTCAGGAGTAATAAATACTATTCCTAATGAACATATAATGCATTCATAGTGTTGGGAGTAATAAATTATATTGCTTAATGAACACATATAATGCATTCACAGCGTCAGGAGTAATAAATTCTTCCCTTAATGAACATCTATAATGCATCCATAGTGTCAGGAGTAATAAATTATTTCCTTAATGAACATCTATAATGCATCCATAGTGTCAGGAGTAAATTCCATGCTTAATGAACATATATAATGCATCCATAGTGTCAGGAGTAAATTCTATGCTTAATGAACATATATAATGCATTCATAGTGTCAGGAGTAATAAATTCTATTCCGAATGGACATATATAATGCATTCATGGTGTGAGGAATGTCGCGAGTAATACATTTTGTCGCGACTGCCAATATATAACGCATTCATAGTGTCAGGAGTAATAAAGTCTGTCCATAGTGAACATATATAATGCATTTATGGCGTCAGGAGTAATAAAGTATTGCTTTCGTGAAGACTATGCATTCTGATGCCGTCTCATAAAATAAACAGTGTATTAATAAAGAATATTACGCCATAAAGGTATAATTACCTGCAGACAGAGGGCTGATGTGTTCCGTCATCTACAAAACAGAAAGAGAAAGCCGGGAGACGTGAACATGAAGTAATGTCGTGTATTAATGGCATTATAATCGGTGTAGAATTTACCCCTTGGCACTGCCCCACAACCGCAAAGTGGAATATTAATACACAGAGTTTACACACTCCAGGATGCATTTTCTTTTCCAGATTGATCTTTATGATATTAACTGTAGTAATAATAACAATAATAATAAATCAAGAGGGGAAAAAACAACATATGACTGTTTCGTTTCACGCAAACGCCGTTCACTTGAAATCACCTGCCATTTATTAACAATTAAAGCGCCGCGCATGCGCACATGCGGCGCTGCGACCAACAGGGAGCGCTACTTCCAAAGAGTTTGAGGTTTGCCGCTTTCTGAGCGGGTTTCTCTCGTTACCTTTAATACCTTCATTCATCTTTCAGAGCTCCATCAATAAATATCTTCTGATTCTGCTCCATCAGGACACAGACATTATGATCAACCAATAAACAGAAAGTTGGATTATTGGAGTGGTGGAAAAGGATGGAGGGATGAGCGGGGCTTTGGTAGAGGATGGAGAGGGGAATAGTGCAATGTTAGATGATAGAAAGACAAACGAAACAGCGGAAGAGTATGGAAGGAGTAGGAGTAGTAGTAGAGGGATGAGTGGAGCAGTGATGGCGAGATGAGTGGAGGAGAAGTAGAGGATGGAGAGATGAGTGGAGGAGAAGTAGAGGATGGAGAAATGAGTGGAGGAGGAATAGAGGATGGAGACACGAGTGGAGCAGTAGTAGATGAAGGAGAGATGAGTGGAGGAGGAGTAGAGGATGGAGACATGAGTGGAGCAGTAGTAGATGATGGAGAGTGGAGGAGTAGTAGATGATGGAGAGATGAGTGGAGCAGTAGCAGAGGATGGAGGGATGAGTGGAGCAGTAGTAGATGATGGAGGGATGAGTGGATCAGTAGTAGATGATTGAGAGATGAGTGGAGCAGTAGTAGAGGATGGAGAGATGAGTGGACTAGTAGTAGATGATCGATTAATGGAGTAGTAGTAGATGATAGAGGGATGAGTGGAGCAGTAGTAGATGATGGAGAGATGAGTGGAGTAGTAGCAGATGATGGAGGGATGAGTGGAGCAGTGATAGAGGATGGAGAGATGGGTGGAGCAGTAGCAGCTGATGGAGGGATGAGTGGAGTAGCAGTAGATGATGAGTGGAGGAGTGATAGAGGATGGATGGATGAGTGGAGCAGTAGCAGCTGATGGAGGGATGAGTGGAGCAGTAGCAGCTGATGGAGGGATGAGTGGTGGAGTAGTAGTAGATTATGAAGAGTGGAGGAGTGATAGAGGATGGAGAGATGGGTGGAGCAGTAGCAGCTGATGGAGGGATGAGTGGTGGAGTAGTAGTGGATGATGAAGAGTGGAGGAGTGATAGAG
>JACRUU010000022.1:13630155-13635155 GCA_030449085.1 Kryptopterus vitreolus
ATCATCATCACTCCCAGGAACTTGGTTTTATTACATCCGCCAAACATCCTGCCTCGACGTTTTCCACCTGGGGAAAGTTTGGAGAAAAACGTATTACTACAGACGCATTCCCTTCATCCCGGACACCGCTAGAACGAATACATTCTGCACAATTCTATTTGGTGTTCTAATGTTCTGGTGTTCTACGTTTACGCCATTTGGCAGGCGCCCCGGCAATTGAGGGTTAATTGAGGGCCTTGTTTGAGAGGCATCTTGAGGCGGTGGGATTTGAACCTTCTGGTCCAGAGCCCAATGCCTGACCCACTGAGCTACCACCTCACTCGGCCCAGTTGGAGATCCTGAAAGTGAACCAACATGCCATACTTGCCATACGGCACGTAATTCCATCTGGACTGTAGCTTATTGGAACCCGCGTCGCCGTACAACAAAACAATAAGACGACGAATCCACCCAAGTTCTGTAAACGTTATTTAGAGAGCAAAATAGTGTTTACTACCAGAAACAGGAACAGTTTCTTTCCTCAGGCACATGAATATGATGCACACTAATGCTACACTTCATGTACATTACTGATATGGCAAATACTCTGTATACTGTGGTCGTATTGTATATACATTCATTCATTCATTTTCTAGCGCTTTATCCGATCTTCCCTCGGGTCACGGGGAGTCTGTGTCTATCTCAGGCGTCTATGGGCATTAAGGAAGGATACACCCTGGATGGAATGCCAACCCATCACACACACACACACACACACACACACACACATTCATACACTAGGGACAATTTTCCAAGGTGCCAATCAACCTACCGTGCATGTTTTTGGACCGGGGGAGGAAACCGGAGAAAAACCCCCTGAGGCACGGGGAGAACATGCACAAACTCCACACACAAATGGCCGAGAACCCGGACCCTGGAGGTGTGAGGCGAACGTGCTAAACACTAAACCACCATAGTGCCCCTTGTATATAAATACATATACATACATAGAATTTCTCACGGTGGTGAAAACGTAACGTAAACGAGACATTATGAGTAGGAAATTCCCGCCGTTACTCACAGCTGGACCCCGAACAGGAGCATGGTGGCCCGATGCTGAGCTCCATGAGCGAGCCGGAGATTCTCCACGAGGGCATGACGGGCTGCATGGCTTTCTACGTCCCCTAACTACCTGACATGACCCTGGCGGTCGCACATTCTGTCCGATGGCCTTAAGCGTTCACATTTCCCTTATCTTCTGGCTTCATGTTCTCCCTCGGTATATTCCAGCGTTCCCTCTATCGCTCGCCGTTTCTCACAGCACAGCCGTGTCATGTGTCCCTGATCACTGCGGCCTCGTGATACCAATTACAGGTCTGCACTCAGACCCTGAAACAGATATAGAGGAAGTCATGAAGGCCTGAATCACAGATACAGGCTTCACCACAGGAAATACCCGGTACTGCACGTCTACACCCACGCTTTCGTTTTCTGCAGCAGCAATGTCACGCTATGAAGATTTATAACAAGGGAATCTATCAAATGTCCAGACTTGAATTCCAGTGAAAAACCCTCCGGCAGCTTGACACACTCAAAACATTCACCTGGAACACAGCGATGTCGCGCCACAGACGTTTCTCAGGCGCCCTTATCCAGCGCCACTTACAACAGAGCAAGGGAGGGTTAAGGGCCTCCATCCATCTATCTATCCATCTATCTATCTATCTATCTATCTGTCTGTCTCTCCATCTGTTTGTGTCTCTCTCTGTCTACCTGTGTGTGTCTATGTATCCATCCATCTATCTATCTATCTATCTATCTATCTATCTATATATATATCCATCCGCCTGTCTGTTTGTCCGTCTCTCCATCTGTTTGTGTCTCTCTCTGTCTACCTGTGTGTGTCTATGTATCCATCCATCTATCTATCTATCTATCTATCTATCTATTGAAGGAATGTAATTTTTACATTGTTGTTTTATTTTTCTTCTGTACTGTAAACTTATACATACAAGTTATATATCTTTAGGAGACAAATGAATTTACAGCATAAATTACATGATGATGTAAAAACGGGGTGTTGGTTGGCTGGGGGTGCGAGCTCCCAAAGCTTCTTTGCATAACACGAAGGGCCAAGGCTTCACTCAATCTCCTGCTGTGTGGAATGAACCTTTGCTCGTGATGTTATCAAAGATCTAAGCTACCCTATGGTGTGGGTAACCTTTTGGTATCCCTATGGTAATGAAGGGGTCTGAGGGAGGGAGTGATCTGGCCCAGAACAGCTATTTCCCCTGTATGCTTTGTTTTCACTTATCACCCAAGTGCTTTGTTCTCCTTGGAGGGGGATGCCTCCAACATGTGTATAAGAACTACAGTACTAAGAGCCTAAATCAGACTTGATGACTGCAGCGCCGAAGCAGTACGCTCTGACGTGTGGGCTCTTCCGCAATAAAGACTACTGCTGAAAAGATATCCAAGTCTCCTGGTCTTCTCTGGGGAAAAAAAAAAAGTTAACTACAGATGGTGCCGTGACCCGGATAGAGCTATCTCACCGAATATTGATACAGAAGTCTATCCTGCAACCGAAACAACTACCATCTGGTGAGTGGCACTCTATCCAAAGAACCGCTACAGACCAGTACATGTGTTTATCCTCTGCTCTGCCAGGGAAGTTTAACAAACAGCTGCAAGGTTCTGTTAAACAAGTTAACATTCTTTTTTGTAGTTTTGTTTTGGGCTTATCCTCTGTTATAGGCAGGGAAGGTTAACTAACAGTGGCAGTGTGTGTTAACATTTTATTTTATTGATTTTTTTATTTCTTGGTTATCCTCTGTTGTAGGCAGGGAAGATTAGCATTGTATGCTAATATTGGTTATCCTCTGTTGTAGGCAGGGAAGATTAACATTAAGTGTTAATATTGGTTATCCTCTGTTGTAGGCAGGGAAGATTAACATTAAGTGTTAATATTGGTTATCCTCTGTTGTAGGCAGGGAAGTTTAACATTGCATGTTAATATTGGTTATCCTCTGTTGTAGGCAAGGAAGATTAACATTAAGTGTTAATACTTGGTGTACACTCTGTTGATCAGAGAAGTTTTAATTGTTTTGATAAAAGTCACAAGCAAACTCAACAAAATGTTTCGCAAAGATGCTAGACTGATTCCCACAACTGAGAAAGCTGGTCTCGCGAACTCCCTTGTGGTCAGATATTGAAATTCAAATCGTTGTTAGCAGAGCAAATGAACCTGATAGTTACTAACAAAGTTAGACAAGAAACTAACACAGAAATATAAGATCCATCCAGACAAGACTTGGTCTAGGGACGAGTGTAAAAAGGTACTTGGGGCATGCATCAGGAAGAGAAATATAAAGGGAATTATCTGTTGCCATAGAGAGTTTTGTTTAACGTTAGCCCAAGAACACACGCAGCGTATTTCTGAACTAGAAGAGCAGAACAAGGAATTACGAGCTAGAGTATCTTCCTTCACTAGAAAAGCTAGATCAGAAAAGGGCTTTGGACCAGGTTAAAGTGAACAGCATCGAATCAGATAGCCTATATCCTGGTTTACAGTCATTGTTTAAAGGAGATTATGCATGTTTGGGTGATTTTAACGGACTAACCGATCAAGGAGAAAAGGCAGTTAAGGTCTGTGGTGCAAGGAAGAAAGGTCAGAGTGGAGTAGAAGAGGTTGAGGTTCTTCCTTCCGCACCTCCCTTAGTACAAGTTCAAGCAGTGATTAAAACTCTAGGTCCGGAAATTATAGAGAGACTAGCTCAGAGTTTACCATCCGCACGTGCTAATTTCTCAGAATTTAGGAGAACATTAGAAAAGAAAATGCGGCTCTATGACATGTCTTTAGTGGAGATATCTCAGCTTATGTCTCAGGTTTTGACGGACTCGGAATTTAGCAGTTTTCAGAAGACTGTGATCAACTATGAGAAATGCCAGCAAAGATGATCTGCGGGAAAAAAACTCTAACGGGTGCTGAAGGAAATTATTGGGCCAAAGATTGATTGGACTAAGGTGACTAGCTGTATGCAAAGGAAAGATGACAGTGTGGGTGAATATACTGAACGTTTCTGTCAATCAGCTGTAGCATATATTGGAATAGCCAATAGTTCTGAGGAGGTACTGGAGGACAAAGGGCCTCTGGTCCCGTGGCATGGTTTGATGGCTTGTTACATGCGTACCGAAAAGCTTTGCCTTTCTTTAGATCCTCACATGGTCCAATGAAACCCTGCGAAAAAATCTAGGCAAGTTAGCCACTTGGGAGAAGAGATGCCGATGTTAAAACAAAAGTGAAAGTGGCAGCGGCAGCGGCACTAAATAATTTTACTAAGCGAGCATACAGATGTCTGAAGAGAGTTAAATGTTATCATTGTGGAAAGTTAGGGCATCGGGTGAAAGAATGTAGGAAGAAAAAGCTAAACATGAGAAGAGACTTCCCTTCACCTGCCCAACCGGCTTACAACCCTGAGCTAGCCCCTCCTCTTTCCAGTGATACTATAGAACAGATTGTTCAAGCACTTCTGAGGGCACAAGAAGAACAAAAAGCTACACTAATGACCAGAACTGAAGTCAGATAACTCACTGAACTCTTATGTAGCACAACCACTTCATAGGGCACCTTAATGCAGAACCACTGATTCACCAGTTCAGTATTTCACTGAAGTAGTTTGAATACCCCCTACAGGGACAGATTAGGACACACGGATCAGTGAGGAGCCCTGGGAAGAACCGATGTGCAATAGGCCTCGGGGGCCAACCCTGGGGTGAAGATTCCCTCATAGGTTTTCCCTTTAAAATCGCTTATCCCCACCTTAACTGGTCCATAGGTGTCACCATTTTGTTAATTTCTTAATCTTTTTATTCTATAGAATAGGGAAAGGAACTATGACAGCCTTATACAGAAAATGTAACCACTATACGATCACTATGAAAATCACTATACGGATCACTAGGCAATCAGCTTAAGCAATACTGCCATATGTGAAACATGGCAGTCCATTCTTTCTTTATTT
>JACRUU010000022.1:13650155-13697655 GCA_030449085.1 Kryptopterus vitreolus
GTGTATATAAAATGTATTATTTTTCATTTCTTTTAGTATTTCTATTTTAGCGATTTTATATCAGTTTTTACGAGATTTTTTTATATTACACGTGTAGTAAAGATGATTTTAAAATGATATAAATGAATAAATAAAATCAGTAAATAAACACACACCTGGCCGTTCCGTCCCAGCTCGAGCTCCACCAGAGCTACAGGGCTGTTAGACGTCTGCCCCCTGCTGGTAGCAGTCTGCAAGTCCACCCTCCAGTTCAGGCCTCTGAGTGCAGGCTCCCAGCGGCTCTGCGACACCAGGCTCTCTCGCACCCGCGCACGGTGTCCCTTCCAGAAACGCGCCAGAGCCGCCGTCTGCTCCGCACTCGTACCTCCACCGCTGTGTTTACACGACTGTGCCGTCAGAAACGCCTCCAGCTGGGCCTGGTCCATATCCGCCATCGCCACGGACTGCACACAGGGACAGGAGAGGAGGGGAGGGGAGGGGAGGTGAGAGGAGAGGAGAGGATGATGAGAGAGAGAGGAGGAGATGAGGATGAGAGGAGAGGACGATAGGAAAGAGGAGGTGAGGAGAAGAGAAAGGGGGAGGAGAGTAGAGGAGGAGATGAGGAGAGGACGATAGGAGGAGGAGAGGAGAAGATGATGGGAGGAGAAAACAGGAGAGGATGATGGGAGGAGGAGGAGAGGAGAGGAGGAGGAGGAGAGGATGACGGGAGAAGATTTGGAGGAGTGGAGGAGAATAGGAGGAGAGGAGGAGAAGAGAGGATGATGGGAGGAGATTTGGAGGAGTGGAGGAGAGGAGGAGAATAGGAGCAGTGAATGATGGGAGGAGAGGAGGAGAGGTGTGAATGATGGCAGGAGAATAGGAGGAGAGAATAGGAGGAGAGAATGATGGGAGGACAATTGGAGGGGTGAATGATGGGAGGAGAGGAGGAGGAGTGGAGGAGTGAATGATGGGAGGAGAGAATAGGAGGAGTGAATGATGGGAGGAGTGGAGGAGTGAATGATGGGAGGAGAGAATAGGAGGAGAGGAGAGGAAGAGTGAATGATGGGAGGAGAGAATAGGAGGAGAGGAGAGGAAGAGTGAATGATGGGAGGAGAGAATAGGAGGAGAGGAGAGGAGGAGTGAATGATGGGAGGAGAGAATAGGAGGAGTGAATGATGGAGAGGAGAGGAATAGGAGGAGTGAATGATGGGAGGAGAGAATAGGAGGAGAGAATGAATGATGGGAGGAGAGAATAGGAGGAGTGAATGATGGGAGGAGAGAATTATGGGAGGAGTGGAGGAGTGAATGATGGAAGGAGAGAATAGGAGTGAATGATGTGAGGAGTGAATGATAGGAGGAGTGAATGATGGAAGGAGAGAATGAGAGGAGGAGTGAATGATGGGAGGAGTGAATGATGGGAGGAGAGGAGAGGAGGAGTGAATGATGGAAGGAGAGAATAGGAGGAGAGGAGAGGAAGAGTGAATGATGGGAGGAGAGAATGAGGAGTGAATGGGGAGGAGTGGAGGAGTGAATGATGGGAGGAGAGAATGAGAGGAGGAGTGAATGGGAGAGTGGAGGAGGAGATGGGAGGAGTGAATGATGGGAGGAGTGAGAAGGAGTGAGATGGAGGAGGAGAGGGGAGGAGGAGTGAATGATGGGAGGAGTGAATGAGAGGAGGAGTGAATGATGGAAGGAGGAGAGTGAGGAGTGAGATGAGGAGGAGAATGAGGAGGAGAGAATGAGGAGGAGTGAATGGGGAGGAGAGAATAGGAGGAGTGAATGATGGGAGGAGAGAATGAGGAGGAGTGAATGATGGGAGGAGAGAGATGGAGGAGGAATGATGAGGAGGAGTGAATGATGGAGGAGGAGTGAATGATGGGAGGAGTGAGATGATGGGAGGAGTGGGAGGAGTGGAGGAGTGAATGGAGGAGAGAAGGAGAGAATGAGAGGAGGAGTGAATGATGGGAGGAGTGAATGATGGGAGGAGAGAATGATGAGAGGAGGAGTGAATGATGAGAATGAGGAGGAGAATGAGGGAGAGAGATGGGGAGAGGAGGAGTGAGAATGATGGGAGGAGAGAATGATGGGAGAATGATGGGAGGAGAGAGAGAGGAGAGAATGATGGAGAGGGAGAGAGATGAGGAGGAGAGGAGAGGAAGAGTGAATGATGGGAGGAGAGAATGAGGGAGGAGATGGAGAGGAGGAGTGATGGGAGGAGTGGAGAGGAGGAGAGAATGATGGGAGGAGTGGAGAGGAGGAGTGAGAGGAGAGAATGAGGGAGAGTGGGAGGAGGAGTGAATGATGGGAGGAGAGAATGATGATGATGGGAGGAGAGGAATGAGGAGTGGGAGGAGAGAATGATGGGAGGAGTGAGGAGAGGAGAGGAGGAGTGAGGAGAGAATGATGGGAGGAGAGAATGGAGAGGAGGATGATGAGGAGGAGTGATGAGGAGGAGAGAGGAGGAGGAGGAATGAGGGAGGAGGAGTGATGGGAGGAGAGGAGGAGGAGTGATGATGGAGGAGTGAATGAAGTGGAGAGGAGAGTGAATGAGAGGAGGAGTGAATGATGGAGGAGAGAATGAGAGGAGTGAGGAGTGAATGATGGGAGGAGTGGAGAGGAGGAGAGAATGAATGGGAGGAGTGAGATGGGAGGAGAGAATAGGAGGAGAGGAGAGGAGAGAGTGAATGATGGGAGGAGAGAATAGGAGGAGAGGAGAGGAAGGAGTGAATGATGGGAGGAGAGAATGGGGAGGAGTGAGATGGGAGGAGTGGAGAGAGGAGTGATGATGGAGGAGTGAATGATGGGAGGAGTGGAGAGGAGGAGTGAATGATGGGAGGAGTGAATGAGGGAGTGAGAGTGAATGATGGGAGGAGAGAATGAGAGGGAGGAGTGAATGATGGGAGGAGTGGAGAGGAGGAGTGAATGATGGGAGGAGTGAATGATGGGAGGAGAGAATGAGAGGAGGAGTGGGAGGATGGAGAGGAGTGATGATGGAGGAGAGGAAGGAGGAGGAGTGAATGATGGGAGGAGAGAATGAGAGGAGGAGTGAATGATCAGAGGAGAGAGAATGAGGAGGAGGGAGAGTGAATGATGGGAGGAGAGGATGAGGAGGAGTGAGAGGAGGAGGGTGATGGATGGGAGGAGTGAATGGAGGAGTGAGGGAGTGAGGAGGAGTGGATGAGGAGAGAATGAGAGGAGGAGAGAATGTGAATGATGGGAGGAGAGAAGAGGAGGAGAGGAGAGGAGGAGTGAATGATGGGAGGAGAGAATGAGAGGAGTGAGAGAGGAGGGATGAGAGAGGAGTGAATGATGGAGGAGGAGTGATGATGAGGATGATGGGAGGAGAGAATGATGGGAGGAGTGAATGATGGAGAGATGAGAGGAGTGATGGGAGGAGAGAATGGAGGAGGAGTGAATGATGGGAGGAGAGAATGAGAGGAGGAGTGAATGATGGGAGGAGTGAATGATGGGAGGAGTGAAGGAGTGAATGATGGGAGGAGAGAATGATGGGAGGAGTGGAGAGGAGGAATACTCTGAGTAAACTGTCAGTAATAAATAAGGAGTATAAAACACGTGTATATATAAAAACGAGTGAATAAATGAATGACATCATTAATAAATAAGTGTTTATTGTTTTGGTTTGTTGTGTAAACAACGGCGGTGTTTACCTTTAAAAGGCGCGTCATTTTGTGATACAGAGCGCGGAAGTGTTGTTCCGGTAGCGCGGGATAAAGTTGTTCCCGCAGCAGCGCCTCCGTCATTTCCGCCTTCCCGTAATAAAGGCTCTGTGCGATCCCGTTCAGCAGCGCACACAGAGCCTTCACCGCGTCCGCCTCCTCCGCCATCTTCCCTCCGCTCTCACAGTCATGTGACCACAGCCAGCACGTCACATGGGGGCGGGGTTACGCCCAAACGGGCTCTGCCATCTGATTGGTCAGCGGCGTCTCGCGCCGAAGGGCTTTTATAAAAAAAAACATTTCTTTATTTCTTTATTTCCATTTTCTTTCTCTTTCTTTTTCTCCTTCTTTTTCTTTTTCTTCTTTATAACATTTTATTCTTTTCTTTTATTTATTTTTCTTTCTTTCTTTTTTTCTTCATATTCTTTTTTTTTTATTAATTTATTGCTTCACTTTCTTGATTTTTTATATTTATTCTTTTTTTGTTTATAATTTCTTCTTTTTCTTGTATTTTTTCTTTTTTATTATTCTTGCTTTCTTTATGTTCCCTTTTGTTATTTTTATGGTGATATTTCTTTTTTTTTATTTATTTCGTTTAATTTTTTCTTTGTTTGTTTATTTTCCATTTCTTTTTTTCTTTAATTTATTTATTATTTTATAGAAGTTATATTATTTTTGTTAGTTTTATTTCATTTTTTTACCTTTTTTTATTTCTTTTTTTTTTTTTTTATTTATTTTATTTTATTTAATTTTTTTCTTCTGTAATTTCTTTTTTATTTATTTCTTTTTTGTTTGTGGTTTGAATTTTTATTTATTTTTCTTTTTTCTTTCTTTTTTCTTTTTATTTATTTAATTTATTTATTTATTTCTGTATTTCTATTATTTATTTATTTATTTATTTATTTCTTTATTTTCTTTATTTCGTTCTTATTTTTATATCTTTCTTTATTTCTTTTCTTTCTTTTTTTTTATTCTTTTTCTATTTTATTTCTTTATTTTTTTTCTTTTTATATTCTTTTTCCATTTTCGTTCTTTTCTTTCTTTTTCTTTCTTTCTTTCTTTCTTTTGTCTTTCTTATGTTGATCTTTTCTTTTTTTGTTATGTTTGTTTATGTTTCGTTCATTCATTTCTTTTCTTTCTTTCTTCTTATTTGCTTTGTTCTTAGTTCTTCTTTTTATTTCTTTATTTCTTCTTTATTATCTTTTCTTTCTTTATTCTTTCTTTTCTTTCTTCTTTTTCTTTAACCAATCTTCTTTCTTTCTTTTATTCTTTTCTGTTCCATTTCTTTCTTTTTCATTTCTTTCTTTATTTTTGCTTTTTCTTTTTTCTTTCTTTTTCTTTTTTCTTTCTTTCTTTCTTTCTTTCTTTATCTTTTAAATTTCTTTCTTTCTCTCTTTCTTTCTTTCTTCTTTCTTCTTCCTTTTTCTTTCAATTCTTTTCTTTTCATTCTTTTCTTTTTCTTCCTTTCTTTCTTTTCTTTTTCTTTTTTCTTTTCTATCTTTCTTCTGTTATCTTTTTTTTCTGTTTATCTTTCTTTTTTTTCTTTTTGTTTTTTTCTTTCTTTCTTTTTTTTCTTTTTTTTTTTTTTTCTTTCATTTCTTTTCTTTCTTCTTTCTTTCTTCTTCTTTCTTTCTTCTTTCTTCTTCTATAACTTCTTACTTTTTCCATCTCTTTTTTTTTTTCTTTTCTTTTTCTTTTTCTTTTTCTCTTCCATCCTTTTCTTTTCTTTTCCATTCCTTTCTTTCTTTTTTTTTCTTTCTTTCTTTCTTTCTTTTCCTTTCTTTCTTTCTTTTGTCGTCTTTCTTCTCTTTCCTGTTGAGTTTCGATTCTTTGGGGGATTGTCTTTCAGAGAGGTTCTTTTTGTTTGTTTCTTTGTTCTGTTTCCTTTTTTTTCTTTCTTTTTTTTTTTTCTTTCCTTATTTTCTGTCTTTGGACCATTCTTTTCTTTCTTTTCCTTCGCTTTCTATTTCTTTCTTGTCTTTCGTTTTCTTTCTGTTTTATCGTTTATCCATATCTTTCTCTTCTTTCTTTTCTTTCTTTCTTTTTTTTTTTTTTTTTTTTTCTTTCTTTCTTTCTTTCTTTCTTTCTTTTATAACCATCTCTTTCAATCCACTTTCTTTTCCATTATTTTTCCATTTCTTTCTTTTCCTTTCTTTGTCCATTTCAATTCCTTTCTTTCTTTTGATTTTTCTCTTTTCTTTCTTTCTATGATAACAAAATAATGAATAATCAATTAGTTAATGAATTAATTAATAATTACTATATACTATTAGTATTAACACTAATTACTGTCTATTAACACACACACACACTGTCTACTGTCTATTCTTATTATATATTTAATTTAATTGTATTTTTATCAATAATTTAACACATATATATATTTATTATTGTTATTACTATTATTATTCTTTATTTTTATTTTCTTGTTTTTCTTGTTTTCTTTTCTCTCCTTCTTTAAACATTTCCTCCATCCTTTTTTCCAGCCTCTTCTGGGAATCACTCCTTCTTTCTCTCCTCCATTCTTTATACCACCCCCATTTACTCTATTTTTCTTTCCTATTTTTCTTTTCTTTTTTTTTATTGTATTTATATTGAATTTCCTGTACATGTGTCTGTACACTCGGCCAAATAAACCTGAGGCAAAAATACCGTTCATTCATTCATTCATTCATTCATTCATCTTCTACCACTTTATCCGATCTTCCCTCGGGTCACGGGGAGTCTGTGTCTATCTCAGGCGTCTATGGGCATTAAGGCAGGATACACCCTGGATGGAATGCAACCCCATCACAGGGCACACACACACACACACTCATACACTAGGGGGACCAGGGAGGAAACCAGAGAACCCGGAGAAAAACCCCCTGAGGCACGGGCAGAACATGCACAAACTCCACACACACATGACCGAGACGGGAATCGAACCACTAAGCCACCATGTCCCGTTATATATACATTAATAATAATCAAAAAAACTTTTTGCATTTTTTTAGAGAAGAAAAAAAAACACCATTGGAGTGTAAACGATAAACAACAGTGGCGACGTTGATTATTGTGGTGTAGCAGCGTAAATGATTGGGTTTCTATTCTCTAAAACACAAACCTGCCCGAGGGTTCCAGACCTTTGAACTTGTTGTACAGTTGTTACGGTTTATGACGAGCCGTGCAATCAGAGAGAGATAAAGATGAATAGTGTGTGTGTGTGTGTGTGTGTGTGTGTGTGTGTGTGTGGGAAGAGACCCAACACACATTACTGTTCCTGTACTTTTTCTCATTTGAAGTGCAGCACTGAGACGAGCTGGCGGTCGAGATGAACATATTCCACTCGGAGCTGTTTCTCCTTCTGGCCTGCGTGTGCGTTCACTCCGTACACGCCACAATCGGTAAGTGTCTTATAAAATGTAAATAAACGAGGGGAAAAAGGAAATCCTTTCTTTATTTCCTTTTCTTTCCTCGTTCTGAGAAAAATACAATGATCTCCGTAAAGACTCGGAGTTTCTTGTCTCGTGACGGAAATGATGAAAGGATCATCACAGGCGTAATAAATCATAGTCAGTAATATTTTATCTCAAGTACATCGTGTACTTCATCCGTCTCTACTCCTTTACCAACAAAATAAAATTATATATATATATATATAGATATATATATATATATATATATAGTTATATATTTTACTAGAAATAATATTTCTATATTCTATATATTATTAATAATAATATATTCAGATTTCTTTCTAGAAAAAGAGAGATTGTTTTGCCTTGAACAGGTTATGATTAATGAACCATATATATATATATATATATATATATATATATATATATATATATATATATATATTATATATATATACACACTAGGGCTGTCAATAAGAATATAAAAATATTTATTTATTTTTATTTAAACTCATGATTATTAATCGTATGTTTTTAATGTACCATAAATGAAACACTTTTCAACTTTTTTAATACTTTGTTTCTAATACTCTAACTAACTGTAACAAATTATATATATATATATATATATATATATATATATATATATATATATATATATATATATATAGTGTTGGCGAGTAACTAGTTACATGTATTACATAATAGTTATGTAGTTATGTAATTACATAACTAGTTACATGCGTTACATAATTTATATTACAAAATAAAAGTAACAATAATTCGTTACAGTTACTGAAAAAAACGTATAAGTAAATAACAGTTACTTTTGAAAATGTAAACAAATTACAAATCCCAAAGACCGTAGTCCTATATGTGTGTGTATATATGTTGGGGAGTAAATAGTTACATGTAACAGTAATGTAAGAGTTACTAGTTACATCTAACTAGTTACATGTAACATGTATATATATATATATATATATATATGTGATAAATCCTCTCATTGTGTTCCCCAACAGACTGATGCTACGCTACACACAGAAACCCAACACTAATTATTTCCTCACATGGAAAAATAAACGTACACGTTTAACGTATTGTCTCTCCGCAGGAACCACCGTGATAAACTGTGTAAGTGGAAGTAATCAGAACCTGGGTTCTACTACAGAGGGCTTTGAAGGTATAGAAAACACATTCCACACTCAGGGAAGCCTTATAACGTCCCTGTTTTCCACTGATAACAACATTCATTCATTCATTCATCTTCTACCGCTATTATCCGATCTTCCCTCGGGTCACGGGGAGTCTGTGTCTATCTCAGGCGTCTAAGGGCAGGATACACCCTGGATGGAATGCCAACCCATCACAGGACACACACACACACACACACACACACATTCATACACTAGGGACAATTTTCCAAGATGCCAATCAACCTACCGTGCATGTTTTTGGACCGGGGAGGAAACCGGAAAAAAAAAAAGAACCCGGAGAAAAACCCCCTGAGGCACGGGGAGAACATGCACAAACTCCACACACACACGGCCGAGACGGGAATCGAACCTGGACCCTGGAGGTGTGAGGCGAACATGCTAACCACTAAACCACCGTGTCCCCTTACTTCTTCTACTTCGTCCCCATGACTGAAATTTAACCTGTTAAATATATATAATTGCTGTTTTTTCTCCGGGTTCTCCGGTTTCCTCCCCCAGTCCAAAAACATGCACGGTAGGATGATTGGCACCTTGGAAAATTGTCCCTAGTGTATAAATGTGTGTGTGTGTGTGAATGTGTGTGTGTGTGTGTCCTGCGATGGGTTGGCATTCCATCCAGGGTGTATCCTGCCTTAATGCCCATAGACGCCTGAGATAGGCACAGAGACCCCGTGACCCGAGGGAAGTAACGATCGAGGGGAAGATCGGATAAAGTGGTAGAAGATGAATGAATGAATGAATATATATAATTGCCCATATAATGTATATTTATATTTAATATAATTGTTATTTAAATTGTTATTTTAAAAAACGGATGTAGACAAACCTGTGTCTTTTGTCATATCTATGAAACCCTGGTGATTATCCACACTGCTTATCGAAGCATCGTTAATTACCATATTTATTGAAACAATATAAACAGCACTTGGTGTGAATTGTCCCACAGGAGACGTAGAGAGTTTGACTAACATCGACCCCGGTGATGAGCTGCTGCTGGAGGATCACATTTTCCCCGTCAGCAAGGACTTCCTGGAACTGGTTCACCTTCCTGGAGAGACGACGGGCACCATCAGAACCACAAAAGCCCTGGATGCCGATGCCCTCTCGCAGGTCTCCACTTCACTTTCGATGGGAAAACAAACACATTTGATAGAGGAAGTGTATTAATAATAAATCAAATGATTTAATGCACTCTGGTGAATGTAATCATACGAGACATAAAAGCCTCAAACATCCCAAACAGCGGATTCCCATTATTATTATTATTATTATTATTATTATTATTATTATTATTATTATTATTATTATTATTATTATTATTATTATTATTATTATTATTATTATTATTATTATATTATTATTATTATGTTTTATTATTATTATTATTATATTATTTATCATTATTATTGGATTATTATTAATATTATGATGATGATGATGATGATTATGATTTTATTATTATTATTATTATTATTGCTATTATTATTATTTATTATTATTATTATTATTATATTATTATTATTATTATTAGTATTATTATTATTATTATTATTATTATTATTATTATTATTATTATTATTATTATTATTATGTTACTGTTATTATTATTATATTAATTATTATTATTATTATATTAGGATTATCATTATTATTAGGATTATTATTAAATATTATTATTATGATGATGATGATGATGATGATGGATGATTGTGATTATTATTATTATTATTATTAGGATTATTGTGGTTATTATTATATTATTATTATCATCACTATTGTTATTATTATTAGTAGTAGTATTATTATTAGGATTATTGTGGTTATTATTATTATTAATATTATTATTATCACTATTATTATTAATATTATGATTGTCATTGTTATTATTATTATTATTATGTTATATTATATTCTTTTATTTATTTATTTTCTTATTATTATTATTATTGTAGCACATGTAATATAATGTAAAATATATAAAGGCAGACTGTTTAATTGATTGTTTCTAGTGTTTATTACTTACTTTAGTCCTTATGGACATTTAAGACCTACTATTTATTTATTTATTTGTTTGTTTGTTCGTTTGTTTGTTTGTTTATTTATTTATTTATTCTAATGAAATAATCCCTGAGGTTATTTTGGACAGTTGATTGTATAAAACAGAGGTGTTTTTTCTCTCCCTCTAGTCTGGTGGAATTCTGTATTATTCGGTGACCTGCAGGACTTCAGGAGTAAGTTTAACCAAATTATAGACATTAAATAAAAATTAATTGTGTGGTTTTAAAAACTGTGGGTTTTTTTTCCCCTATAATAGTTGAAGAATCTCCGGACTCTCAAGATCATGGATATTAATGACAATGCGCCGGTTTTTGAGCAGAAACTCTACACGGCCGTCATTTCTGAGGTGAATTATAGTCGTCATATCTTCAGGTTACTATTAAAGAACCAAAATATAGTGTTATTAGTTTACATTATACAGTAAGTAGTAACAGTTAAACAGTAAGTCTTATACAACCACGGAATCGAACCCCCACTAGTATTATTATTATATTAATAATTAGGATGGGAGAGTATAATAATTATTATTAGTATTGGAGTATTTGAGTATTTTAGGTTATTAGATTATATTATTATAATTCTGTATATCATGATGTATTATTATTATCAAGTTGTGTAAGTACAGTATGAGTGAGGATTTCATTAGTAGATATAATCAGTATTCTCATTAGATTAATCAGGAGGAGGAGCGGGATAGAGTTAGAGGATTATTAGGAGCAGACGATGCGGAGGATATTCATTAGGATCTATTCGTATATGTATTAGGAGTAGATCATTATGAGGAGTTCTTCTGATTATTATTAGATTATGTGAGTTATTATTAATTTTATCATTAGAATTCGCATTTTCATAATTATCATTAGTATGAGTAGGATATCAGTAATTATGCAAGGGATGAGTCATGGATGGATGGCTAGGAGGAGGAGGCAGGGCAGCAGAGTAGGAGGGGGGATTTAGGAGGAGTCAGCAGCCAGGAGGAGGATTAGGAGGGGATTAGGAGGAGGGCAGGAGGCAGGAGTTATTAGAGAGAGGAGAGGATTATCAGGAGGAGGAGCAGAGGAGGAGGAGGAGGAGGAGGAGCAG
Source organism: Kryptopterus vitreolus (assembly GCA_030449085.1). Classification (NCBI taxonomy): domain Eukaryota; kingdom Metazoa; phylum Chordata; class Actinopteri; order Siluriformes; family Siluridae; genus Kryptopterus; species Kryptopterus vitreolus. Next base: position 13,661,568 of record JACRUU010000022.1, read on the forward strand.
GAGGAGCAGTAGGAGGAGGAGGAGGAGGAGGAGCAGGAGCAGATTATTAGGAGGAGGAGGAGGAGGAGGAGCAGAGGCAGGAGGAGGAGGAGGAGGAGAGGAGGATTAGGATTATGATTAGGAGGAGCAGGATCAGGAGGAGGAGACTTATTATCATTAAGGAAGGATTATTATCAGAGGATGAGGAATTAGGAGGAGCATGAGGAGGAGGAGCAGGAGGAGGAAGAGCAGGAGGAGGACGGAGTTACATTATCAGTATCAGGAGCATGTTATTATATTATTAGCAGCATCATTATCATATCATTATATAGTAGCAGGAGGAGGCGCAGGATCAGAGCTATTAGTGTTAATCATTCAGGAGATATTTCATATAGAGGAGATTAGCATTTTATTATGAGATTAGGATTATTCGGATAATTATATAGGATTATCAGAGGAATATATCATGATCATATATATTATATTATATGGATATGTATCATTATTACATTATATTATGATGATATTCACATGATATTATTAGGATTATTATATTATATATTATGGCATCATATAATTATCATATAGGTTATCATATTCACAATATTATTATTATTATTATTATTATTATTATTATTATTATTATTATTATTATTATTATTATTTTATTATTATCATTATTATTATTATTATTATTATTATTATTATTAGTCAATTACATATCATTATTATAATAATAATAAGACGAGGTTTTTTTTTAAAGAAGTTGTTCAGATGTTAAAGTTGTTCAACTTTATTTGTAATATTTAACATTAAAATATTTAACAGTAGCTGTTAAATCAGTGACTGTAACGAGTTACTGTTACATTTATTTTGTAATTAAATTACATAACGGCGTAACACATTTCATATTTTGTCACCTACACATACACACACACATACACACACATACATATACACACACACAGACACACACACACACACACACACACACATAACACATCACACACACACAACACACACACACACACACACACATACACACATACACACACACATACACACACACACACACACACACACACATACACACACACACATACACACACATACACACATACGTACACATACACACACATACACACACATACACACACACACACACACACACACACACACACACACATACATACACACACACACATACACACACACACATACTCACACATACTCACACATACACACACACATACACACACACACATACTCACACATACACACACATACTCACACATACACACACACACATACACCTACACATACACACACACACATACATACACACATAGTGTAATAATAGTGTTACATGTAACTCGTAACACGGTTTATGATCAGAATCGTTTTGGCTTTTCGTTCCCGTCTCAGTAAGGTTTTGTTTTTAGCGCTAACACTGACACGACTGCTTCAACGTTAAACGTTATATTTGGTGTGTGTTCAGATTGAGAGAGTGGAATTCCCGGTGGTGAAGGTGCGAGCGGTGGATGCTGACGTTACACCGGGAAACAGCAGAGTGACTTATTCCATACTGGTGAGTTTTAATATCTGGGTTATAAAGAAAACACCCCAAAACATCACATTGTATTACGAATATAATTCATTGATTAATTAGTCAATTGATTAATTAGTTAAGTGGTTAAGTAATTAATTGGTTAATTGGTCAATTGGTCAATTGGTCAATTGGTCAATTTGTTAATTTGCTAATTAGCGATTTAGCTAATTAGAGAATTAGCTAATTAGTTAATTCGCGAATTAGCTAATTAGTTAATTCATTAACTAATTGAACAACGACTATTAAAGCAGACCCACCCCATCGCAAAATGTTTGTAATAATCATAATAAAGTGCTAATTAAAGGTAAGAAATACAAAATATCAGTGATAAAAGTGAGTTAAAAAAGTATCCCGAATATCCCATCACTGACCCGAACCCTGACGCCATGAGGCGCTCGGAACGTTTTATTCCTCACTGTGTGTTCTACAGGATCCGGCTCCGGACGAGTTCGAGGTGTGGAACGATGGGACGATCCGACTGCGCAGTCGCCTGAACTACAACACGGCCAGTTTCTACAACTTCACCGTTAAAGCGGCGGTAAACATTTACCCTGTAAAACCAGTATTACTGCACAACACAATCACTCTCAGTAAAAGTCTGATAAAACAACACAATCACTCTCAGTAAAAGTCTGATACAACAACACAAACACTCTCAGTAAAAGTCTGATACAACAACACAAACACTCTCAGTAAAAGTCTGATAAAACAACACAAACACTCAGTAAAAGTCTGATAAAACAACACAAACACCCTCAGTAAAAGTCTGATAAAACAACACAAACACCCTCAGTAAAAGTCTGATAAAACAACACAAACACTCCTCAGTAAAAGTCTGATAAAACAACACAAACACTCTCAGTAAAAGTCTGATACAACAACACAAACACTCTCAGTAAAAGTCTGATACAACAACACAAACACTCTCAGTAAAAGTCTGATAAAACAACACAAACACTCTCAGTAAAAGTCTGATAAAACAACACAAACACTCTCAGTAAAAGTCTGATAAAACAACACAACACTCTCAGTAAAAGTCTGATAAAACAACACAACACTCAGTAAAAGTCTGATAAAACAACACAAACACTCTCAGTAAAGGTCTGATAAAACAACACAAACACTCTCAGTAAAGGTCTGATAAAACAACACAAACACTCAGTAAAAGTCTGATAAAACAACACAAACACTCAGTAAAAGTCTGATAAAACAACACAAACACTCCTCAGTAAAAGTCTGATAAAACAACACAAACACTCCCTCAGTAAAAGTCATAAAACAACACAAACACTCTCAGTAAAAGTCTGATAAAACAACACAAACACTCTCAGTAAAAGTCTGATAAAACAACACAACACTCTCAGTAAAAGTCTGATAAAACAACACAACACTCTCAGTAAAAGTCTGATAAAACAACAACACAAAACAAACACTCTCAGTAAAAGTCTGATAAAACAACACAAACACTCTCAGTAAAAGTCTGATAAAACAACACAAACACTCTCAGTAAAAGTCTGATAAAACAACAAAAAGTCAACAACACACCTCAGTAAAAGTCTGTATAAACACAAACACTCAGTAAAAGTCTGATACAACAACACAATCACTCTCAGTAAAAGTCTGATAAAAACAAATCACTCTCAGTAAAAGTCTGATACAACAACAACACAAACACTCTCAGTAAAAGTCTGATAAAACAACACAACACTCAGTAAAAGTCTGATACAACAACACAAACACTCTCAGTAAAAAGTCTGATAAAACAACACAATCACTCTCAGTAAAAGTCTGATACAACAACACAAACACTCTCAGTAAAAGTCTGATAAAACAACACAAACACTCCTCAGTAAAAGTCTGATAAAACAACACAAACAGTAAAAGTCTGAACCTCAGTAAAAGTCTGATAAAACAACACAAACACTCTCAGTAAAAGTCTGAAAAAACAACACAAACTCTGTCTGATAAAACAACACAAACACTCTCAGTAAAAGTCTGATACAACAACACAACACTCTCAGTAAAAGTCTGATAAAACAACACAAACACTCTCAGTAAAAGTCTGATAAAACAACACAAACACTCTCAGTAAAAGTCTGATAAAACAACACAAACACTCTCAGTAAAGGTCTGATAAAACAACACAAACACTCTCAGTAAAAGTCTGATAAAACAACACAAACACTCTCAGTAAAAGTCTGATAAAACAACACAAACACTCTCAGTAAAAGTCTGATAAAACAACACAAACACTCTCAGTAAAAGTCTGATAAAACAACACAAACACTCTCAGTAAAAGTCTGATAAAACAACACAAACACTCTCAGTAAAAGTCTGATAAAACAACACAAACACTCTCAGTAAAAGTCTGATAAAACAACACAAACACTCTCAGTAAAAGTCTGATAAAACAACACAAACACTCTCAGTAAAAGTCTGATAAAACAACACAAACACCCTCAGTAAAAGTCTGATAAAACAACACAAACACCCTCAGTAAAAGTCTGATAAAACAACACAAACACTCTCAGTAAAAGTCTGATACAACAACACAACACTCTCAGTAAAAGTCTGATAAAACAACACAACACTCAGTAAAAGTCTGATAAAACAACACAAACACTCTCAGTAAAAGTCTGATAAAACAACACAAACACTCTCAGTAAAAGTCTGATAAAACAACACAACACCCTCAGTAAAAGTCTGATAAAACAACACAAACACCCACACAACACTCAGTAAAAGTCTGATAAAACAACACAAACACTCTCAGTAAAAGTCTGATAAAACAACACAAACACTCTCAGTAAAAGGTCTGATAAAACAACACAAACACTGATACAACACAAACACTCAGTAAAAGTCTGATAAAACAACACAAACACTCTCAGTAAAAGTCTGATAAAACAACACAAACACTCTCAGTAAAAGTCTGATAAAACAACACAAACACTCTCAGTAAAAGTCTGATAAAACAACACAAACACTCTCAGTAAAAGTCTGATAAAACAACACAAACACTCTCAGTAAAGGTCTGATAAAACAACACAAACACTCTCAGTAAAAGTCTGATAAAACAACACAAACACCCTCAGTAAAAGTCTGATAAAACAACACAAACACCCTCAGTAAAAGTCTGATAAAACAACACAAACACTCCTCAGTAAAAGTCTGATAAAACAACACAAACACTCCTCAGTAAAAGTCTGATAAAACAACACAACACTCTCAGTAAAAGTCTGATAAAACAACACAACACTCTCAGTAAAAGTCTGATAAAACAACACAAACACTCTCAGTAAAAGTCTGATAAAACAACACAAAAAAGGCTCACACAACACTCTCAGTAAAAGTCTGAGTCTCAGTAAAAGTCTGAAAAACAACACAAACACTCTCAGTAAAGTCTGATAAAACAACACAAACACTCTCAGTAAAGTCTGATAAAACAACACAAACACTCTCAGTAAAAGTCTGATAAAAACAACACAACACTCTAAAAGCAGTAAAAGTCTGATACAACAACACAAACACTCTCAGTAAAAGTCTGATAAAACAACACAAACACTCTCAGTAAAAGTCTGATAAAACAACACAAACACTCTCAGTAAAAGTCTGATAAAACAACACAAACACTCTCAGTAAAAGTCTGATAAAACAACACAAACACACTCAGTAAAAGTCTGATAAAACAACACAAACACTCCTCAGTAAAAGTCTGATAAAACAACACAAACACCCTCAGTAAAAGTCTGATAAAACAACACAAACACTCCTCAGTAAAAGTCTGATAAAACAACACAAACACCCTCAGTAAAAGTCTGATAAAACAACACAAACACCCTCAGTAAAAGTCTGATAAAACAACACAAACACCCTCAGTAAAAGTCTGATAAAACAACACAAACACTCTCAGTAAAAGTCTGATAAAACAACACAAACACTCTCAGTAAAAGTCTGATAAAACAACACAAACACTCTCAGTAAAAGTCTGATAAAACAACACAAACACTCTCAGTAAAAGTCTGATAAAACAACACAAACACTCTCAGTAAAAGTCTGATAAAACAACACAATCACTCTCAGTAAAAGTCTGATAAAACAACACAATAACACAGTAAAAGTCTGATAAAACAACACAAACACTTTGACCTTGGACTTATCTGATCTTATTGGACATGTGACCTTGGACTTATCTGATCTTACTGGACATGTGACCTTAGACTTATCTGATCTTACTGGACATTTGACCTTGGACTTATATCTTTTCTAGACTTGTGACATTGTATTCATGTCTATACTGGACATTTGACCTTGAACTTATCTGATCTTATTGGACATGTGACCTTAGACTTATCTGGTCTTACTGGGCATTTGACCTTGGACTTATCTGATCTTACTGGACATGTGACCTTAGACTTATCTGATCTTACTGGACATGTGACCTTAGACTTATCTGATCTTACTGGACATTTGACCTTGGACTTATATCTTTTCTAGAGGTGTGACCTTGTATTCATGTCTATACTGGACATTTGACCTTGAACTTATCTGATCTTATTGGACACTTGACCTTGGACTCGTATCTTTTCTGGACTTTATATTTATGTCTTTACTGGACATTTGACCTTGGACTCATGTATGTTTACTCAATGTTGTGACCTTGGATTCATCTGTCTTTACTAGACACTGCGTTTTGGACTCATCCAAATTTAACACTTGACCTTGGATTCATGTTTTTACGTGGAACTTGACCTTGGACTCATCCCTTTTTACTGGACACTTCACCTTGTATTCATCTGTCCTTCCTGAACACATGACCTTGAATTACTGTCTTTCTTAGACGCTGCATTTTGGACTCATCCGTCTAGATATACTGGACACTTGACCTTGGACTGATTTGTCTTTCCTGGACACTTGACCTTGGATTCACCTGCCCAGCACTTGTCCAAAGCCTCATTTGTCTTTATTTAGACCGTGAGCATGGACTCATCTCTTTATACTAGAAAGACGCCAATGGACTCGCCTCTCTCTCTTTACTGAACACTTGGACTCGTCTCAGTTAACTGGAGACTTGTCCATTTTTAAGTGACACTTGATCCAGGACCATAACTATCATTCTTTACTGAACATCTGTCTCTGTCCATTCTCTACAGGATGTTGGGAACTTGTACGACACGGCCACCGTCACCATCACCGTGCAAGACTTCGACAATCTGAACCCGTATTTCCATCACGCTCTCTACCGGGCATTCATACCTGAGAATCAGGTAAAACCGAATCAAATACACACACATTTATATATATATATATATATATATATATATATATTATTATTATTATTTTATTTTTTTTTTTTTACGGGGATTTAGTGGTTAGCACGTTCGCCTCACACCGCCAGGGTCCGGGTTCGATTCCCGTCTCGGCCATGTGTGTGTGAGTTTGTGCATGTTCTCCTCGTGCCTCAGGGTTTTTTTCTCTGGGTTCTCCGGTTTCCTCTCCCGGTAAAAAACCGTGTTGTGTGTGGTGTGTGTGTGTGTGTGGGGCATATCGCTAACGCCTGGGTGGTGGTAGTACAGTGGTTAAGGCGTTGGACTCGAGACCAGGAGACCAGGTTCAAATCCCACCACCAACACCACCAAGCTGTGAACCACAAATATAATATATATATATATATATATATATATATATATATATATATATATATATATATATATATATATATATATATATATATATATATATATATATATATATATATATATATATATATATATATATATATATATATACTATATATAGTGAGGGGACACGGTGGTTTAGTGGTTAGCACATTTGCCTCACACCGCCAGGGTCCGGGTTCGATTGCCGTCTCGGCCATGTGTGTGTGGAGTTTGTGCATGTTCTCCCCATGCCTCAGGGGTTTTTCTCTGGGTTCTCCGGTTTCCTCCCCCGGTCCAAAAACATGCACGGTAGGTTGATTGGCACCTTGGAAAATTGTCCTTAGTGTATGAACGTGTGTGTGTGTGTGTGTGTGGGTGTGTGTGTGTGTGTGTGTGTGTGTGTGTGTGTGTGTACTGCGATAGGTTGGCATTCCATCCAGGGTGTATCCTGCCTTAATGCCCATAGACACCTGAGATAGACACAGACTCCCCGTGACCCGAGGGTGGTTCAAGTCAGATGTCCAAATACTTTTGGACCATATAGTGTACGGTATCAAACTAAAAGTAAAAACATAAATAATTCGGCCTTGGACATCATTTTTGATAGAAAAAAAAAATGTTGGAATTTTCCACATATCTTACAATATAACGGATTTTCTGAACTCTCAGGTCGGAACGTTCACAGCCGTCACGCCGGAGAATATCAAAGCTCAAGACGGAGACGCGGGAATCAACCAGACCGTAATCTACAGCATCATCACAGGTACAGCGTCTCTCCTTCCATTACACTCTGTAATCCCGTCTCTCACGGACGCATTGTATATTTCACACCGGGTCGGGATTCGGCTTTGTATCTCTGCTATAAATCGGAATTTTATTTGTTTACAGAAATTAAAATCCGATACAAATAAACCAAATAAAAATGATTCAAAGAGTTACTGAATATGATTCGGTTTTAAACACTTTATTATTAAAGAATTACATTTTTACTAAATTACAGAAATGTATAACATTTCATTTACAAAATTGAAAAAGGAAATAAAATGTCATTTAATTTACCAAAAAAAAAGTTAAATAATTAAAATAGAGCATTGAAAAAACAATTTGTTGAATTTTGGTCATCAACACTCTATATTTAGCTTTTTTTTTATGATTTATCATCTATATTTTTTAATGATTGTACTAAATTGTTAATTCTTTTTTATTTACTAAATCATTTTTCCTTTTTTAAATCATAATAACTAAATTGTGTTTCTTTTAATTATTGTATTAAAGGTATGTAAATTGTTTTTTCATTTTTTACATTTCCGTACTAAATTGAGTTAAATGTTTTTTAATTGTTGTGCTAAATTGTGTTTCATTTTTTAATTATCATTTTAATTATTTACTAAACTTTTTTTTATATATAAATAAACATAATACATATGTTTTTAAATCATTGTACTAAATTGTGTTCCATTTTTTCATTCATTCATCTTCTACCGCTTTATCCGATCTTCCCTCGGGTCACGGGGAGTCTGTGCCTATCTCAGGCGTCTATGGGCATTAAGGCAGGATACACCCTGGATGGAATGCCAACCCATCACACACACACACACACATTCATACACTAGGGACAATTTTCCAAGGTTGCCAATCAACCTACCGTGCATGTTTTTTGGACCGGGGGAGGAAACCGGAGAACCCGGAGAAAAAAAACCCTCTGAGACACGGGGAGAACATGCACAAACTCCACACACACATGGCCGAGACGGGAATCGAACCCGGATCCTGACGGTGTGAGGCGAACGTGCTGACCACTAAACCACCGTGCCCCTGTTCCATTTTTTAATTTTTGTAAATTATCGTATTAATTTTTGTTAAAAAGATATGTATTATTGTACTAAATTGTGTTTTCATTTTTTTTTATTATTTACTAAATTGTGTTCCATTTTTGCAATTTCTTAAATTATTGTTCACATTTTTGTTACAAAAATGATTGTACAAAATTGTGTTGATTTTTTTCATTATCATACTAAATTGTTACATTTTTTAATTATTTTCTAAACTTCTTTTTATTATTTAAATAAATATAATACATATCCTTTTAAATCGTAGTACTAAATTGTGTTCCATTTATAAACATTTATAAAAATTATTGTAGTAATTCTTGTGAAAAAGATATTTATTATTGTACTAAATTGTGTTGATTTTTATTTGACGTATTTTTATTTCATTCTCATTTTTCATTTCTATTTAATTGTAATTAATTTATTCAATCCTTTGATCTGTAATTTGCCGTTTCTTCCCAGTCACTCCAGTGGAACATCAGCCCAACTTCCGTGTGGATCCGAACACTGGGATCGTCTCAGTGACCTCGTCTCTGGACCGAGAGGAAATAGAAACCGTCACACTCCAAATACAGGTGGCTTTTTTTCACTGGTGAAATCATACACCAATGTGTGCAAAATTTTGTGCCCCCCGGCCCCAAACACCCCATCACCACCTAATCACCACCCAATGGTAACTTTCAGACTCATCACAAATTGTCCATAACACTATGTGTATATCAATGTTATGGTTCTTGATATCAGACTGTTACGTCAACGTTACGTATCACAGCACAATGACGCCAAAGAGCAAAATCGCAGGGAAATTCGTGGATATAGGAGATGGTGACCCCCGAGGACGATTTAGAGAGTCTTAAAGCATTTACTTCATAAAAGAAATAGAGAGGGGCATGGAGGCTTAGTGGTTAGCACGTTCGCCTCACACCGCCAGGGTCCGGGTTCGATTACCGTCTCGGCCATGTGTGTGTGGAGTTTGTGCATGTTCTCCCCGTGTCTTAGGGGTTTTTTCTCCGGGTTCTCCGGTTTCCTCCCCCGGTCCAAAAACATGCACGGTAGGTTGATTGGCACCTTGGAAAATTGTCCCTAGTGTATGAATGTGTGTGTGTGTGTGTGTGTGCCCTGCGATGGGTTGGCATTTCATCCAGGGTGTATCCTGCCTTAATGCCCATAGACGCAGGAGATAGACACAGACTCCCCGTGACACGAGGGAAGATCGGATAAAGCGCTAGAAGATGAATGAATGAATGAAGAAATAGAGACGTTGAGTTTTACACCCTATATATCAGGAATATCAGCACAGGTAGGGAGGGGGTGTGGCTCAGTGGTCTAAGGCGCTGGGCTGCTGATCGGAAGATCCGGGTTCGAGCCCCGGTATGGCCAAGCTGCCGCCCTTGGGTCCTTGAGCAAGACCCTTAACCCTCTGTGCTCCAGGGGGCGCTGTATCATGGCTCTGACCCTGCGCTCTGACCCCAGCTACCAACATCAAGCTGGGATATGCGAAGAAAAGAATTTCACTGTGCTGTAATGTATATGTGACCAATAAATGATATACTAGTTATAATCTAGGTTCTCTTTTTGGGTGTTTGGATCGTTAAAAAATGGCTATAATTTACTAAGCCGTATGTTTACTAAGTGTGTGTGTGGTGTGTGTGTGTGTGTGTGTGTGTGTGTGGTTTCAGGCAGCTCAGCAGGACGACAGCTCTAAAACCACCAGCGCTATAGTGTTGATCACCATCGAGGACGTGGACGACAACGCGCCAGAGTTCGACCAGAGCGACTACACTGCGTTTATACCTGAGAATTCCCCTTCAGGACATTTCATTCTTCACGCCAAAGTCACAGACCAGGATCAGGTTAGTGTGGTGTAGAAATATCTAACACTGATATCATTACAACACCTGGATATATAATACACACACACACACACACACACACACACACACACACATATATATATATATATATATATATATATATATATATATATATATATATATATATATATATATATATATATCTTCTACTGCTTTATCCGATCTCAGGCGTCTATGGGCATTAAGGCAGGATACACCCTGGATGGAATGCCAACCCATCACACACACACACACACACACACACACATTCATACACTAGGGACAATTTTCCAAGGTGCCAATCAACCTACCGTGCATGTTTTTGGACCGGGGGANAAACCGGAAACCGGAGAACCTGGAGAAAAAAAACCCCTGAGGCACGGGGAGAACATGCACAAACTCCACACACACACATGGCCGAGACGGGAATCGAACCCGGACCCTGGAGGTGTGAGGCGAACATTCATTCATTCATCTTCTACCGCTATATCTGATCTTCCCTTGGGTCACGGGGAGTCTGTGCCTATCTCAGGCGTCTATGGGCATTAAGGCAGGATACACCCTGGATGGAATGCCAACCCATCGCAGGACACGCACACACACATTCACAATCACACACACACATCACACACACACACACACACACACACACATTCATACACTAGGGACAATTTTCCAAGGTGCCAATCAACCTACCCTGCATGTTTTTGGACCGGGGGAGGAAACCGGAGAACCCGGAGGAAAAAAAACCCCTGAGACACGGGGAGAACATGCAAACATGCACAACTCCACACACACATTGCCGAGACGGGAATCGAACCCGGACCCTGGCGGTGTGAGGCGAACAAGCTAACCACGAAATATACATATATTGGTCTTAATAGTTTCTTTTAAGACTTTCTATAACGTATGTATTATGGTCATAATGGTTTCCATTAAACACTATATAATGGTCCTAATGGGTACCATTATTTATTTATTTATTTTTATTTAACCAGATAAAAAAATATATAAATATAGATACATATTTATATAGATACAGATAAATATATATTACAAACAATAAGTTAAAACGCACAATATGTTTTGCGTATTGTATACAGTTGATTAAGAGGGAACGAAAGGTTATAAAAGGTCGTAATAGACGCCATTAAACATTATATAATGGTCCTAATGGTTACCATTAAACGTATAATGGTTGTAATGGTTTCCTTTAAAAATGACAGAATGACACTGTGTGTGTAGAAACATCTAGCATTGATGTAATTACAGATTCAGTGAAAATAAAAACACTGCTCTGATGTTCAGGGAGGTTTTGTGGGAACGCTGAGACTCGTTCCGGACTCGGTTCCGTTCTCCATCGGTCCGGACGGAGACGTCAGGGTGGAGACGTCCTCCGAGCTGGACAGAGAGACCAACCAGTACTTTACATTTCAGGTAACAGGAAAAGTGCAATAAAGGTTCATTTGATGCAACATGGAAGATGTTTACGTAAACACCTGTTTTGTTTGTGTAACAGATCGAGGCGAGAGAAAACCCTCCCTCCAAGCACAGCGCCACGGCCAGCGTCAACATCACGCTCACCGATGAGAACGATAACAGCCCAGTGTTCGCACGAGCCAAGTACGAGGGCAAAGTTTCCACCGATCAGACCGTCGGAATGACGGTTGTCAAGGTGACGTCTGCTTGTTTGTGTCATGTGATTACGTTCCTCAGACCGTGGTAACATTCGCTTATCAAACGGAACTGTTTATAACGCCATATAACCACTGATGAAGTGTCACACCATTATACAGTCTGTGTTTGTGTGTGTGTGTGTGTGTGTGTGTGTGTGTGTGTGGGATTACATAATGACAAATATTCATAGTGGTTTTTAAAAACACCATTACTGCTAATGGTTTCCATTTAACATTGTATAACGGTTATAAATGTTTCCATTAAACAATAAGCAATGGGCCCAATGGTTTTCATTTACCATCGTAGAATGGGCCTAATGGTATCCATTAAACATTATATAATGGTCCTAATGGTTTCCATTAAATGTTATATAAAATTCCTAATCATTTTAATTAACCATTATTAAATATTCCCAATGGTTTCCATTAAATATTATGATCGTTTTAATGGTTTCATTAACATTATATAATATTCCTAATGGTTTCCATTAAACATTATATGATGGCCTTAATGGTTTCTTCGAAACGTTTACGAAATATTCCTAATGGTTTCCATTAAACAATAGATAACGGTCCTAATGATTTCATTACCATTATATAATGGTCCTAATGGTTTCCATTAAATGTTATATAATTTTCCTAATCATTTTAATTAAGCATTATTAACTATTCCTAATGGTTTCCATTAAACATTATGATCATTTTAATGGTTTCATTAACGTTATCTAATATTCCTAATGGTTTCCATTAAACATTATATGATGGCCTTAATGGTTTCTTCTAAACATTTACAAAATATTCCTAATGGTTTCCATTAAACAATAGATAATGGTCCTAATGATTTCATTACAATAGTTAATGGTCATTTTCCCTCGATATAATGGTCCTAATGATTATTCCAATGTTTCCATTAAATGTTATATAATATTCCTAATCATTTTAATTAAGCATTATTAACTATTCCTAATGGTTTCCATTAAGCAATAGATAATGGTCCTAATGGCTTCCATTAAAGGTTATATAATGATCCTAATGGTCTATAATGGTCTTAATGGTCAGCATCACAATGATGTGTTTATATGCACACCTTCTAACCAATCAGAGCTTTCGTTACCATATTCAGGTTGAAGCGACGGATCTAGACGACGGGCGGAACGGACAAATCAGATACTTCATCGAGTTCGGGAACGACGACGGTTATTTCACCATAAATGAAAACACGGGCGAGATAACGTTAAACAAGACCATCCCACTTCTGCAGAACGCCATCCTCCAGTACGTGCTCTTCGTGACTGCGACAGACGGTAAGGCGATGATGTGTTGTTGTTTTGTTTGTTTTTTTTGCTTCGATCTCTGTAAAAAATTCCACATTTTTCCCCCTTTTGTTTCTCACCTATAGGGGGCAGCGTGAGCCGATCCGCCTCTGCTCTGGTGGACATTAAGGCACCCGGAGACTCTCGTCCTCAGTTCCTTCATAAAATATACGAGGGAAAGGTTGAGGAGGAGAAAGAAGCCGGGGTGGAAATTATCAAGGTTCATGTTTATTTTCCGATACCATCTGATAAAGAACGACATGATACAGTGCGAGGGATAAGGGCCTTGCTCAAGGGCCCAACAGTCACAGTTTGGTAGTGCCGAGGTTCACACCCGAAAAAGAAGGTAGCGGATGGAGGGAAGTCATGTGACCGAGGCAAGACCATTCGTCTCACACCGCCAGGGTCCGGGTTCGATTCCCGTCTCGGTCATGTGTGTGTGTGGAGTGTGCATGTTCTCCCCGTGTCTCAGGAGGTTTTTCTCCGGGTTCTCCGGTTTCCCCCCGGTCCAAAAACATGCACGGTAGGTTGATTGGCACCTTGGAAAATTGTCCCTAGTGTATGAATGTGTGTGTGAATGAATGTGTGTGTGTGTGTGTGATGGGTTGGCATTCCATCCAGTGTGTATCCTGCCTTAATGCCCATAGACGCCTGAGATAGACACAGACTCCCCGTGACCCGAGGGAAGATCGGATAAAGCGGTAGAAGATGAATGAATGAATGAATGAATAAATGAATGTAAGTAATGTATTGTTTCTGTGCCGCCTCGGTACCGGTTGACCCAGGGGGCCTGGGGGTTGGGGACCACTATTTTAAGGCGCTAGGTTACTGATCAGAAGGTCAGGAGTTTGAGCCCTGGTATCACCAAACTGCCACTCTCGGAACCTTAACTCTCTGTACTCCAGGGGGCGCCGTATCATCCAGAAATCATGTACGATATGCAAAGAAAGACTGTAACGTATATATCTTGGTGTTTTGATCTCCAGGTGACCTTCTTGTCCGTGTCCCCTGCCGTTCCCGTCACCCTAGCGGTCGAGACGGAAGCAGACAAGTTCTCGGTGGACCAGCTGACCGGAATGCTGACGACAAAAGTGAAACTAGACCACGAGGTCCAGAGGAACTACACCGTCCTGGTGTCCGTCTCGGATGGCGTCAATCGCGACGAAGCGACGGTTTACGTCAACGTTTTAGACGTCAACGACAACAGTCCCGTATTTCCCTCGGGCTCAGTCGCCGTTACAATCCCAGAGGACGCAGATATCGGCTCTAACGTGACCCACGTGGAAGCTACGGACGCAGACTCGGGATTGAATGGCGAAATACGCTACCGTCTCGAAGGCTCGGCCGGGATGTTCGGCGTGAACCCGGACACGGGTTTAATCGTCACCACGGCAGCGCTCGACAGAGAAACCAAGCACGAGTACGACCTCGTGGTAGTCGCCCAAGACCAAGGTCGTCCTCCTCTCTCGGCGACGGCGTCCGTGGTGGTCACGTTAGCCGACGTCAACGACAACGAGCCGATCTTTTCCGCACAGCGCTACGAGGCCGGTGTGTTCGAAAACACCACCGCGGGAACCGACGTGATTGGCGTCGTAGCCACCGACAAAGACGACGGTCCCAACGCTGTAGTGTCCTATCACATTGCTCAACAGGAGCCACCGTCTGCACCCGCGGCCTTTTCCATAGACGCCACATCCGGGATGATAAGCCTGGCTCGAACGCTGGACTACAGCAAGGTGAAGAAGTACAGGCTGGACGTGGAAGCCAGGGACGGAGGAAGTCCGACTCGTACAGGAAGTGCAGTGGTGCTCGTCTTAGTGGAAGACGTCAACAATAAACCTCCACGGTTTAGCAGGGATCTATATGACGTAGCCGTGTACGAAAATATCGCGCCTGGATCTCCACTCGTGTCCCTCGAGGTCACAGACGAGAACGACGTAAGACAGTATAAAACATAAGCTAGCAAAATATGACGCAAATTTACCCATAACCCTTTGCCTTTTTTTTTTTACAGGGGATCTGTTCTGTAGTTGTTTGGTCAAATTCCGAAAACGCTTACGGGCCCAAAAACACTCATTAAAAATAAAATAAATTCGGTCTTTGTACGTTTTTATTAGCGAGAAAAGAGTTTTTAAAAATGAAAATAGTTCGTCATCGAGGCCGTCGTGTTGTTTACTGATTCATTGGTAAACAGTTGATTAATAGTTGATAGCTATCTAACGATAGTTTTTCCAGGTCGCATTACACTGGACGACAGCGGCCACTAGAGGAGAATCAGTGAAACCACATGCTGTTTGATCTTATAGAATTACATTTATTTATTAACATATTATATATATATATATATATACGTTTACATTTACATTTAAAGAATTTAGCAGACGCCTTTATCCAGAGCGACTTAACTGAACTGAGCAATTAAGCAATTAAGGGTTAAGGGCCTTGCTCAAGGGCCCTCTAGTGGTAGCTTAGGTGGTGCTGGTGGGGTTTGAACCCGTGATCTTCCAGTCCAGAGGCCAACTCCTTAACCACTGGGCTACACCACCTCCCCGCCCCCACCACCTATATATATATATAGATAGATATAGATATAGATATAGATATATATATATATAGATATAGATATAGATATATGATATATATATATATATATATAGATAGATATAGATATAGATATAGATATATATATATATAGATATAGATAGATAGATAGATATATATATAGATATATATATATATATATATATATATATATATATATATATAGAGATAGATAGATATATATATATATATATATATATATATATATAGTTATATGTTTGTTTATTTATTTATTTTTATTTAGCGCATTTTCCTGATTTCGTTCTCTTTATTTATATTTTCAATCGTTTTAGTAATTCGACCAAACAATGGCAGAACAAAACAAAAATCCCATAATATCTTGCTAGTTAGCGTTTTTTTTCCCGTTGCTGTGGAGAATTTCTCGGATTAAAATTTCTTCGTAACTTGTATTAAACACGATTTCTCGTTGCTTTAACAAAAATTCGCGTTGAATGCATGCAGTTATTCTCATTGGCTCTCGAGTCTTATTTCAATCATTCATTGAATCATAATTGTGAAAACAAACATCACAACACAACAGATTTCCCACAACGACCTGCAAAGGAGACATTTTGGGAGAATGACAGGCGTGTGTTTGTTTGAGTAGTTTTGGGAATTGCACTTATTGGGTCCCGGATTTGAAGACCTGAGAAATTCTCCAAAGCAACTGTAAAGGGGGCACGGTGGCGTAGTGGTTAGTGGTTAGCACGTTCGCCTCACACCACCAGGGTCCGGGTTCGATTCCCGTCTCGGCCATGTGTGTGTGGAGTTTGTGCATGTTCTCCCCGTGCCTCTCAGAGGGGTTTTTCTCCGGGTTCTCCAGGTTTCCTCCCCCGGTCCAAAAACATGCACGGTAGGTTGATTGGCACCTTGGAAAATTGTCCCTAGTGTATGAATGTGTGTGTGTGTGTGTGAGTGTGATGGGTTGGCATTCCATCCAGGGTGTATCCTGCCTTAATGCCCATAGACGCCTGAGATAGGCACAGACTCCCCGTGACCCGAGGGAAGATCGGATAAAGCGGTAGAAGATGAATGAATGAACTGTAAAGGAGACCAATAAAATATGAGTGTTGTGTTCTGGGGTTTCCCTCGTCTGCAGGGCGGATTCTCAAACGGACACTTCCTTTTGACCAGCGATGTTTTCAGCATTAACAATGAAGGCGTCGTCCACCTGAGCAGCAACTCCAGCCTCGACAGAGAGACCAGAGACAACTACGTCATACAGGTACTGTATCACATATAGATACCCTGGATCAGGAGATGGTTTGGACATTCTGTAGAAAAAGAACGGAGGTACCCGGGAGGAGGAAAAGAGGAAGGTGGAGGATGAGGAGGTTGATGGATGTGGTGATGAAAGAGGAAGATGACAGGGTAGTGTGGGGAAGGATGATCCGCTAAGGGAGGGGGTGTGGCTCAGCGGTCTAAGGCTGCTGATTGGAAGATCCGGGTTGGAGCCCCGGTATGGCCAAGCTGCCGCCCTTGGGTCCTTGAGCAAGACCCTTAACCCTCTGTGCTCCAGGGGGCGCCGTATCATGGCTCTGACCCCAGCTACTAAACAACAAGCTGGGATATGTGCTGTAAATGTATATGTGATAAATAAAGGCTATTCTTCTTCTTCTGTGGCGCCCCCTAACAGGGGAATGAAACTAATGAATAAAATATTGCTCATTTAAATATACATTAAGAAATAGTTATATTAATGATAAACAATAAATATAATATAGCACTCTAACAGCATTCACCACTAGGGGCCGCTCTCGTACAGTGTAAAATGCAACCTGGAAAAACTATATGTGATCAGCTATTGTTCGGTAAAAACGCTTTTTTTTCCATTTGTAAGTGAGATTAGTAAATTCTTTAGATTTGTTTTGCTAATTCCAACATTTATATGTTAACTTCAGTTAATCCTAAAATGAACGAGGTACAGGCCATTAGGGGGCGCCACAGTGGATGATACGTATATTTGGTTTGGCGCATGTTTTATGCTGGATTCCCTTCCTAAAGCAACCCGCCCAGAATTATCCGGGTGTCGTGAAACCAGGGAAGTGGTGTAGCCCAGTGGTTAAGGTGTTGGACTCGGAAGATCACGGGTTCAAACCCCACTACCACCAACAATCTGTCACTAGTGGGCCCTTGAGCAAGGCCCTTAACCCTCAATTGCTCAGTTGTAAGTCGCTCTGGATAAGGGCGTCTGCCAAATGCCACAAATGTAAATGTAAACCCTAATGGCTGGGGTAGACTGTGCAATTGAGGGGCAAGAGCCTTGATCAAAGTGGCACTAGTGGCAGCTTGGTGGTTCTGGGATTCCAAAGCCCAATAGAGTCCAGAGTTCAATGATATACATAACTATATATAATATAGCACTCTGTGTTCAGCATGTGGTTTCACTGAGTCGCCACTAGAGGCCGCTCTCATACAGTGTAATGCGACCCGGAAAAACTATCGTTAGACAGGAATCGGTGCCGATTGTTGGGGGAAAAAAAACGATGACCTCTACTCCTAAAACCCTATTTGTTTATCTCGAACGCCACTGCAGGTGGTAGCTGTAGATCAGCCAATCGACGGCTTGAGCGCCACGGCCCAGGTCAACGTAACCGTCCTGGACGTCAACGACAACAACCCGCAATATTCAAAGTTCCAAAATCCGATAAAAATCCCCGAGGACAAAACAGGCGAAGTGATGCACATCGAAGTGAGCGACTCGGACATCGGCTCGAACGGAGAAACCGCCGTTACCACGCATTCCTACGACGATGTCTTTGGATTCACTGCGGTAAGCCGACTCTCAACAACTTCTAATTTCGTTGATGATACAAAGTGTAACTTTAGATTGCGTTTCTGTCAGGACGGGACTCTGATGGTGACCGGGACTCTGGATCGGGAGAAGAAAGAGGTTTATACGTTGGTCCTCGTGGCCAGAGATTTTGGCGCACCGCCAAGAAATGTAAGTCATTTTTCTTTGTTATTTAAAATCCAGGGGCCCCCAAACTTTTTTTTGCGTGAGGGCCACATCATTTTATTACGATATTTTTAATTAAATGCAAATTTATTACGCCTCCTAATGCAGGATTGGTTTATTATTGTGTTATTATTAAAAGATAATAAAATGATTCATTCATTCAAGAAAATGAATGAATCATGACAATATGCGAAATATTATTTAAAAAATAATAATAAGATTAAATATTACATTACTATTCAAATGTTATTAAAATAATATATTGAAAGATGAAATTACTATTAAAATATTATTAAACTATTATATCGAAATATTAAATTAATATTAAATATTTAAAAAATAAGTCAAAAAATTGTAAATAATATGAATCAAATATTGTATATTACATATTGAATTAATTATAAATAAAATATTTAGCGCTTAAAAGCAAGGCAGTGTTTCATCTCTAGAGGGCGCTATTGTAGTGCCTCGATTAATAGCTAAAGAATTTATAGCTAATAAAGTAGCCATTATTACCGAATACAGATATATAGCTTCGGCACTGTTCCGAGGACAGTTGGAAATGTGCTATTTATAGACCCCTGCTATAATAAAGTGTATATTGGAGGTCCTCATAAAAAAATGTCTTTCCATTTTCTTTCTTTGGTTCCCTTTAGAGCCTCAGCACGTTGACGGTTCTTGTGACCGACGTTAACGACAACGCTCCGGTCTTCGGTCAGCCGTCGTACTCGACACGCGTTCTGGCGAAAGACGTCCAAAGCGGCGATCTGGTGTTAACGGTGTCCGCCACAGATCAAGATGTCGGCAACAACTCTTTCATCGCCTACAGGTCAGCGTGCAAATGACGCGAGGGGGCTCCGAAAAAACTGCACAAAATGGAGGAGAAATCTGGACCCTTTCCACATTTACTCCTATAAGAAGCGAAATTCTTCTAGGACGAGGGGAATTTGTCCCAATTGAGAATTCATAGGGACAAGGGTGTTAATAGTAAAGTCTTGGTGAGGAGGCCGGGGGTGCAGTCGGTATGAAAAATCCCTCCCGGAGATGTTTGATAGGTTTGAGCTCTTTAGCAGAAGATCTTCCGCAATTCGTTTTTCTTCAGAAGGGGTGGAGTTTCAAGCGCCAATTCTGTAAAATGGTAAAAAATGTCTAATTTATTCAAAATCTGAAATAGCAAAGTCAAAACTTGCAGAAGGGACACGGTGGTTTAGTGGTTAGCACGTTCGCCTCACACCACCAGGGTCCGGGTTCGATTCCCGTCTCGGCCATGTGTGTGTGGAGTTTGTGCATGTTCTCCCCGTGCCTCAGGGGGTTTTTCTCCGGGTTCTCCGGTTTCCTCCCCCGGTCCAAAAACATGCACAGTAGGTTGATTGGCACCTTGGAAAATTGTCCCTAGTGTATGAATGTGTGTGTGAGTGTGTGTGTGTGTGTGATGGGTTGGCATTCCATCCAGGGTGTATCCTGCCTTAATGCCCATAGACGCCTGAGATAGACACAGACTCCCCGTGACCCGAGGGAAGATCGGATAAAGCAATAAATGAATGAATGAAAAACTTGCAGAAAGAAATAAAGGTGAAATTAAATAGAAAGAAAATCCAAAAATGAAGGACAAACACAAAAATAATACAAATCCTGCTGTTCATTGAGCCCTACCTGTAATGTCGTTTTCCTCCCACTAGAGGGCACTTTGAACCACACTCAGAATAGAAGAATAGCATAACCTTTATTTGTCACATATGCTTTACAGCACAGTGAAATTATTTTCTTCGCATATCACGGTTTGTTTGGAAGCCGGGGTCAGAGCGCAGGGTCGGCCATGACACAGCGCCCCCTGGAGCACAGAGGGTTAAGGGCCTTGCTCAAGGACACAAGGGCGGAGGCTTGGAGATACCAGGGCTTGAACCCTCCCCACCCAGCTCCTTGAGAACCACTGCTTTAATTCCATTTGGAACATTAACTGAGGTTAGTAAAATACTAACCTGTTAAAATACTGGTAAAAAAAAAGGGGGAGAGGGTGTGGCTCGGTGGTCTAAGGCGCTGGGCTAGTGGTTCGGAGGGTCTGGTGGGTTCAAGCCCCAGTATCGCAAAGCTGCCACTCTGGGGTCCTTGAGCAAGACCTTAACCCTCTGTGCTCTAGGGGGCGCTCTGACCCAAAGAAACTATTTCTCTGTGCTGTAATGTATTTTGCTGTCATCGCTGCTTCCATTAGGGGGCACCACAGTGGATGAGTCACATATTTGCTTTTACATTGGATACCCTTCCCAAAGCAACCCTCGCACATTTTTCCCGGACATGAGGAATGCACTGGCTTTGTGGCTGGGGGACGACTGTGCAGTTGAGGGGCAAGAGCCTTGATCAAACGCCCACTAGTGGCAGCTTGGTGGTGGTGCTGGAGTCCAGAGTCCAATGCCCAAACCACTGAGGTACCACCTTCACTAAAATGAGGTGGTCCACTTTGGCGACCCCTAAAGGGGTACAAGTCAGTGCCTGCCCATGGCAAAACGAGTAGCATGCTGTGTAAGCGATTCGCCACTAGAGTCCGCTCTCACTGTATAACGATAGCAGACGTTCTCAGCCTTTTCAGCCATCGGTACCATTTTGATCAACTAAAAATCGGCCGACCTCCGATCATGGAGAATTATCCTAACTGGTCCGATCCCCCTTTTCCCTGTACCGCCCTGTAAATAATCAACAACATATTTCTCCAGGTTGACTAAAGACTCCGACGTGGTGGATCTGAACCCTGATACGGGAGCCATCACGTGGACCCGTGACCTTTCTCACATCACCGAGGACACGCTTATCGAGCTTCTCGTTACAGCCGAGGACCACGGAATACCGCCGCTCAACAGTACAGGTGACTCATGTTCCGAGTGTAAACCACGCCCACAAATACCGACGATACGTTTCTAGATCATGTCCGTTTCCTCCTCCATAGCGACCGTCACGATCGACGTGAGAAGCGTCCACCTGATAGACACCGTCGTTTTCGACAGCGCCACCTACGTGTTCTCGGTAAAGGAGAACGAGCCGGGTGAATCGATGGTAGGCGGGGTCAGGGCACTCACAGGCAATCCGCTGATCCAGATCACCTATAGGCTGATGTCGCACACGGAGCTGTTCGGCGTGGACGGAAACGGAGCCGTGAAAACGCTCAAGCCGCTGGACAAGGAGGAAAAGGAAACATACGTCGTCGACGTGGAAGCCGTCGACTCCAGGACGCCCCCGAACACGGCGAAGTCCACGGTAAGTCCATCCGGCGCTAACCACTAAACCGCAGCAATGCAGGTTCAGGAGGGCGGGGCTTGAACGTCTTGTCGGTTTTGCGTCCCGGTAGGTGGTGATTGAGGTGGAAGACGTGAACGAGGTTCCAGTCTTTGAACGGCAAACGTACACGGCAGAAATCTTCAGCGTCGCCCCGTTCAGATATCCAGTAGTCAGCGTGAAGGTAGGAGACTCCAGGGCGAGGTTGTGTTTAACGAAGACACGCCTCTTTTCTTTTTAATAGGATAGACGGACACAGAGGCCACGCCTCCTGTACTTGCACTGTCCCTGGAAGCCTGACGATTATGGACTAATCCCTTGTGTACTCTTTGCATCTCTGTAGGCGTCGGATCCTGACGTCTGGGACGCCCAAGAGCTCCGGTATTCCCTGTCGGATTCCACATCCCTGCTGGGAATCGAGAGCGAGACTGGTCAGGTTTATGTCCTGGATTTAACGGGAAAGGGCGGCGAAACGATGCACGCTCGAGTTAAAGCCACCGATAAACAGGGACTCTCTGCAAGCGCCGAGATACAGGCAAGTCTCGTTCGCCTCACACCGCCAGGATCCGGGTTCGATTCCCGTCTCGGCCATGTGTGTGTGGAGTTTGTGCATGTTCTCCCCGTGTCTCAGGGGGTTTTTTTTCTCCGGGTTCTCCGGTTTCCTCCCCCGGTCCAAAAACATGCACGGTAGGTTGATTGGCACCTTGGAAAATTGTCCCTAGTGTATGAATGTGTGTGTGTGTGTGTGTGTGTGTCCTGTGATGGGTTGGCATTCCATCCAGGGTGTATCCTGCCTTAATGCCCATAGACGCCTGAGATAGGCACAGACTCCCCGTAAGTTAATGTGTAATTAATCACACGTTAATTTCTCATTTTCAATGTAGCATAAATGAACATACTTTTCATGTTTTTAATACTGTAAACAACTGTAACACATGTTATAATTCTATACATTTCTCTCAAAATTTCTCCCTTTAATGAAATTATTGATTATTTACTATTTACTATATGATTTATGATTGTTTAGTGGTTGGTTTGAAGTGTAAAATATGGGACGTGGCTCCTTTAAGAATTGTGTTCCGGTTCCATATAAACTGGTGATACGGTGTTATACTGGTGAAGCGCTTTATTGCGTTCGGTAAAAATGCGCTTTATTGCAGTAATACGGATTTGGGAATGCGATGCGCTTGCGTAAGGTTCCATACGGTAATATACGCTAATATAGTGAGGAGATCGTACCTGTTGTGAATGCGCAGATAGTAGGTGTAATTCGGGGGAAATTTAGGAAGCGTGAGTGGATGCGCTGAACGTTTATTTATTTATTTGTTGTTGTTTATTGTTCGGGTTTCGTTCATTCGCCGACACGACGCAGAGTGAAGGAGCAGATCACTCACATAGTAACGCACACTGCGTTATAACACACGTTAATAACATTAGTGTCGTTAAAGTGAATTTGCATTAAAGCACATTAAAAGACCACATCAGAAGGATGAAAGAGAGACGGGTTGCCGAACCCTGGTCTAGAAGGACAAATCAGCCAACGTAACGAAACCATGTGACTTTTGCAGATCCGGGTGAAAGACAGCAGCGGCGGGAACATCGTGGTGGTCACACTGAACCAGCATGTCCACACTGTCCAGATGAAGATGACCGAAACTCAGAAGTGAGAATGTTTTCTGACGGACACGACTTGAACCGGCAGTCAGGAATTCCCCTGACGTTCTAACATGGGATGTTCTTTTCCCATCCCCTCATCCACGCTCCGTCTCGCCCTGACAGGTCTCTGGAGAAAGTGCTGGGATGGAGTGTGCACGTCCTCAGTGTAGGTGGCGAGAACGGGATGTTTTCACGCGCCTCCGACGCCAACGTGAAGTCGTACGTCAGCTTCGTTGCGGTGGACGCGGCCGGAGTCACCGTCACTGCACAGGAAGTCCACGAGTAAGTTACCGTCCATATAGTGTGTGTACTTTATTAAATAAAGACTAGTAAACACTAAGAGCACTAGACAGAGACTAGATCACTACACTAGAACGGTAGAAGACTAGAAACACTAGACGAAGACTAGATCGCTAATAGAAGACTAGAACACTAGACGAATACTAGAATGGTAGAACACTAAAACAGTAGATGAAGACTAGATTGCTAATAGAAGACTACAATGCTAGAAGACTGGAACACTAGACGAAGACTAGAACACTAGAAGACTAGAACACTAGAAGACTAGAACACTAGACGAAGACTAGAACACTAGACGAACACAAGAAGACTAGAACACTAGACTAGAACACTAGAACACTAGAACACTAGAACACTAGAAGACTAGAACGACTAGACACTACTAGAACACTAGACGAAGACTAGAACACTAGACAAAGACTAGAACACTAGAAGACTAGAACACTAGACAAAGACTAGAACACTAGAAGACTAGAACACTAGAACACTAGAACACTAGAAGACTAGAAAGAACTAGAACAAGAACACTAGAAGACTAGAACACTAGAAGACTAGAAGACTAGAACACTAGAACACTAGAAGACTAGAACACGAAGACTAGAACACTAGAAGACTAGAACACTAGACGAAGACTAGAACACTAGACGAAGACTAGAACACTAGAACACGAGAAGACTAGAACACTAGAAAGAACTACAAGACGACTAGAACACTAGACGAACACAGCTAGAACACTAGACTAGAACACTAGAAGACTAGAACACTAGAACACTAGAACACTAGAACGAAGACAAGAAGACACTAGAACACTAGAACGACTAGAACACTAGACTAGAACACTAGAAGACTAGAAGACTAGAACACTAGAAGACTAGAACACTAGAACAGAAGACTAGAACACTAGAACACTAGAAGACTAGAAGACTAGAACACTAGACTAGAAGACTAGAAAACTAGACGAAGACTAGAACACTAGAACACTAGAAGACTAGAACACTAGATGACTAGAACACTAGACGAAGACTAGAACACTAGAAGACTAGAAGACTAGACTAGACGAGACTAGAACACTAGACGAAGACACAAGAAGACTAGAACACTAGAACACTAGACTAGAAGACACTAGAAGACTAGAACACTAGACTAGAACACTAGAACACTAGACTAGAACACTAGAACACTAGAACTAGAACACTAGAAGACTAGAAAACTACGAAGACTAGAAGACACTAGACTAGAACACTAGAAGACTAGAAGACTAGAACACTAGAAGACTAGAAGACTAGACGACACTAGACTAGAACACTAGACACAACTAGAAGACTAGAAGACACTAGAAGAAGACTAGAACACTAGACGAAGACTAGAACACTAGAACACTAGACTAGAACACTAGAAGACTAGAAGACTAGAACACTAGAACACTAGAACACTAGAACACTAGAACACTAGACTAGAACACTAGACGAAGACTAGAAAACTAGACGAACACTAGACTAGAACAACTAGACGAAGACTAGAAAACTAGACGAAGACTAGAAAACTAGACGAAGACTAGAAAACTAGACGACTAGACTAGAACACTAGAACTAGAACTAGAACTAGACTAGACGAGAACACTAGAAGAACACTAGAACACTAGAACACTAGACTAGAACACTACTAGACGAAGACTAGAACACTAGAAGACTAGAACACTAGATGACTAGAAGACTAGAACAGAAGACTAGAAGACTAGAAGACACTAGAACACTGACTAGAAGACTAGAACAGACTAGAAGACTAGAACACTAGACTAGAACACTAGACTAGAACACTAGAACACTAGAACACTAGACTAGAACACTAGAACACTAGAACTAGAACACTAGACTAGAAGAACTACACTAGAAAGACTAGACTAGAACTGACTAGAACACTAGAACTAGAACACTAGACGAAGACTAGAACACTAGACGAAGACTAGAACACTAGAACAGACTAGAACAGAACGACTAGAAGAAGACTAGAACTAGAAGACTAGAACTAGACCGAGAACACTAGAAGACTAGAACACTAGAACACTAGAACTAGAACACTAGACGAAGACTAAAAACTAGAAGACACTAGAACACTAGACTAGAAGACTACTAGAAGACTAGAACTAGAAAGACTAGAACACTAGAAGACTAGAACACTAGAACACTAGAAGACTAGAACACTAGAACACTAGACACTAGAAACATACGACTAGAACACTAGACGAAGACAAGAACTAGAAGACTAGAACACTAGACGAACACAAGAAGACTAGAAGACTAGAACACTAGAACACTAGACTAGAACACTAGACGAAGACAAGAACACTAGAAGACTAGACGACACTAGAACAGACTAGAACACTAGAACACTAGAAGACTAGAACACTAGATGACTAGAACACTAGACGAAGACTAGAACACTAGAACACTAGACTAGAAGACTAGAACACTAGACTAGAACACTAGAACACTAGAAGACTAGAAGACTAGAAAACTAGACGAAGACTAGAACACTGAACACTAGAAGACTAGAACACTAGATGACTAGACTGACTAGAACACTAGAACACTAGAAGACTAGAAGACTAGAACACTAGAACACTAGAAGACTAGAACACTAGAAGACTAGAACACTAGAAGACTAGAACACTAGAACGAAGCACTAGACGAAGACTAGAAGAGAAGACTAGAAGACTAGAACACTAGAAGACTAGAACACTAGAACACTAGACTAAACACTAGAAGACTACACTAGAAAAAGACTAGAACACTAGAAGACTAGAACTAGAAGACTAGAACTAGAAGACTAGAACACTAGAAGACTAGAACACTAGACGACTAGACTAGAACAAGACTAGACACGAAGACTAGAAGAACACCGACGAAGACTAGACACTAGACGAAGACAAGAACACTAGACGACTAGAACACTAGACGAACACTAAGAAGACTAGAAGACTAGAACACTAGAACACTAGACTACACTAGACTAACCACTAGAAAAACTAAACACTAGACTAGACTCGACACGAACACTAGACCCTAGACAGACTAGAACACTAGACGAAGACTAGAAACGAAGACTACCACTAGACGAAGACTAGAAAACTACACAAAACTATAACTAGACGAAGACTAGAACTACTAGACTAGAAACACTAGAAGACTAGAACAGACTACAAACCCTAGACACTAGAAACTAAACTATAGACTAGAAAACACTAGACGAGAAGACTAGAACACTAGACTAGACACTAGAAGACTAGAAACTAGATGACTAGAACACTAGAAGACTAGAAACTACTAGACGAACACTAGACCCCTATAGAAGAAACACTAGAAGACTACACTAGACGAAGAAGCCCTAAACACATAGAAGACTAGAACACTAGACGAAGACTAGAAAACTAGACGAAGACTAGAAAACTAGACGAAGACTAGAAAACTAGACGAAGACTAGAAAACTAGACGAAGACTAGAAAACTAGACGAAGACTAGAAAACTAGACGAAGACTAGAAAACTAGACGAAGACTAGAAAACTAGACGAAGACTAGAACACTAGACTAAAGACTAGAACACTAGAAGACTAGAACAGATAGAAGACGAACCCACTAGACTAGACACTAGACGACTAGAACACTAGAACACTAGAACACTAGAACACTAGACGACTAGACACTAGAACACACTAGACGAAGACTAGAACACTAGAAGACTAGAAGACTAGAAGACTAGAACACTAGAACAGAACACTAGAACTAGACTAGAACACTAGAACGACTAGACGAAGACTAGAACACTAGAACACTAGAACACTAGACTAGAACACTAGAACACTAGACGACTAGAACTAGAACTAGACTAGAAGACTAGAACACTAGAACACTAGACTAGAGACTAGAACACTAGAAGACTAGAAC
This sequence comes from Kryptopterus vitreolus, assembly GCA_030449085.1. Classification (NCBI taxonomy): domain Eukaryota; kingdom Metazoa; phylum Chordata; class Actinopteri; order Siluriformes; family Siluridae; genus Kryptopterus; species Kryptopterus vitreolus. Next base: position 13,690,208 of record JACRUU010000022.1, read on the forward strand.
ACTAGACGAAGACTAGAACACTAGACTAGAACACTAGAACACTAGAAGACTAGAAAACTAGACGAAGACTTGAACACTAGAAGACTAGAACACTAGATGACTAGAAGACTAGAACACTAGAAGACTAGAACACTAGAAGACTAGAACACTAGACTAGAACACTAGAACACTAGAAGACTAGAAAACTAGACGAAGACTAGAACACTGAACACTAGAAGACTAGAACACTAGATGACTAGAAGACTAGAACACTAGAACACTAGACTAGAACACTAGACTAGAAGACTAGAACACTAGACGAAGACACTAGACGAAGACTAGAACACTAGAACACTAGACTAGAACACTAGAACACTAGACGAAGACACTAGACGACTAGAACACTAGAACACTAGAAGACTAGAAGACTAGAAGACACTAGAACACTAGAACACTAGAACACTAGACTAGACTAGAACACTAGACGAAGACTTAACACTAGAAGACTAGAACACTAGACTAGAACACTAGAACACTAGACTAGAAGACTAGAACACTAGAACACTAGAACACTAGACGAAGACTAGAACACTAGAACACTAGACACTAGAAACTACTAGACTAGAACACTAGAAGACTAGAACACTAGAACACTAGACTAGAACACTAGACGAAGACTAGAAAACTAGACGACTAGAAGACTAGAAAACTAGACGAAGACTAGAAAACTAGACGAAGACTAGAAAACTAGACGACTAGAACACTAGACTAGAAAACTAGACTAGAACACTAGACTAGAAAACTAGACGAAGACTAGAAAACTAGACGAAGACTAGAAAACTAGACGAAGACTAGAAAACTAGACGAAGACTAGAAAACTAGACGAAGACTAGAACACTAGAAGACTAGACGAAGACTAGAACACTAGAACACTAGAACACTAGACGAAGACTACTAGACTAGAACACTAGAACACTAGAAGACGAGAACACTAGAACAGAAGACTAGAACACTAGAACACTAGAAAGACACAAAGACGACTAGAACACTAGACGAACACAAGAAGACTAGAAGACTAGAACACTAGAACACTAGAAGACTAGAACACTAGACTAGAACACTAGAACACTAGAAGACTAGAACACTAGAAGACTAGAACACTAGAAGACTAGAACACTAGACGAAGACTAGAACACTAGAAGACTAGAACACTAGAAGACTAGAACACTAGACGAAGACTAGAACACTAGAACACTAGAACACTAGAAGACTAGAAGACTAGAACACTAGACGAAGACTAGAACACTAGACGACACTAGAAGACTAGAACACTAGAACACTAGACTAGAAGACTAGAACTAGAAATGAACACTAGACGTAGAACACACTATACGAAGACTAGAACTAATACTAATGACTAGAGAAGACACTAGAAGACTAGACACAGCGACTAGAACACAGACTCTAGACAGACTAACGAAACGAGACCACTGAAGACTAGAACACTAGACTAGACACTGAACAGACACTAGACACTAACGAACTAGAAGATCAGAAGACTAGAACACGAGAGCTAGAACTAGAAGACACTAGACGACTAGAACACTAGACGAAGACTAGAACACTAGACGAAGACTAGAAAACTAGAAGACTAGAAGACTAGACGACTAGAACACTAGACTAGAAGACACTAGAACACTAAAGTAAAAAGTTAAAGTAAACTTAATGTTCTGTAGGAAGCTGAAGAGCGAAAGCGAGAGTGTGAAAGCTGAACTGGAGAAGGTCTTCGGTCCCGATGTGGAACTGGGAGGACTGGAGCGGGAATCCGTGGACCAGGAGAACTCCGAGGAGACGGTGGTTATTGCGCTCGGGGTCCTGCTGGCGCTCACCCTCGCGGCGCTCGTCACGCTGACGGCGCTCGCCGGCATAAAGTAAGTTCACCTCGTTTCAAGTTCTGACGTTGCTCAGTGTCTACTCAGACGTTTTAGACCGACGGTGAGGAAAACGTCTCCGGGTCTCCAAACACCTTAACGAAGATGTAGAAGATTAACGAAGATTTCCTTCACCTCAGGTATAAGAAGATGAAGGAAAGCGATTGTGAGCGAGAAAGCTTTACGATGGGGAAACAGGATCGATGTAGCGTGTAAGTTTCCAACGAGTGATTCTAATCTGTAGGATTTCCAGATTCGAGATTTTAAAGCGCTGGTTTCCATTTGATCCACAGATTCACAAACGCAGAATTACTGAAGGATCAACTTGAGGTAAGTGAACAGTCCGGCTGAATACGGAGGACATGCTAATGTTGCCATGGTAACAGAATAATAATAATAATAATAATAATAATAATAATAATAATATATTCCTCAAAAGTAAAAGTGAAATTTAATCAAAGCAACATTAAGTACAAGTTACTGATCTAAAAGTTTACAAGTGAAAGTTTTGATGAAAATTTATTTAAATACAAATAAAAGTTATTGTTGTTTTGATGAAATTTAACTTAAATACAAATAAAAATTAATGTTGTTTTGATGAAATTTAACTTAAATACAAATAAAAGTTATTGTTGTTTTGATGAAAATTTATTAAAAATACAAATAAAAGTTGTTGTTTTGATGAAAATGTATTAAAAATACAAATAAAAGTTATTGTTGTTTTGATGAAAATTTACTTAAATACAAATAAAAGTTATTGTTGTTTTGATGAAATTTAACTTGAATACAAATAAAAATTAATGTTGTTTTGATGAAATTTAACTTAAAAACAAATAAAAGTTTTTGTTGTTTTTTATGAAAATTTATTAAAAATACAAATAAGTTTTTGTTGTTTTGATGAAATTTAACTTAAATACAAATAAAGATTAATGTTGTTTTGATTAAATTTGACTTAAATACAAATAAAAGTTATTGTTGTTTTGATGAAAATTTATAAAAAATACAAATAAAAGTTATTGTTGTTTTGATGAAAATTTATAAAAAATACAAATAAAAGTTATTGTTGTTTTGATGAAATTTAACTTGAATACAAATAAAAGTTAATGTTGTTTTGATAAAATTTGACTTAAATACAAATAAAAATTATTGTTGTTTTGATGAAAATTTATAAAAAATACAAATAAAATGAATGTTGTTTTGATAAAATTTGACTTAAATACAAATAAAAGTTATTGTTGTTTTGATGAAAATGTATTAAAAATACAAATAAAAGTTATTGTTGTTTTGATGAAATTTGACTTAAAATCTACAAGTAAATAAAATATGCTTTGTTTTCTGATCCGACTCTTTGTGGGTTTGTTTAAGGATCTGCAGATCTGGAGAAGCAGCAGGAAAGTGTCAGAAGCGTCTCAGAACAGCAGCGTGGCCGTGACGGCGACAGACAACGACGCCAACGTCACCTCGGCCCTCTAACAACACCAACACACACACACACACACACACACACACACACACACACACACACACACACACACACACACACACACACACACACTTTCCATTTCAGGGACAAAACTGTATCATTGAATTCCTAATGCAGGACTGAATTCACAACACATGTATTTATATGAACCATATGAAATTTATTACACACAGCGCATAGTTTCTATATACATAACACCCCCCCCCATACACACACACACACACACACACAGTTAGCCGAGTTATGCTAATCACGCTACTTTAGAGTGCTACAGCCAGGCATCGTCATGCTATAAGTGTGTTTCGACTTGATCGTATAACAACATGACGATCTGAAACTCCGAATACATTAGAGGGGATTAGAGATCAGTCTTCTGCAGCTCCTGAAACGAGCTGCCCAGTCACTGCACCTGGGACCGCTCTGGGACGAAGTGAAACGTCCAGGTAGTGAAGGACATCGTTAGTGACTTTTATAAGAGACACGGAAAAGGATTTTAGCTGAATTTGTTTGGAGAAATAAAGTGTGTAAAGATGTTGTTTATGTGAAGGGAGGATTTTTGTTTTTTTTCAATAAAAATAAAGTCTGGACAGTTCTAGATTTGTTTGATTCAAGTTATTATTATCTTGATATACTATTGTTATGTGTGTGTGTGTGTGTGTGTGTGGTGGAATATATATATATATATATATATATATATATATATATATAAACAACACCACACACACGTTCATTTATATATATATATATAGATATATATATATAGATATATATATATATATATATATATAGATATATATATATATATATATATATATATATGTATATATGTATGTGTGTATGTAGGTGTGTGTGTAGGGGGTCACGGTGGCTTAAGTGGTTAGCACGTTCGCCTCACACCGCCAGGGTCCGGGTTCGATTCCCGTCTCGGCCATGTGTGTGTGTGAGTTTGTGCATGTGTCTCCCCCCGTGCCTCAGGGGTTTTTTCTTTCTCCGGTTTCTCCGATTGCACGGTAGGTTGATTGTCACCTTGGAAAAATTGTCCCTAGTGTATGAATGTGTGTGTGTGTGTGTGTGTGATGGGTTGGCATTCCATCCAGGGTGTATCCTGCCTTAATGCCCATAGACGCCTGAGATAGACAGACAACAGGGAAGATCGGATAAAGCGGTAGAAGATGAATGAATGAATGAACGTGTGTGTGTGTGTGTAATATATATATATATATATATATATATTATATATATATATATATATATATATCTATATATATATACACACATACATTAGTGTGCAAAAGTTATAGGCAGGAGTGAAAAAATGCTGTAAACAAAGAATGCTTTCAAAAAATTTACTTTCATCAATGAATGAATGAAATGCATTCTTTATTTACAGCATTTTTTCATTTCTGCCTAAACCACACTAATGGTATATGTATGGTATGTATGTGTATATATATATATATATATATATATATATATATATATATATATATATATATATATATATATATATGTATAAAAATACAGTTGCAAAACATTTCCACACTTACCTGAAACGTCGCTCTTCCACACGATAGGAATAATGTAATCTGTATATGACGATAAATCCGATACTGTACGATATACAGCAAAGATGAACTAGATCATACTTTTCTTACATTTTACAAACATGTTAAAATGTAAAAACAAAGTAACTGTAAAAAACTGTTTAAACTTGAAGAAAAATATATATTTTTTTTAAACTGCACATTTTAATTGTTTATTTCCAAACTTTCATGCCTCAAGATTCGTCCGCATGAAAGTCCGAGTGCATCCGGAGAAAAGGAAAAAATATCGCCCTCTATAGTCCAACACCTGGAATTACAACCATGTTTTTTTTTTTTTTTTTTTAAGTAGGAAAATAAACAATCGTGTCACTTTTAAAAGCAGGGGTGCCTTTCTAATAGCGGTATATTGTATAATTGTACTAAATAATATATATATATATATATATATATATATATATATATATATAAACAACCAGTTATTTGTCCTCGCGCTCCTTTGGTGTGAGGTTTAACACAAGCTCATGCCCAGTGTGTGTCTGCCTTCGAATTTATTCAACACAATATAAAAAGCGTTTGGAAAGTATTCGCGTGGTTTCTCTTGACGTCCTTCTCGTTAATATACAGTAAAGAAGTATAGAATGGCGTAATTTTTTTCACGTTAAAAAAAATCATATATATATATATATATAAAAGCCCCTTTGGCATGGTTACATCCTGAAGTCTTGGTGAGCGTCGCACACCTGGATGGGGTTGATGTTTGTGGCGTACTTCACGGCGAATCCTCATGGTGCAGGAGCGTCAGGAGACACTTCCCGGTCTCTCCACTGATGTTTAATAGGGTTGAATTAAGGCTCTCGCTGGGTTCACAAGTTGAGTTCAGCTTCCGGGCGTAAGGCGGACGTCGGGCTCAGACCGAGGTCCCGAGTGCTGTGGAAGACGTTTAATATTGAGGATATCTCTAATTTATTTATTCCAACACAGAATAAATAAAACAACTTTTCATTGGGAGAAAATCGTGCGGAACTCTTTATAACTGGCGTTCTCCTGTGAACCACGCTTACCTTACACACTTCCTTACCTCTTTATCGTAAACTGAGCTTTGCATGCAATTTTCCCTGACTCTTCCCTGACCTTCACTGACCGAAACACCGAATTTCCATCACCTGTAATGAACAGGGGGGGGGGGGGGATATAACAAGTAATAAACACTAATGAAATCAACAACAGACCATGTCAATATTTTCACTTAACCTACATCATTAATACACTGATGCTAAATACATTAATGCTCAAGGGCTCCCACTAGTGGCCGCTTGGTGGTGGTGGTAACCACTGAGCTACACCACACGTCCCTCACATTATTTACTCTTTGGCATGCCTTGATTTTTCTGTCTGTGTGTGTGTGTGTGTGTGTGTGTGTGTGCGTGTGTGGGGGTGTGGGGGGGAGAGGGATAATTGGCAATAATACTGGCAAGTCTATGCTACAGACAGACATCCTCATAGCATGGTGCTGCCACCACCATCGCTTTCAGTGAACGACAATCGTGTGCATTTTTACGAATTGTAGCGTTGTACAAACACACACACACACACACACACACACACACACACACACACACACACACACATCGAGAAGAAATCTCAGCCGTCGTTCGCGGTGACTCGGTTCATAATTAAATCATATTAAAAATTTTATTAAGTTATCCTATATTAAAATAAATCAAGAAGGCAAAGAAGAGGGGGGGGGGGGAATGAGGGGAACAAGAAAAAGAAGAAGGGAGAGAAAAGAGGGGGAAAAAAAAAAAAAAGGAAAAAAAAAAAAAAGCAAGAATGACATTAGATTATGGAATGTATCTCGGTAAATAAAATATAGCTCCAACAGTTCCATCAGGTGTGCTTTATTCAAGCAACACATCTCTCTGTGTGTGTGTGTGTGTGTGTGTGTGTGTGTGTGTGTGTGTGGGTGTGAAAGCAGCACCATAAAGTCTATATACATATACAGCATATGTATATACACAGTAGATTCATAAGTGTGTGTATATATTATATATATATTTATATATATTTATATATATACAGTATATATGAGCTTTACACTTTTATATATACTGTATACATATATCTTACATATGATCTTTAACTTCATAATCATCTCATTTACAACAAGGCCCAGGAAACGACGAGAGGATTCTTGACAGAATCAAATTATGGTTCTTATGCGCCCCCCCCCCCCATTCATTCATTCATTCATTCATTCGTTCATTCAATGTACAGGAAAACAATTCGATATCAGGAACCACAGGAACGGGGTGAGAAAAAAAACAAACAAACAACCAAACAAACAAACAAGCGAGGCGTCGATCGCACAACTTGCTTAGATATAAGTACAAAACTGGCACGTTAGAATAATAATAATAATAATAATAATAATAATAATAATAATAATAATAATAACACAAGGACGATTTTTAAAAACGCAAATTAAATTAGAAAGGGACTAAAACTCTGTAA